>JAWNZC010000270.1:880000-1211413 GCA_035771165.1 Paragorgia papillata
CGTTGCAGAAACAAAATCAATGTAGCTTAAATATAGAAGCTGTTTGAATTGAACATCTCAGTTCATTATTACCTTTCTCACATTGCGTTCCATTAAAACCAGAATCACATGAACATAACTTCTTGGATGTTTCACAAGTTCCATTATTTTTACACGAAGAACAGTGACAGTCAAATGACTAAAAATAAAGTAAAATGTTTTTAATGAGGAATTAAATCACCGTGTTTTAAAATTTTGGTTAGAAAAAATTGAGAAGAATAGCTAAGTAAAATAGAGTGTAAAAAAGTAGAGTAAAAAGGTGGTAAACTGCGGAGAATATAGTTTTTATAATGAAATACTGACGTTTGTCGGCATGCAGTTTACCACCTTTTCACTTTGTCTAAGTAAAATTATAGAATGCTTTCTGACAGATGGCTAAATATGACCGCGGCCTAAACTCGAAGTTGTCAAAAGATATTTCAATGCAATAAAAAACAAATTATAATTTAATAATACTAGTATAATGAAAATGATATGAGTAAAAACTTTTAACATATTTTGGTGAAAAGAGCGCAGCATTTTAAATTAACCAGCAAAGCTGCAAAAAATAAGAACTGTAGACTTTGAAGGGAAAATAAAAACTGTAGTTCTAGTGCATGGTATAGTTGTAATAGTTGTATGGTTTCTCGTTCTATAGGACTTGTTCTACAGTTCTCGTTCTATAATTTTTGTTGTATAGATAGCTCTCGTTCTATAATTTTCGTTGTGTAGCTCTTGTTTTACATAGTTCTCGTTCTGTAATTTTCGTTGTACATAGCAGTCGTCCTATAATTTTCGCTGTAGCTATATTTCTCGTTCTATATAGTTCTCGTTCTATAATTTTCATTGTATAGTTCTCGTTCTATAATTTTCATTGTATAGTTCTCCTTCTATAATTTTCATTGTATAGTTCCCGTTCTATAATTTTCATTGTATAGTTATCCTTCTTTATTTTTTTATTAATCGTGAGCGGGCGGAATCCTAGGCTTTCCTGCAGTTTGATTGGCTACGTGAGCGGGCGGTATTTTACGATATCTTGGACCGCGGTCCGAAAAGATATTTTGCCGGACTGCTGTCATTTTTTGTTTACAATTTGGCATTTAAACTGTTTAATTATATTTTATAACTATATACTTCGCTTGTCACGGGAGAAAATGGATTCAGACGAAGACTATCACGATGAGAGTGAGTTTTATTATCCAAATGCTGTCGAAATTTGTGAAAACGTCGAATTTGCCGAGGAAACGATAAACTATGACGAAGAAACAATGAGTGACATTGAAGATTTTATTATCGGTCAGCGTCCCGAAAACACTTTAAAGAAGACAAGATATGACATGAATGTGTGGAGACGGTATTTTGAATCGGTGAACGAAACGAGAAATATAGAAGACATACCTGCAGAACTGCTAAATGTTTTGATATGCCGGTTTTTCATGCAAGTAAAAAAGAAAAATGGCAGTGCGTCACGAACCAGCGTCTTTGACAGGTTTGCACAGGAGCCTTCAACGTTTCTTGAACGACAAAAACTCACTAATTAATCTTCTCAAAGACCACGAGTTTGCCAAATCCAGACAAGTTCTGACCGCTAAGAGAAAGGAAGTGGTCGTGCAAAACGCCAAAGGAAACCGTCCTCAAGCTGCTCGCGAAATTACCGACGACGAGGAAGATCAACTTTTCCTCTTGGGCGAATTTGGTAAAAGCAATCCTGAAGTTCTCCAACGAACCGTATGGTGGCTTCTTTCTCTCCATTTCGGCTTTCGTGCCAGAGACGAAAGTAGGTGGTTAAAGTGGGGAGATGTCGAGCTCTGTAAAGACCAAGCAAATGGCAACGAATCTCTGGTTTGGCAAGCGGAAAGAGGCTCAAAAACACGCAATGGGAATGGCCAACAGCGAGCGTTCAATCCAGTTGCACAAGCTACAGAGAATGAACGTTGTCCGGTCAAATTCTACAAAGAATTTATGAAACGACGTCCAGATGAGATGAAAACTCTTGAATCTCCTTTCTTCTTGGCCATTAACCACAAAAGAAAACCAAGCAGTCAGATATGGTATTCAAGACGTCCGCTAGGAAAAAATGAAATCGGTAAATTTCTCTGGAAGGCAGGCAAAAATGCAGGTTTGCAAGGAAATATCACTAACCATAGCGTTAGGAAAACGTGTATTTCTCGATTGATGGATGCCGATATCCCCAGCAATTATGTTGCCCAATTGAGCGGGCATAAGAATCTCAAAAGCCTCGACTCGTACAAGACGGCTTCTGTTATCCATCAGCGAAAAATCTCCTAGAGAGAGTGCATTTTATCAAGGACTAGAAACTTTGAATAGTTCGTTACAATTAAGTAACATGTTTTAAGCCGGTCATCACAGTCAACTCAGCAAAACAACGAAACCGCCAGTCTTTCAATTTCAGACGCCGAGTCTTCTACAACCATCAAACATCGTGTCATGTCTTCGGAAGCATCTGCAGATGGCTTACCACAAGCTTCGGGGTTATTTTCTGGCGCTTCAATTGGGAAATTGGAAGGATGCACATTCAACATCCAGTTTTCGCAGAGCGACCTTCGAAGCGAACCAAAAACAAGCAAGCGACGAAGAATCTTTATTAGCGACGACTCAGATTCCGATTAACTGAACGTTAAATACATTCGGACGGCTGTTAAACTTTTCTTCGTAACTTCGCATATTTAAGTTTTCACTTTTTCTTCGTTTGAAAATATAAGAATTGTAAGCCTCGTGTAGTTGAATCAGTTGAGGTCTTAACTGTCAAACTGTTAACGTTGAACGTTTACATTTTTGGATGATCACGTGAATATAGCATTTAGCTTTTGATTACGCAACTTTCTGATCTAATTATGTCTATATTCCAACTGGAAACGTTTCAATAAATGTATTTCTTTCTGGGTATTTTTGCCTCCAGAATAATTCTTTTAGTTCTAGCTTTCCTTTTTTTCTCTAAAAACTAACTCATTCATCCTGGATAGTGGCAGATAAAAATCAGAACCTTTTCAGAAAAATGTCCTATTAACTTAAAAAAATAAATACGTTATTTACCGTTGTTGTCGGTCCGTATAGAAAAATATTTGCCCTCGGTCTCCAAAACGTCCCTCGGCCTGCGGCCTCGGGCCATTTTTTGAGACCTCGGGCAAATATTTTTCTATACGGACCTCCCAGCCGGTAAATAACGTATATATAATATTCATTGTATAGTTCTCGTTCTATAATTTTCATTGTATAGTTCTCGTTGTATAATTTTCATTGTATAGTCCTCGTTCTATTATTTTCATTGTATAGTTCTCGTTCTATAATTTTCAATGTATAGTTCTCGTTCTATAATTTTCATTGTATAGTACGTTCTCGTTCTATAATTTTCATTGTATAGTTCTCGTTCTATAATAATAATAATAATAATAATAATAATAATAATAATAATAATAATAATAATAATAATAATAATAATAATAATGGTTTAATGGCGATTCCACAAAGTGGCTCTTACATTACCATGAAATATTACTATATAAAGTTATATACATGTTATGATTATAAGATATGTACTGTAATACACATAAGATAAGTATCTATCATAAAAAAAATTCATTACTACATATATAAATGAATATTATCCTATTAGTCTATTAGCAGCTAGGGTAGTTAAATGAGCCCTTCCTTTGCGTTTAAAAGTATAAAATTCACTACAGTTTCTAATATCCGCCGGCAAATTATTAAAGGCTGCCGCGGCACTATCTTGAAAGGTACCATTTACTAGGAGTACTTCCAGTTTGACCTCATTTGATGATCTAAGAGTTCTTCCAGGAACGTGTTGTTTTAACTTTAAGTAAGCCGGCCAATGTTCAAAATATAAAGCTTTAAATGTGGTATTAAGCAGGTATAAATATCTCCTTTCTGTAATGGGCAGCCATCCCAAACTTTAGCAATCGTCTTCTTTTGCATAGCGTCCATAGACATAACCTGCACATACATTTTGTACTCGTTGTAAACGTTTCAGCTGATATAATGGTAACGGATAAAAGACTATACATGAATAATCTAACTTTGAAAGAATCAATGTTTTCATTAATAGTTTACGCACACGAAATGGAGCTAAATTACGAAGTTTCTTTAGTACCGACAGAGCACTATAGCACGAGGAGAGCAGTGAAGTTATGTGTTCGTTCCATGTCAGATGTTCATCAAATTGGACTCCCAAGAGCCTTTGTATTGGCACACGCTCTAGAGCACCTCCATTACAGGTAAGTTATACAGAGGAGGCATGTAATCTATGAACTTGTGACATCTGCCTTGTAGAGAGTATGATCCATTTAGTTTTAGACTCATTCAACGCCAGATTTGATTCAGTTGAGTAACTTTCGAGACGGGAGATTGCTTTGTTCATCTCGGTTGCACAGTGATTCAAGTCAGCGACCCTCGTATGTTGGTAGAAGGTACTGTAGTACCATCCGCGTATTGGTAACATGGACACTGAAGCTTTTCTTGAAGATCAGCAACATATAGATTGAGAAGTACCGGACCCAAGATCGAGCCCTGTAGCACTCCAAGCTCCACTCGTGTCAGCTCGGATAACTTGTCATCTATCTGCACAAACTGATGACGGTCACACAAATAATCAAATACCCAAAACAGAAATTTGTTAGAAAATCCCATCTCATGCATCTTCGTTAGGACGGCTTTAAATTTGACTGTATCAAACGCCTTCGAATAATCAGCCAAAACCATCATTGTTAGTTCCTCTTTCTTCATAAATTGGATAATATCATCTCGAATACGTAATAAAACGGTTGTTGTTGAATGACCTTTACGAAACCCAGAAATACTTGATGCCAAGAGGGACTGTTCATTAATGTGTGATATAAGCTGTTTGAGAACTAAACGTTCAAAAATCTTCGATAGTGCTGGTAATATCGATATCGGGCGATAGTCTTTCTCTGATTTTGGACAGTCTGTTTTGGGAATAGGCGAGATTCTTGCAGTCTTCCAGACTTGAGGAAATGATGAAGAATATATACACGTATTAATAATATGTGTTAGCGGTCCTGCGAGATGGTCTTTGGCAAACTTTACATATCTGCCGGGTATTTGATCATAGCCTGTTGAACAATCAGAACGTAGCTGTAAAATTTCGTTAAGCACTTCTCCGCGTGATACATGTCTGAGAAAAAACTGACTCGAATGTTTTGACTCCTCACAGACTTCAGGTAACGACTTTACATGGTTCAACAAGTCAAGCATGTCATCGGGCTTGCTATCTAGTGTTCTAGTAGCTGTGGAGATAAAGTATCCATTAAATTCGTCTGGGTTGGCACGTAGAGGTTTGGGATTAGGATGTAGGACGCGGTGAATGACCTTCCACACTTCTTTTGAACGCTTTGAAGAGAGAGCATTCGCCAATAAAGACGTTCTCGCTTTGATAATGACCACCTTTATCTTGTTACGAAGTGCCCTGAAAGCAGTCCATGATTCTTCAATGTTGTTTTTGTGAGCGTCTACTCTTAACCGGTCTCTCTCTGATTGTAATTGACGAATCTCTTCCGATTGCATCCATGGAGCTGGAGGTCGAGTAACTTTAACCTTTCTAAGAGGTGCATGGCGATCGATGCATTCTCTTATAAGTGTGTTCATAACATCTACCGTGTCGTCCGGTGATTCCAGGCCATAAATGTCATCTAGTGGTATAGACGAGAAATCCTCCTTGAAGGCGTCTTCATTAAGGTTTCTCTCGATACGGATATACTTGCAACGGGGCTGAAATGTTGGAACACGAACGTTGATGCAGGCAAAAACAGCGTCGTAATCACTCACAATTGAACAGGGGATTATGCCCGTGGGAGTGATATTCTCCGGGTAATTAGTTACTATATGGTCTATTAGTGTTCTAGAACTCTGTGTCACACGAGTAGGCTGTTTTACCACTTGTTGAATCCCAATACATCAAGAATAGTCTGATATTGTTTCGTTAGACTGTTAGATGGCCGTAACATTTCTATATTCATGTCTCCCATTAAAAGCAAAAGGCCGTCCCAATTTACCGTAAGGTGTCCAAGTATAGCTTCAAGACGCTCAAACCAATCAGAATTAGGGAGAATGCGCGTAGATCGATACATAACACCAATCAAAGCTTTACTGTGTTTGTTGTGACCAGGTATTTCAATCCATAAGTGTTCAAGGTTTGGTGCAAATTCTCTATATCATTTCGACGTTTAAACTTAATTGATTCGTGAATGTATGCTCCCACACCACCGCCTCTGATCGATTTTCGGTTCCAGAACACTGATGTATAACCAGAAACAGACACATAATTCAAAAGAGCTGCATTATCTTTCAACCAAGTCTCACTTGAGGTTTTTATATCGAAAGGGTACTTATTAACTGTGAGGAGAAATTCGTTAAAGGTTGACGTCATGTACTGAGTATTCAAGTGCATTATTTTCAGCGGTTTATGATGCTCTTGAAGTACTTGAATTGCATGCTGAGATATTTCGTCGTCTAGTGAGTGGTCGCAAGAAACAGAATGAGTATCATCTATCATTTCCGCTAGTATACATGCGTTAAAAGGGAGGACGGATAACGAGCATTTTGGGCACGTCCAATCAATTACAGTGGACAGTTCTTTAACACCAACGCATTTAACGTGGAGATTTCCAAAGCAGACACTGCAGCTAATATTCTTTTGATTACATCGTATAGTCTTTTTACAATGTTCACACCGTACACGATTCACCTGTTTCTTTGAGTTCTTATTTTTGTTCTTTTCAGGCCCAGGATTTCTTTCTATGTTAAAAGTCGCATCTGTATTGTCATAATACCTGAGCCTAGAAGCCAGGTATTTACGCTTTCGTGGTGAATAATTCAGTTCACTGCTCTTGTTATTAAAATAGACATTGTGCATTTGAGCGATATTAAATATGCTAATCCAACTCGAACCATCAACCGAACTCCAAGCATAGCAACCAACATTTATCGTCCTATACCCATTTGAGACGAGAATAAGAGTTGGAAAAACACTTCCCAGATGTTCTTCACATCGTAACCCACGCAATTTCACGGAGTAGTCGCTCGAATAAACATGGTAACAACCAAAATCCTTGTGCACTCTAACGATATTAAATATGCAAATCCTACCTTGGCCGTCAACCGAACTCCAAGCATCACTACCGATATTTCGTGTCCTATTCCTGTTTAAAACGAGAACAGAAGCCATGGAAACACCTTCCAGATCTTCTTCACATCGTTGTCCATACTTCCGAATGGAGTGGTTGCCCGAACTAACACGATGTAAGGCACAACAACCAAAAATAGCGACGAGCCAAAAAATACGTCCGCTCATCATGACTAATCAAGCACACTTGTATAGTTCTTGTTCTATAATTTTCGTTGTATAGTTCTCGTTCTATAATTTTCATTGTATAGTTCTCGTTCTATAATTTTCATTGTATAGTTCTCGTTCTATAATTTTCGTTGTATAGTTCTCGTTCTATAATTTTCATTGTATAGTTTTCGTTCTATAATTTTCATTGTATAGTTCTCGTTCTTTAATTTTCATTGTACAGTTCTCGTTCTATAATGTTCATTGTATAGTTCTCGTTCTATAATTTTCATTGTATAGTTCTCGTTCTATAATTTTCGTTGTATAGTTCTCGTTCTATAAGTTTCATTGTATAGTTCTCGTTCTATAATTTTCATTGTATAGTTCTCGTTCTATAATTTTCGTTGTATAGTTCTCGTTCTATAATTTTCATTGTATAGTTTTCGTTCTATAATTTTCATTGTATAGTTCTCGTTCTTTAATTTTCATTGTACAGTTCTCGTTCTATAATGTTCATTGTATAGTTCTCGTTCTATAATTTTCATTGTATAGTTCTCGTTCTATAATTTTCGTTGTATAGTTCTCGTTCTATAAGTTTCATTGTATAGTTCTCGTTCTATAATTTTCATTGTATTGTTCTCGTTCTATATAGTTCTCATTCTATATAGTTCTCGTTCTATATAAATCTCGTTCTATATATGCCCTATATAGTGGTCGTTTTATAGTTATGGCGTTCTACAGTCGTTCTATATAGAATAGTTCTATAGCGAAATTGAATTTGTCGTTCTATAGTTCTCGTTCTATACAGTTCTCGTTCTATAGTTCTAGTTCATGTTGTATATAGTTCTCGTTCTATAGTTCCAGTTCTCGTTCCATAGTTTTCGTTCTATAGTTCTCGTTCTATAGTTCTCGTTCTATAGTTCTCGTTCTATTGTTCTCGTCCTATAGTTCTCGTTCTATAGTTTTCGTTGTTGTTGCCGGTATATATATATATATATAGTTCTCGTTCTGTTAGTTCAGTCTAATTCCATACGTATAAAATTCTTTAGTTTCACTGCATGACAAAACAAGTTCTCCGCTTTCACTTCGTACTTACTCTATTTGGTTGAAGCAATACGTCATAATTGTAATCCTTGTCTTCCTTTAAATCTTCAGCTGGTTGTTCGGATGCCACGGCGTGAAGCAACACGCAAGTTTCTTTCCCATTAAAAGGGTCGCGTTTTCTGTAGTTTATTGATCTGCAGCATGGCTCGTAAATACATTGAACCACGCAATCAATATGTGACAGGGAATGACGATCGTCATACACCGTAGCGTTTAAACGTTGACCTATACCAAAATTATACAAGAAAACAAGACCAATATTTAAGTAGTGAAATTAAAGTAGCGTGCTGCGTAGGCAGCGTTGAAACAACAATCAAAATATAGTAAGGTAATTAGATATACTGTTTCTCTCTGACGAAAAGCCTTCGCTCGAAACGTTCGACTTCTAACTCTATTTCAATATTTAAGTATACTTTTGCCGTAAAATCAATTCTTATTTTAAAAGCAAAGAGCGTGTTAGTGGCACCGTGGACAAATGTGGAATGATCCTTACTGGATCAAGAACAGTTGGCGCGGATGACTAGTTTTCGTTCTGAATAATTAAAAAAGAAAACCGTTAACTCGCAATATAAATCCAGTCCAATTGTGTTCTCACTATAGTGAATTCGCAATCTATAAATCCAGTTCAATTGCGTTCTCAGTATAGTAAACTCGCGCGATAATTCTAGTCCGCTAGTACATGTGAACACTCCCTAAAGCTGTTAATAATTCATTATTAAAAACAATAAAAATTTAAACACCCTAGCACGGAAATGTGTACGCTCTTTAATACTCTGTCTGCATGCATCAACACTTATATACAGTTTGCTCATCCTCATCCGTTAAACTTCCCGGTAAGCTGTTAATGTTTTCTAATGGAAAAAACGAAATTTGAAAAACGCTTTAGACAGAAATGTATGAAGTGCCCAGTTGCGTAACAGAGTTGCAAGAGAGGTCTTTAGTCGATTTACGTTTTGGGGTCCACATTAACACCCCCCAGTTTAAGCAAGTAGACATCAAAGCTAAAGTGGAGCTTAAAATATGAAAAATTGGACCTTCACAAAACAAACGTCCGTTCGGCCCAAATGCCTCAATAATAAACTCCGACTAAAATACAGCCAACGAAATATATATTTCACCGAGCAATTCTGCTGTAAGAAATTGGATTATTTTTTCATCATAATCTTGTACGTCATTTTTCGGCGATGCTTCCACGTCTGTTTAAGGCTCTTAGTTCTCGACTTAACCCTACCTAATAAACGTTACCCCACTGTAAGTGTTTTTCAACCGCTTGGTGTCCGAGAACACTCCCTCGAGGAATAAAATCGACTGGCGTTGGCCACAGTAAAATACCACTAGTAAAATACCCCGAGTAAAATACTAAAGGCCGCATCGTTCCAAAAGAAACGGTATACAGTCGAGAAAAAGTTAATCAGATAGGTTTTGAAGCGTCATTAACCCCTTCCGAGCGCCCGATAACTTTTGCCTTGACGAATAAAATCGTCTGGCGTTAGTCAGAGTAAAATACTAAAAGCTGCATCGTTCCAAAAGAAACCGGAGGTTCTTCAAACCGGTCAATTTTATATTCGTTAGAACCTTCAGAGGTATTTAAATTGTCAGAATTAGAGAAAGATAAAGGTTTTAGTCCGACTAAAGTTTATCGCTGTGTTAACTACATATTAAGCGATACATCATAGCACATATTAGGGCCGTTTATACGAGAGCCCATAAGACGCGGCTTACACAAGACGCGCCTCACATAAGACGCGAAACACTCGTATAAAAGGTACACAGATTTAATTTCGCGTCTTTCACAAGTCCCGGCTTGTTCAAAACACCGTATACATGGTTCAGATCGCGTCTTCTACAAGGCACGTCTTGTATAAGCCGCGTCTTATCGGCTCTCGTATAAACGGCCCTAATGATGTTATACGGGCAATCAAATAAATGGTATTTTAAGTTTGGCGTACCTTTTTTGCTTGCATCAGAGCAGTAACGTATTCGTGCTTGTCCTGGAGAGAAATTATTGTGGGATTGAACAAGGTCGAAATTCAATGCCCAATATAGCACAAAGAGAAAGGTTAGGCGAATGACCAGCCGTGCACAAGAAGACTTGATAAAAAAGTTCCTGTCTTGGTACATCCTCAAATTGTACTCAACTCTTAAAATAAAAAGTTTGATGTTATCGGCCTTTGAAGTACAACAATTATAATCCACAAAAAATCTCCCTTGATGGAAAACGCCACTCGTAACTTGGCCAAAGCTGCACTTAAAATGAACTTGGATCTGTTAGTTCAGATTGAAGCTCATTAATTATCTATTCCGCGATTAACGTTGTTTTCTTTGAAAAATAGAATATTAGATGAATCGAGTACCTGTTAGCTGACGTTGGAAGTTCTTGCGAATTACCTAGACGCTTAGAAGTTAAAAACAAGATAATTGTATGGTGCCAAAACAACTGCCATATAGACATAGAGATTGTGTACAAATCATCGCGTTCACCAAATATGTAAACATTTTCTCTCCTTGAAAGCAGTGGCGTAACGCTCATTAGGTAGGGTTAGGGCGAGAACTAAGGGCCCCCGACAGTGGCGGCCCTGACGGCCCCCCGCCCCGCCCCATATATATATATATATATATATATATATATATATATATATATATATATATATAGTATGTCGATAAAACTACTGCCATATATTAGAATTACATAGAGATTGGGTGTGCAAATCATCTTGTTTGGATAAGCGAGTATTTTGTCTTCTTGAAAGATAGTAGTATGTCAATAAAACAACTGCCCTATAGAACATAGAGATTGCGTGTACAAATCATCGCGCTCGAACAAGTAAACATTTTCTCTTCTTGAAAGACAGTAGTATGTCGATAAAACTACTGCCGTGAAGAACATAGAGACACATAGAGATTGTTTGTACAAATCCTCTCGTTTGGGGTATTGAAGTTTTTTAAAAGACATTAGTATGTCGACGAAACTACTGCCGTATAGAACATGGAGATTGTGCATGTATAAATAATCGCGTTTAGATAAGCGAGTATTTAAGTTTTTTTAAAAGATGGTAGTATGTCGACGAAATTACTGCCGTATAGAACATGGAGATTGTGCATGTATAAATAATCTCGTTTAGATAAGCGAGTATTTAAGTTTTTTTAAAAGATGGTAGTATGTCGACGAAATTACTGCCGTATAGAACAGAAATTGTGTGTACAAATAATCTCGTTCGGATAAGCGAGTATTTTGGGGTGGTTTTTTTTTGTTAATTTGTAGTTTAGAAGTAGAATAGAAGGTTTAACTTTCTATAATTACACTGCACCTGCCTTGTTTAGTGATCACGCGATACTTCGACACCGTTTCAACTTGGGAGCTTTTTCTCGAACAGCAATTTTTTAGAAACTTTACCGTTTAAAGTTTGACTGCGCGAAGAAAATTTTGGTAAAAAGAGGTGTCGCGCACCAACATATTAATAATCCAATTGTAGAGTAACTTGAATACAGGTGGTTCTTAAAAAAAAATGATTAATTCTTTGAAAGTTTCCATGGCGATAATGTAATATAGATGTAGAAACACCACGTATACTTATTTGCTATAACAAATTAATAGTATTATGATCTTGTTAAATTAATAATAATATACATGAAAAAATATCTCGACTGTGATTGGCTGATTCCAGTGCAGTTAATCCCAAACAAGAGTGCAGAATTGTGTTATCACAGTGCAAAAATCTGTTATCACAGTGCAAAAATCTGTTATCACAGTGCAAAAATCTGTAATCACAGTGCAAAAATCTGTTATCACCAAGAACCAATCAAATTGATTGTACAGCGGATTTTTCCCGACACAAAACAAACAAAGATGGCGGCCAAGATTCGGCGGTTTTGGGGATAATTTGTTCAAATTTGAAGCTAGTTATGCTTTAATATTGCCAAGTGAAGTACCTACAAGAAGACCAGAAGCTTCTTTATGCCTCGAGTAAACTTTTTCAAGTAGTAAAGGAAGCGAAGCGTTTTTTAACAAGGAGAGGAGAGGACGAGGAGAGGACGGCTAAACACGTACGTTAAAATGTTAGTACAGTTGTTTTGAACATTTTTTCATGTATATTATTAATAAGTAATAGCATGGTTTCTCGTGCAATTTGGAAAAACATGCACTCGTGAGTTTTTCAAATACTTCAAATAGCACTCGTCCTTCGGACTCGTGCTATTTTGACAGTATTTGAAAAACTCACTCGTGCATGTTTTTTTCCAAATTGCACTCGAAACCATGCTATTACCTATACAAAGCCGCTAGGTTATTCTATGTAATACATAATTCATTTTTTATAACAATTTGTAAAACTTCAAACTTACTGGTATGTCCAGTCATTTCGTTGTTAAAGTGGCAGTACGATGAAAAAATCGTGAAACAAGTATTGATACAAGTAAACTATAATTACGGATTTGGGCATTTGTTGAATAAGACGATCACCAAAAACCAAATTGAAATAAAATAAAATATATGTAAAATATGTAATAGATAAAGCATGAGCAGCGATTGTATCTGATTTACAAGGCGAGCTGCAAGCGAGCCGTATGGTAAATGAGATTCAGATGGGCTGGGAATGCTTTACCGTACTTATCAAATGGACACATCTAAATAGCCATGTTTTCAAACTATTTTTCAAGTTAGAGTGATTTTAGCTAAGTAAATTGAGGAAAAAGTTTATGTAAATCAGGACGAATCTGTATGCGATTTACAGATATTGATTAAATATTCATACATATGTGACATACAATCAGTGACAAAAGTGTTGGGACACTTAACCTTAAAAAAGCAACATTTTCCGTTTTATGTTCCCCTGGCCCCCCTGTTCAATGTTGGTGACTATTTAAGCGCTCATTTTCACGTTCACAGCGTCCCTTATTTCCTAGTCAACATTGTAAAAGGAGGGGGAGGGAGGGATAAACTCTATCACGAGAAAAAATGTAAAATTTATTAAGTTAACCTACAAACACGAAGTGTCCCAAGGTATTTTGTCACTGATTGTCTAAAAAGCTTTCTATGTTATATTGGTCGAAAATGCTGTTACACTTAACTAAACACCGTAGTTTAAAGCGAAAAATGGAAAGCAATCTTACAGTAGGCTTACAACGCTAAATTGAATTACAGGCAGGAAAACCCATGCCACTCCAGTTAGTGCAGTTTTAAATCCCAATGATATTAACACGTACTTCCAGTCTATCAACACTGATGAGGATTATATGCCCTCTGAGCCTGTAGACATCCCTGAAGCAACCACGGTACCTGAGGTTGATGAATATTCAGTTTGGAAACTTTTAATCCATCAAAAACTCACAGCATCAGGCCCTGATGAACTACCGTACTGGCTCTGGAAAGATTATTCTCATTATCTAGCTCCAGTGATTACTAATATCTTCAACAGCTCTCTTAGACAGCAGTGCATTCCCCTGCTGTGGAAATTGGCTAATTGTAACACCTATCCACAAAGAAATTCCGTTTAATGTTTGCAATCAATTAAGACCTATATCATTGACAAATATCATCATGAGGATCTTTAAAAGAGTTGTATATAAACAGGAGTTATCAACAGCTTTAAAAACTCATATAAGAGCAGACCAGTTTGCCTATAAGGAGGGTCAAAATACAACCATGGCACTTATTAAGTGTCAGCACAACTGGCTTGATAAGGGTACCAATTTCGTCAGAGATTTTACGTTTGATTTTAGCAAGGCCTTTGACACTGTGTCTCATCACATCACGTGTAACAAGCTGAAATCTCTTGGTATCAATCCTTACGTTATTAATTGGATTATGAGTTTTTTAAGTGGCAGGAAACAACGGGTGGTTGTGGACGGGGTTGTAACAGACTTTATCAACATCAATGGAGGAGTGCCTCAGGGGACTGTTTTAGGTCCTATTCTTTTTTCCATCATGGTCAATGATATTACGGCTAATTCAAACCGAAATCTACTAACCAAGTATGCTGATGATATAACTTTAAGCATACCAGTTAAAGCTGCCGCCCCTTACAACGCTGAGCAGGAAGTGGAAAATATCCAAAAGTGGGCAACAAAAAATAAGATGACCCTTAACTTCAGCAAGACTTGGGAGATGGTTATAAGAAAAACCCCGAATAAACCTCTTCCTGAACCAACTCTGTCAATAGGAAGGAAGCAAGAGCTGAAGCTTTTGGGCGTAACTTTTAATGAAAATCCTTGTAACTGGGATACCCATATTGATTTAGTGCTAACTAAAGCTAGTTCTAGACTTTATATTTTACGAGTTGGCAAATTTTATGGTTATTCAATACTTGAATTGACGATTCTGTTTGATAGCTTGATTATGTCCATTTTTCTGTATGCAATTGAAGTTTGGGCCTGTGCATACGAGGGCAAGTATCTTGGTAGAATTGATAAATTTTGTAAGCGAGCATTCCGGTATGGTTATACATGTAAATATACTCCGATAAATGAACTTATAATGAAACAAGATAGAAAAATATGGGATAAGTTAATTGCAGACCCTAACCATTATTTATCGGAACTCCTCCAGAAACGAGACAATGTCTTGGACTACGACATAGAGGACACAATTATGTGTTGCCTAGAGTTTGTACAGAACGTCTTAAGAGATCATTTTTAGTAGGTGCTTATTCACCTTGCAAATGTTTCAAATGATGCAAGTTCCGATATTCGAAAAAGATGACCGTCAATCAAAGCTCAATTATCGCCCGGTTTCTCTATTAGTTTCATTATCAAAAATTGTTATTTTTAAATATATTTGTTAATTAATTTCTCATTCAAATTTCAACTAAATTCCACCAAAATGTAATGGATTGGTCGTTGGTATAATAGCGAATAAAAATAGCGAATGTTAGTAAATAAAGCATAGCTTCCAGTCTTCAAAGAAAAGCTATTAGATCCCGTTTACACGATGCCGGTACAATTTGAAAACGGAACAAAATCATGCCAGTGTATAAATACCGGCCAAAAACTCTTGCCTTTACACGGTGCCTGTATAATCGTGGTATAATATAATGACGGATTAGCATGTGACTCTTCTCTTCCAATGAGAATTGAGAAGACTTTGTGAGTACTGCTGACCCGAATACTGTGGTCGTATATATCGTGATTACTGTCATCAAACTGTTACGGCACGGGCGTTTACACGATACCGGTTAGTGTTACGTTTTCATTTCATGCAGTCAAGGAACCCGTCTTCATTTTGTGCCGTTTCCATGTCATTTTTTGTGCCGGTATCGTGTAAACGCAAGGCCTAAACGGCATGATTTTGTTCCGTTTTCAAATTGTACCGGCATCGTGTAAACGGGGTCAGAGATATAATTATTAAAAGCGATATTTATTATTGAGAATCTGTCAGATTCTCGATGAGTAACTAGGTAAAGAGCTTTCTTTGGAAAGAGCTGTATGTCGTGGTTTAAAGTTACCAACTCGGTCAGGATATTAATGTGCCGACTGAGTATATTAAAATTGCAGACAGGTTTATTTCGAATGCAGACAGAGCACCAGATCTGATATCTCGATCAAAATATTTCATACCGTAGTAACAAACGATTTGTGGCGTGATCGACAAAGCTCTGCCAGCGACATAGGGGTAAGATATTAGACATAAAAAGCCAACTTATGTTCTAGTTTCTTCGATATATTTGTGTAGCGCGAGGTGTAGCGTGTTGTTTGGTTTACTCTAAATTCGATTTAACAGATACAGAATTTATGCAAGAAACGAAATACCTGTGACCACGCTGCAGTGAGAACGTAATAATTTTTCGATAAAGATATAATTAGTATAGGTAATCATATGGTAGCGAGTACAATTAAGGATTTACAGTTTTACACTACAAGTGATATTTGAAAATTTTGCCAAATTGCCAATTTTAAGTCAGATAAATCCCTCGAACGTCGGGATGTATGCGATATAAAGCCCTCATACGCTGCGTGTCCTCGGGTCTTTATATAGCATACATCCCTCGTTCTCGGGATTTATCTATTACTTAATGTTGCGTAGCGCGAGGTGTGGCGTGTTGTGGTTTGGTTTAAGTTCGATTTGACAGATACAGAACATCGTCCAAGAAGCAAATATTTGTGACTGCAGTGCAGTGCATTTGTATGTTAGATGTTTGTATCTTACAAACAACACTCAAATCGCTTCCCTGATCTTTAGTAAATTCATCATCAATAAATCTTTGCAGTGCCCCAAGTCTGTCTCTTCTAGACAAAGTTTTAATACGGGTTTCCAGTGCTCGAAACCGAAATTAGTCTTGTAAACAAATCCGTCTTGTAAACAAATCCGTCACGAATAAATAATTTCCAATTTCACAATAAGTAATAGATAAAATACGAGCGGCCAATCTGTATGGGCATTTACAATGGCGAGCGCGTAGCGCGAGCCATTGTTAATGCCCACACAGATCGGCCGCGAGTATTTTATCTTACTTGTGAAATTAATAATGGATTATTGATGAACGACAGTTCACAATAGTACTATAATGAATAATTACGTATGTAGAGAGTTATATTCCCCTTGGTATTCTAGCGATGGTCTAATTTGAATTTACAAGTTATGCACTCGTTTATTGCATTTCGAAGTTAACGTGGTTGCAGTAAAGATGTCAATGCAACGTTTTCGTGCGGCAAAAACTGCAGAAGAAGAAAAGTGTTTACTTGCAGAAGCAACACCTAAAAACACTGTCTATAATATCAAATGGGCATTAAAGGTTTTTGAAGTATGGCAGTCGACTCGCTCGAACAAGAGAGCAATACAAGAGACTGTTGGCTTTGAGGGAGTGGTTTTAGCTAATGTACAGGATTTAACTGTTCCTATACATGAAATGACTACGTATACTGCAAACTTCTGGTTGTGTAAGTTCATTACCGAAGTTGCGAAGCAGAATGGCGAACGGTACCCGCCGAAAAGTTTGTACTTGCTGATATGTGGAATCAATCGCCATTTACTGGACTTAAAGGGAGAGAATGGAGTCAATATTTTGGCGAAAGGCGAGAGAAGGTGAGTAGGTAGGGATTGAATAATTTGTGAATTTCTTGTTAATCAATAGGTGACTTTGAATAAACGTCACGCTGTTGAGGACGGGGCAACCAGAACGTGGGTAAAGTTATTGAATGCTAATTGTTGCTTGGATTTCAGGTTTGCTTTATTTCGTAAAACATTAGATGCAGAGATGAAGAATGCGACAAAAAGTGGCATCGCGGTAGCATCGAAGAAAGAGGATCGCAAAGAAATTACAGCCGAAGAGGAGACTCTACTCTGGGAGAAGGGACTATTAGGAGCCGCAACAGCTGAGTCGTTACTTTGTACTATTTATTTTTATAACGGGAAAATATTTGGTCTGCGGGCTGGCGAGCATAGATTGCTTAGAAAATGTAATATAATTATCCAAGATAATTTCATTATTTTCGATGAAAGTCTTTCAAAAACGTTTCACGGTGGATTGAAGGACCTGACAAAAAAACCTCGTTATGTGAAACATAAGTGCCACGAAATTAGAGAAATACATTCTCCTTGTTTGCTGTCTATGTATTCGTTGTATTTGAGCAAAGTGGCAATTCATGCAAAGTCAATTACTAGTTTCTATTTACGACCACATAGGAGTGGGAAGCTTGCATACGAAAATATTGCAATAGGTGTATGCACTTTAAACAAGATTTTACCGGAGTTGTGCCAAAAGGCTGGTTTGGAAAGAAAAACGGCTCATAGTTTGCGGATAACATGTGCCAGCAGATTATTCCAGAATTCAGTCGAGGACAGTGGCGGATTACCCAGTAGGCTGAGTAGGCTGAAGCCTACAGGCCCGGGCTTGCAAGAGGCCCGGGCTTGCAAGAGGTTCCAGATAATACATTTTTTTTAGCTGAACTTCAGCGGATTCCAAAGATCCAGAGATGGTTGAGCCCGGCCCCTGCAGGCCCTGCTGCATCTACACTTTTGTTGTCCTCTACATCAACAGCATCTGTGAACTTGCAACGTGAGTCACTGGACACTTCGGAGAGTGAGTCTGAAGCTGAAGTCAGTCATGAGCCTGACATGCCTGCTTCAGTTGCTGTGGATTCAGCCAGTATCCATAGCATGAAGTGATGACATTTCTGCTCTGAATGACAGTGACACTGTTTCTCACCCACACACCCCAGTTTGCGACATCGGATTATGGCCTAATGACAAGCTTACAAACAGCTTTGTAGAATTCTGGGTGGAGCGTGGCAGTGTCGATTGTCAGCATGGATGCCGATTTCTCCAAGTCTGTTCAAGATGATGGCAAACAGAAGAGGTGGTTCTCCAAATCTTTATTCTCTCGTATTCATTCATTGAATGAGAAAAGATTCAGCGTTCATGGCTGTGCTACTCGCCTGCGACACGTCGTGCATTCTGTTTTACCTGCAAGTTGTTTGCATGTTCTGATGACAATGCCTTCGCTGGTGTTGGTTATAGCGACTGGAAAAATTCTGTTGCACGGATAGAAAAACATGAAAACAGTCATAATCATCGTGCCGCATCTCTTGCATTGTTCAACAGAGCTGATGCCAAAAAACGAGTGGACAATGAACTTTTAGAACAGCACAAAGCGGAAGTTGCTTACGTAAATGCAGTTTTGGAAAGAGTTGTTGCTGTAATTAGATTCTTGGCTTAACGTGGGGAGCCCTTTTTGGGATCAGTCCATAATGGTAACTTCCTGGGAACACTGGAGTTCTTGGCTAAGTTTGATCCTTAGCTTTTATCGCAGCTCATATTGAGAAACGTGGAGGACAAGGTAGAGGATCAGTGTCATATCTATCATCTACGATTTGTAATGAATTGATTGATATCATGGGTGGGAAAGTACTCAGATTCATCGTTGATGAAGTAAACGTAGTGAGATATTTTTCTCTGACGGTTGACTCTACTCCAGACATTTCACATGTAGATCGCCTCGCATGCGTTATTCGATATGTACTGGCAGATGGTCCGGTAGAACGATTTCTCCACTTCTTGGACATGAAGGCGCATACTGCGGAAGAGATGCTCCAGCGGGTGTTAAGCTTTTTCGAACATGTGGGCCTTGATATCGAAAACTGTAGAGGACAGTCATACGACAATGCAAGCAACATGAGCGGGAAGTATGGTGGTTTACAGGCGCTTATTCGTGAAAAGAATGAACTCGCAGACTGGGTTCCATGTTTTGCACATTCACTCAATCTGGTTGGACATTCACTCAAGAGTTTTTCGACTTTGTTCAGAAGTTGTACACCTTCTTCAGTGCCTCAACTCATCGCTGGGATATTTTGTTGAATGAACTTCATGGGACTAAGTTGCCAGTTGTGAAACGCCTTTGTGACACTCGTTGGTCTGCTCATTCGGCAGCCACTTCCGCTCTATAGCTAAAACAAAGCTACGAGAATATTCAAGCAGATCTTCTCTTCATTTCAGAAGACACGGATGAAGAAGCAACAACACGACTAGAAGCAACAAGCCTTCAGAAGAAGATGGATTTGTTGGAGAACTGCATCTTGTTGGAACTCTGGTCATCTGTTCTTGAACGGTTTCACAAGAAGTCTGTGAAATTACAAAGCACCAACCTGGATCTCAATGAAGCTGTCACTCTCTTGGGATCTTTGAAGAACTATGTGACATCTTCTCTCAGAGATTCTTTTGACGATTTCGAGAAAAATGGAATGTTGCGATCGAAAACAAAATCCTACAAATCAGAGACGGGTCGGAAATGCAAGCGAAGTGTTAGATTGAAGTTGAATGACGGTGCAGCTGAAGAGACAGAATTCAGTCCCAGTGAAAGGTTCAGGGTTGAAGTCTTCTTGCCTATTCTGGACAGGCTACATGCTGAGATCAATAGGCGTCTACAAGCCTACACTAACTTGTCGAATAAGTTTGGATTTCTTCATAACGTACAACAGCTTGATGCAAAACAGCTGAGAGGTGAAGCACACAATTTGGTACAGCAGTATCCAAAAGACTTGGAGTCATCTTTTGCAGAAGAGCTGGTCCATTTTCGGGAATATATATCAAGGGCAAAATTTCAACACATAATGAAGATGAGTCTGATGACGCTGTCAGCATTGAGCTTCAGATGTACCGTCTTCTGACAAGAAGAGGAATGCGTGAAGTCTTTCCAAATGCGGAAATTGCTCTCTGGATTTATTTGACTTTGATGGTGAGCAATTGTTCGGGTGAGCGGTCCTTTTCCGCATTGAAACGCATCAAAAATATGCTGAGATCCACTATGAAAACCAGAAATTGAACAATCTGTCTATTATGAATATAGAGGCAGATGTTTTCCGGAAAATCGATTTCCAGGATGTTATCAAAGAATTTGCCTCACGAAAATGCCGCAAACCATTTTTGTAATATGTATATGAAAATGCATCATGTTGTACTTGTTATATCAGGAACGCCCGAACGGAAAAACTCCATCAAGTGTTGAATCATGTAAAATGTTATTTGTTGATTTTGTTCTAGTTATTACAAAAGAAAACTGACAGTCTGTGAGATAAAAATCTGCGTAGATTTTTATTTTCTTCTACAATAGTATACAGACCTGATCGTTTGTTCAGTTATTCCAACTCATCCTTTCAAGAACTTGAAATAAGTGCTTCCAAATAGCTAGTTAGCTCCAGCTTCATTTGCCATTCATAGAAAATTGTGATTATGGGAAGACCACGGCCCCAGAATGCTGGAAATGGTATTTCCGAGACTCTAAATTTCCAAATTTTCCGGGGGGACATGCCCCCGTACCTCCTTAGACGGTTCTTGCGTCTTCTGTACTTGAATGATCGTTACCGAATTTGCCGATGACGGACTGACCGGGTGCCGCCCAAATTAAATCTAGCTAGATACGGTATAGATATAAGTATTTTCATAGATCAGTGCACTATGAGGCCCGGGAATTTTATTTAGCCTACAGGCCCGGAAACTGGTAATCCGCCACTGGTCGAGGAGAAGCTGGCACGCGAACGGACAGGCCACAGATCGAATGCCCTCTTTTCCTATCAGAAGGCGAGTACAAATCAGCTCGATATGGTGAGTGAAGTTTTAGGGCCAAGCATTGATACTCGTCAGAAGAAGGACTTGCCGATTAGTGATTTATTTGAGGAAACGATACCAGATGATGTACTAGCCAATATTCCTATACCTGAACCTGAGAACCTGGCTGATATTTTATTTGGCGACACCATATCAGATGATGTGCTAGCCAATATTCCTATACCTGAACCTGAGAACCTGGTTGATAGTTTATTTGGCGAAACCATACGGGATGATGTAGTAGGCAATATTGTTATACCTGAACGTGATCGTCAGACTGATTGTGGCATGAATCAATTTTGGACAAATCCAGTGTTTAACAACTGTAAGATTAAGTTTGTTGTGAAGAAGTAACTCTTGCTTGCTAGATATTTGGTTTAAATTGTTGTAAGTGTGTAATATTTTCTTGCAGTCGTGGGGAGTTTGAGTGTGAAATCTGTATCAAAGTTAATGAATTAATTAGCTCAGTAAGAAATCTGTATGAAAGTTAATGAATTAATTAGCTCGAAAACTACATCATTGTTCTTTTAATTCTATTCACTATAACGCCATGTTTTCCTGTTACTTTTCAAGCCCTCCCAATGCTTTTAGATACTCGACCTTTATTGAGATTTATTATGTTAGTCATGTGACTTGAATGCCGCGTTAGGATTCGTTCTTAACCTCATTAATTATTCATGAATTTCACAAATAAAAATACAAGTCGCTTTATTACTCCTTCAATATGTGAAATATATTAAGTTCAGATTTTTTTGGGATAAAATATGATGACAAAAATGATACGCGTCGGTTTGGTAGACATGGGACAGCCTTACGGTGTATCAAGTTTATAGGTATCAGCATCGAAGCGGGTGGAAGTTGTTAACATCGAACTTACAAATCTAGTTTACGCAAAGAAGATTTTGATCAGTTAATGCGATATAAAGACCTCGAAAGAACAAAGAAAACCCACTCAATAATAAATTAAAACAAGTTAAAACACGATCAAGTCGGTTTTCTTTGGGTTATTTGCGGGATTTATATCCCATAAATCCCTCATTATAAATTCATAGGGTGCCTGCTACAACTATCTCGTATGGTGACGCCGGTAGCGCCCACATACGGGAAGGAGATCAAGGGTTTGCTTTTCGCTCCACGTAGTTTACGAGACGAAGGCAAACCAATTAAATGTGGGATTGATACTGCATCAATACGCATGCCCAATGCTGTAATGATAGATCTGGTACTAATTATTCATACTAATTATTCAAACAAGCTTGTAGAAGTCTGTGTATGTGTTCAATGAACCTTTACGTACTTCTCAAGTTGTTTAATAAACTATTATTCAAAGGTTGCTTTGGAGTCTTATTATTTCATAAAATCCCGTTAACATTTGACATAACAATGTCCTTCGACACTCGGTAAATGCTATATTTTAGAAACCCTTCTTCAATCGTGTTTTAAGTCGGATAAATACCTCGAACGTCGGCTTTAAGCGACATAATTCCCTCGGGATCTATCTGGCTTAAAGCCTCCGTTCTCGGTATTTATCCTATAACCCTTGGGTGGGAGCGGGAGGTGAAATAGAGCCTGCACGCATAGCTATCAAATTTGAATGCTGCCCTTTCTAACGGGTTGTCAAAAGCGACCAATCACAAACCAGACGCGCAATGTAAACAAAGAAAACGGTTTTACTTCCTCGCCAGACTAATACGCTAATGAAATATTATTTGGAACAGTGGGTCGCACATTTTGGACAGTATAACAAGTTTCATAATACGCAGAATCTTGAACTCTACATCAAATGAAAGCTCATTCAACATAAAACAACATACGTACACAATATATTTCAACGATGCGTATTTCTGAAATTACTAGTCATCTTGTTCCACAAATGACAAGATAATGATATGCCGTATAGCCGCCGTGCCACTTCGGTACGTCCTGTCTGAATATTTCCTATCCGTATATATTTTCACATATCGAGAGGAAGAACTGAAAAGAAGGAGCCGGAGTCTTTCAGACTTTAAGTTTGCCTGGCCATAGGAACTTCAGTCATATAAATAACAATTAAGTTGGAATATAAAAAATATTCTGTGGTATCCCGCAAGCTTTACTGTATGGCCTGTATAACAACAAATCATTTGATAGGCATGCAATATAATAATGCTAGCGGTTTGCTATTCACAGCTGTTGAATTTGGTAAATCCGTAAATGCCATCAGTCCTTGGCCGGCACAAAAAGCTGTGTGTATTGCAGGCGAATGGTGTTTCGAACCTTATCGTTTGTTTTATAGATATAATATTTTCTCAATCGTAGGAAGTTGTCCTTTGATACCGAATTTTCAATTAATTGACTTGTCCATGAGAGGACGATTTGCTTTCACACTAAACTGTTTAACAACCGTGGCAAAGCGAAAAAGTGGTGAAATTTTTGGAACGAATCTGAAATGCTGACATTTCGAGCAAAGCTCTTAGCTTCACCAGATTATTTACTTTGATGAAGGACTCCCCTCGAAACGTCAGTATTTCGTTTCAATAAATTTTAATACGGTTCGTACAACTCTTGATAAATGATCAAAGATATTAAAAATATTTACCTGATGGAAATATCTTTCAGACACAAATGCACTTAATATTTTACAAATTACCAGCAGTCTATTAATATATGGTTGTACGAGAACAATCAGCATCTCGTCCAATCAGTAAGCTGCGTCCCAGAGGAAGTACGAAGCTCTTTCCACAATGCATTGCGTTTAGTTTTCTTCCCTTGGCTTGGAGCGTGACAGTTGATGATCAAATTATAGACATTTTCGTTGGCGCTGTTTCGATTGAAAAACTGCGTTTCAAAAGGTAAGATACTTACATGATAATAATAAGGTATTCTAAAATATGTTTCTCTGGTATGTTTTGTCGTAGCGTACTGGTTTCGGCTCAATAACCAATGTTATGTTTATTGCTTTTACGGGTCACTGAACTTGGCCGAAAAGTGACGAGTGATTATATTTACGTATTTGACGTTATATAGAAGCAACAAGAACCCTGATTAGCTTATTATAACAAGCAGGACATTATCTTTCTGTGGGTATAAAATTCTTATAACATTCCTTGTTGATCCAGGAACTAAAGAACTGTTAATGTTGAAAATCACCTAAATTTTCAATTTTCTGAAAATCGTAAGCGCATAAGCTACGTTACACTGGCTAAAAAAAGTGACCTTTTGAACGTGAAATTTGTGTAGGTAATATTTGAAGTCTTTTACTTCGTCATTATTGTCATTTGACACTCTCTAGGAGTATATTTGTAACGTAATATTGGTTTCTTCACAAGACCTATTTCCAGTCGCTGATTGTGACGCGTTTAGTTACCTGAAACAATTCAAACGTATTTATCTTAATATTTGACAAAACTCGAAAAATATTTGCCTCGTTTAAACATGAAATAATTATCTTTCTTTTGGAACCAAAATGTCTCCTGTTGCTCCAGAATTGGAATGAGGCGAGCTCTTTCAAATTTTGCTCCTGCTCGGTTTTTGCCCGCCATTATCAAAATTTGGTCTCGAGCTTCGTCTCCGCGGGGCGCGCCAAGAACCGCCAGTTGTCGAGATGAGCGTTGTTTTGATTTAGCGCTTTGTTTTCTTTGATTCCGTAGCTCATTTGAAAGCCCGTTTCATAATTTAGCTCTATTGTATTAAACTAGGACTTTTACATGTACTGATGGTGTATTTATTTTATATATAAGAATAAGAAAAATCTGTTGTTTTAATTCAATATTATGTGGTGCCAACTTTTGTACTTTGGACTATCTAGCTATTCTTCATTCAACAAATTTATGTGTGCATGCTGTCCATAGATCGCTATAGGAGTTGTAATTGTTCTTAAGTTCATCCTGTGACAGCAAGTTGTCTTGTGCATGAATTTTCGCTAAACATTCCCCCCATGACACACCATTTGTTGTTGTGAAATACAGAGATTTACTGAGTAATGGTACTGGTATATTTCATGTTTACAGGTTCATGCTCAATTTTTGTTCCTACAGAAAGTTTTCTGGAAACATTCTTCATGAAAAAATTTCATACCAGGTCCCAACCACATGCATGTTTCACAAATTAAAGAGCAGGGGAAAGTGGATATTAATGTTCCACAACAGAATTGCCTCGGTCACTTGAGTTTTATTTTGGGATCTTTTACATTACTTTAAAATACATTTTAAAGCTGTGTAGTACTAGCCTGCGTGCAGACGCTCCTTCCCCCTCCTGAAATCGGGAAACGGAGGTCTGCGAAACGGTGCTCGTAATCGTGTTCTGGTCACGTGAGTCGTCACTGGATTTTAAGGACTAATATGTGATTGGTTGACAAAGGATAATTTAAAGTAGCCGATATTTCATTGGTCAGATTTCTGATGATCAGGAAGTGCTATAGTGGGTTGTCTATATTGTCCTCCTTTGTCCACTTTGAAATGTCAACATGTATTCTCTGCTCTTGTGAAATTAAAGGTAAAGGTGCATTTAAAGTGAAAGAAGAATTAGTACGGTATACGCTTGAATTTATTGTTCATTCGAAGTCACCATATATTTGCAGGTCTTAATTGTGTCGAGGAGCTTAAAAAAATGCCGCGGTGTAATATAAAATAATCTGCGAAAAGTCGAGGCCGACCTCTACGATTTACAATATCATTCAACACTTCCATGCCAGTCGTGAGAAATCGATTGTGTGAGCAGTGGCGGATTACCCAGTAGGCTGAGTAGGCTGAAGCCTACAGGCCCGGGCTTGCAAGAGGCCCGGGCTTGCAAGAGGTTCCAGATAATACATTTTTTTTAGCTGAACTTCAGCGGATTCCAAAGATCCAGAAATGGTTGAGCCCGGCCCCTGCAGGCCCTGCTGCATCTACACTTTTGTTGTCCTCTACATCAACAGCATCTGTGAACTTGCAACGTGAGTCACTGGACACTTCGGAGAGTGAGTCTGAAGCTGAAGTCAGTCATGAGCCTGACATGCCTGCTTCAGTTGCTGTGGATTCAGCCAGTATCCATAGCATGAAGTGATGACATTTCTGCTCTGAATGACAGTGACACTGTTTCTCACCCACACACCCCAGTTTGCGACATCGGATTATGGCCTAATGACAAGCTTACAAACAGCTTTGTAGAATTCTGGGTGGAGCGTGGCAGTGTCGATTGTCAGCATGGATGCCGATTTCTCCAAGTCTGTTCAAGATGATGGCAAACAGAAGAGGTGGTTCTCCAAATCTTTATTCTCTCGTATTCATTCATTGAATGAGAAAAGATTCAGCGTTCATGGCTGTGCTACTCGCCTGCGACACGTCGTGCATTCTGTTTTACCTGCAAGTTGTTTGCATGTTCTGATGACAATGCCTTCGCTGGTGTTGGTTATAGCGACTGGAAAAATTCTGTTGCACGGATAGAAAAACATGAAAACAGTCATAATCATCGTGCCGCATCTCTTGCATTGTTCAACAGAGCTGATGCCAAAAAACGAGTGGACAATGAACTTTTAGAACAGCACAAAGCGGAAGTTGCTTACGTAAATGCAGTTTTGGAAAGAGTTGTTGCTGTAATTAGATTCTTGGCTTAACGTGGGGAGCCCTTTTTGGGATCAGTCCATAATGGTAACTTCCTGGGAACACTGGAGTTCTTGGCTAAGTTTGATCCTTAGCTTTTATCGCAGCTCATATTGAGAAACGTGGAGGACAAGGTAGAGGATCAGTGTCATATCTATCATCTACGATTTGTAATGAATTGATTGATATCATGGGTGGGAAAGTACTCAGATTCATCGTTGATGAAGTAAACGTAGTGAGGTATTTTTCTCTGACGGTTGACTCTACTCCAGACATTTCACATGTAGATCGCCTCGCATGCGTTATTCGATATGTACTGGCAGATGGTCCGGTAGAACGATTTCTCCACTTCTTGGACATGAAGGCGCATACTGCGGAAGAGATGCTCCAGCGGGTGTTAAGCTTTTTCGAACATGTGGGCCTTGATATCGAAAACTGTAGAGGACAGTCATACGACAATGCAAGCAACATGAGCGGGAAGTATGGTGGTTTACAGCCGCTTATTCGTGAAAAGAATGAACTCGCAGACTGGGTTCCATGTTTTGCACATTCACTCAATCTGGTTGGACATTCACTCAAGAGTTTTTCGACTTTGTTCAGAAGTTGTACACCTTCTTCAGTGCCTCAACTCATCGCTGGGATATTTTGTTGAATGAACTTCATGGGACTAAGTTGCCAGTTGTGAAACGCCTTTGTGACACTCGTTGGTCTGCTCATTCGGCAGCCACTTCCGCTCTATAGCTAAAACAAAGCTACGAGAATATTCAAGCAGATCTTCTCTTCATTTCAGAAGACACGGATGAAGAAGCAACAACACGACTAGAAGCAACAAGCCTTCAGAAGAAGATGGATTTGTTGGAGAACTGCATCTTGTTGGAACTCTGGTCATCTGTTCTTGAACGGTTTCACAAGAAGTCTGTGAAATTACAAAGCACCAACCTGGATCTCAATGAAGCTGTCACTCTCTTGGGATCTTTGAAGAACTATGTGACATCTTCTCTCAGAGATTCTTTTGACGATTTCGAGAAAAATGGAATGTTGCGATCGAAAACAAAATCCTACAAATCAGAGACGGGTCGGAAATGCAAGCGAAGTGTTAGATTGAAGTTGAATGACGGTGCAGCTGAAGAGACAGAATTCAGTCCCAGTGAAAGGTTCAGGGTTGAAGTCTTCTTGCCTATTCTGGACAGGCTACATGCTGAGATCAATAGGCGTCTACAAGCCTACACTAACTTGTCGAATAAGTTTGGATTTCTTCATAACGTACAACAGCTTGATGCAAAACAGCTGAGAGGTGAAGCACACAATTTGGTACAGCAGTATCCAAAAGACTTGGAGTCATCTTTTGCAGAAGAGCTGGTCCATTTTCGGGAATATATATCAAGGGCAAAATTTCAACACATAATGAAGATGAGTCTGATGACGCTGTCAGCATTGAGCTTCAGATGTACCGTCTTCTGACAAGAAGAGGAATGCGTGAAGTCTTTCCAAATGCGGAAATTGCTCTCTGGATTTATTTGACTTTGATGGTGAGCAATTGTTCGGGTGAGCGGTCCTTTTCCGCATTGAAACGCATCAAAAATATGCTGAGATCCACTATGAAAACCAGAAATTGAACAATCTGTCTATTATGAATATAGAGGCAGATGTTTTCCGGAAAATCGATTTCCAGGATGTTATCAAAGAATTTGCCTCACGAAAATGCCGCAAACCATTTTTGTAATATGTATATATGAAAATGCATCATGTTGTACTTGTTATATCAGGAACGCCCGAACGGAAAAAACTCCATCAAGTGTTGAATCATGTAAAATGTTATTTGTTGATTTTGTTCTAGTTATTACAAAAGAAAACTGACAGTCTGTGAGATAAAAATCTGCGTAGATTTTTATTTTCTTCTACAATAGTATACAGACCTGATCGTTTGTTCAGTTATTCCAACTCATCCTTTCAAGAACTTGAAATAAGTGCTTCCAAATAGCTAGTTAGCTCCAGCTTCATTTGCCATTCATAGAAAATTGTGATTATGGGAAGACCACGGCCCCAGAATGCTGGAAATGGTATTTCCGAGACTCTAAATTTCCAAATTTTCCGGGGGGACATGCCCCCGTACCTCCTTAGACGGTTCTTGCGTCTTCTGTACTTGAATGATCGTTACCGAATTTGCCGATGACGGACTGACCGGGTGCCGCCCAAATTAAATCTAGCTAGATACGGTATAGATATAAGTATTTTCATAGATCAGTGCACTATGAGGCCCGGGAATTTTATTTAGCCTACAGGCCCGGAAACTGGTAATCCGCCACTGTGTGTGAGTACTCACACGAGTTCTCCGTCGAAACGACTTGCTACCGTTCCAGACAATATAAATCGCAATCAGCTCTACTTGGAATATTAAATAACAACATCGACACCAACAAAAGTCTCAATTTCTTCGCACCCAAACGCTGTTGACTTTTCGCCAGTTCGTCCATTCTATCATCAATATAATCTCTCTCAGCACAGAACTGTCGACAAAAATAAACACTGTATTTGCAAACTTCACCAGAAATTACGTTGAAATTTAAAAACAAATCAATCAACTTGCGGCGTCATTTCAAAGAAACCTGTCAAAATATGACGCCGCAAGTTGAATGATTTTTTTTTAAATGTTCAACGTTTTCAGATGAAACTTGCAACTTTCGAACATAAACAAACGTGAAAATAATCGCAAGCCTAATAATGGTGGCTTGCAAATGGCAGTATTGGTGTGGTAATTATGCTAGCATATAAAATTAATTATTTTGGTTCACGTGACCAGGAGCACGATTACGAACGCCGTTTCGCAGACCTCCGTTTCCCGATTCCAGGAGGGGGAAGGAGGTCTGCACGCAGGCTATGTAGTACTCTTTGATTAATATTACAAAGATATTTAAGCTAGAATTCTATGTAACAAAATGCATTGGTGATATAGTTATTGAGAGGAGAATTGTATCGCTATTGGGCGTGGTAGCTTTTTGCAAGAAATTATCAGAAGGGGATTTTTGATGAAAATGATTCAACTCCTTTCCCTCCTGTGCCACCCAAAATGTCCCCTTCATTATTTTACTCTAATGCCAGATGATTTTACTCATCAAGTTGGAACCTCTAGGAAAGAAAAGGTTAAGCCCCTTTCCTCTAGTTTTACGCTTACTGTACGTATGTGACACTGACTACTACTAGTGTGTCACTGACTGATATATGCTTGTGAAAGACTGAATAATATAACATGGCTTTTGAGCAACTAAATTTTAGGAGGAAAGGAAAGTTAATTATGTGGGAAGAAAGTGGGTCTTGAACTGAATTAAATTAAAATGTGTTCGTCCACTGGATTATATTATCATTTCTTCCCTGGGGCAGAATTAATAAAGTCCATACATGTACAGTATCTTGATTTTCTGTATAAACAATCAGACATGTTTTCCTGACCCACTTGTTTTTAAAGGATGAATGTCAGGGTCATGCATTGCGCGCTCGCGGCGGCCATTTTCTGGGCCGACTAGCGAGTTCGTTATATAATCCGTCAATATCTTGGCAATCCTTTAAGTAAATCTGTTACTTTGTGATTTTCCAATGAGAGAATATACTTAACTGAATATTTATACAGCTATTTGTTGCAAACTTGATTACGAATGTAAAAAATATTGTTCAAATATGTCGGCTTCCACAAGTGCTTCACCACCGAAGCGTGGAAGGCCGAATTTTGAAGCTGAAACCAAGCGAATCAAGCTGAGACCTGACGTGTTTGACCGTTGGTTGGTGAAAAAAGACTCGCTTGGATTTACACATAAGGCGCATAGTCAATGGACCTTTTACCTTTTAGGAAAAACCCGCAATGCATTCGGGTAGTTGGGTATCACTTCACTTCCAGGTAAAATGGCTGCCGCGAGGCGAGCACTTTTACTTGGAAGAATAATTGATTAGTTTTAACCGCTTTTAGCTTTCGAGAGTAAACTTTACTTATTGCAGCATAACTAGGGGGGTATTTACTACATTCTGTGGAAAAGGTAACGAAGTTACTGCAGTCGTTGTCGAGAAAGTCAATTCAGAGTGATCGACTGAGCGAACACGATTCGAACAAAAACATTTATGAAGAAAGGTCTGTGCGAGCGTTTGCAGGTGAGTAAGCTTATCATGTGGCGAACAATAAAATATTTTGCTATGCGGATATTTGTTTGTAGTTTATCTGTACATATCGTGTCGTTTTTGCAATTGTGCACGTCTCTTTAAGCCTTTTTTCGCTTATTGAGACTGACAAAGTTTGGCCATGCTTTCGATCAGACGTTCGATAAACAATAGCCCTACTAACAATGTTTTGGTTCTGTTTTGGCCCGAAAACTAAGCTTGTCCAGTGAGCAGAAATTCAGGTTTTTACAAGAGCTGCAACTTAAAAGTGCTTTCGCGAGTTTTGCAGCCGTTGCTTTGCTTATTTTCTTTGTGTCTTGATTCGTCTCCTCCCAAGTATTAAATTTAGTAAGTTCTGGGTAAGGGGGACGATCAAACCCAGAGGGATTTGACATTTTTTGAAAATTTACGTCAAATTCCTTACCCAGGGGGAAAACATTTGTGTCAAATAAAGAAACAAACTTTTCTGTGGTTCCACCATTGTATCAATATAAATACACATATCAATGTTAAGCCCCAGTGTGGGGGTGGGGGGCAACCCACAGGGATATTGACTTTGTAGTAGAATAGCCTTGTTGGTCAAAATACCCCACCCTGGGAAATATCAAGTGTTAAAATATAATATTAAGATAATTTTATGTGTCAAAAATCCCATCCCTTGAGAAAGTCAAATTTCCCTGTCTCGGGATATGTTGATCAGTCAATATCCCATGGGTTGCCTGCCCCCACCCACCCTTGGCCTTAACATTGATAGGTGCATAACAATTGATTCAAGGAGAAACAACATTGACAGCATAATAAAGAAGTCAGTACAAAATATATGTGTGGTAGTGTTCAGGGAGCTGGACGTTTTTAATATTAACAAATGAATAAATGATAAACTAGGCTAGGAATAACAATGCTAGAATGTGTTTACAGCATCCTCCTTTAATACCAGCCTTACACATACTCAGCACAGACAATTTCTTCTGTTATTCTATTCTGTTTTGACAGCGCCAGTAGAGTTGTCACTGGCTAATTCAGTTCCCAGATGCTTTTGCAACAGCTCATAGGTAAATAAAGGTGGAAGAATTTCAAGTCTCTTGTCCATCGCTTTGTCTCACCTTGGCACAGTTTGTTGCCTCCTTCAAAGTGCAAGGTTCATCCTTCATATTAATAAATTATATTCTAACTAATTTAACTATTTTAATATTATAAATATATTCCTAATATGTATATACAGTACAAATATTTATAATTTCATTTACAAACTATTCAACTATCAACATATTTAACAAGTTAAGCCAAACACTACAAATGTTATTTTAGGTTAAAATATTATATTACTGTAATAAGCTACTGTAGAGCTGCTCCCATCGGTTCATTTTCATAATCGATTAATCATTGTCAACAATCGATTAATATCGATTAATCGTATTGATTAAATAATTTAAATACGACATGTCCATGGTGGTTTGTCCATTCAAAGGAAGGGGGTGCTTTTATAAAGTTTTTACTAAAATGATTTGTTGGGGATTGCCTCCCTTGTTATCGCCCAACAATTCAGTCACTATTCATGTTTTAAATCACTGTTTAATCACGGTTATAGATTGCGCACTTTCTCGCACTCTCACAGTTTACACTTGCCACTCCAATCAAAACAAGTCACCTTTGTCAGTTGATCACAACGACAATGCCCATCTTGTCACAATTTTTTAATTCCGGAAAGAAACTCATTCCAGCATCATGCTGTGCAGGGTTGTTATAGATTTATAGATGATCCGATTATTGTTAAGTATAATCGATTGCAGTAAAAAACGAAAAAATAATCGATTAATTGGGGGCACCTATAAGTTACAGTATTAACTAGGTTGTATTTATAGATCTAGAACACTGCACAAACACAAATAAAGTTTATATTTATACCTTGAGGTTTTACTTACTAGTATCTAAGTAACTAAAACTATTTGAGAAAAGTTCAATGTACACAAGTACACATACAGAGAAAAACTCCACACTTTTTTTTTTAATATTTAGTAAATAAACAATGTTGAATTTAAATTATTTTACGACATATTAAAACTAATGCACCTGTCAATGTTAAGCCCCAGGGGAGGGGGGATGGGCAACCCAATGGGACGTAACAACCTCCATGCCCCTGTGGGTTAGGAATTTGACAAAAACGACCATCCCGAGAGGGGATATTTGATAATTTTGTGTGAGAGTCTGGTGACTACCAAGTATTGAAATGTAGTGTATATGATAGGTAAATATGAGCTGTTTTTATTGTATTTTTGTGTTCTATTATCACTCAGGTTGAAATTGTGCTTATTGTGCTCAGTTTCTTTGACAATATAAGTTTAATATTCTTTGTTAGTTTGAATTGTTGACCGATACATTACTGTATTTAATTTTAAAGGTTTCAGAAGAGATGGACTGGAAACTGCCCTCTTCAGTAGTGCAAGGTTTGAAATGGGCTTAAATGCTCTTGATCAACCACAAGAGCAATTAGTTTAGTTTTTCTAGTTTATTATTTATTCGTAATATTAAAAACGTCCAGCTCCCTGAACACTACCCCATACTGTATATAGATTTTGTTCTGACTGCTTCATTATGCTGTTAATGTTGTTTCTCCTTGAATCAATTGTTATGCACCTATCAATGTTAAGCCCCAGGGTGGGACTTCCCAAGACAGGGAAATTTGACTTTCTTGACAAGCTCGAGGGACGGGATTTTTGACACATAAAATGATCTTAATATTATATTTTAGCACTTGATATTTCCCAGGGAGGGGTATTTTGACCAACAAGGCTATTTTACTGCAGGGGAATTTGACAATTTTTCCCCACAAAGTCTATCCCTGTGGGTTGCCCCCACCCTGGGGCTTAACATTGATAGGTGCATTTATATTGATACAATGGTGGAACCACAGAAAAGTTTGTTTCTTTATTTGACACAACTATGTTTGCCCCCTGGGTAAGGAATTTGACGTAAATTTTCAAAAAATGTCAAATCCCTCTGGGTTTGATCGTCCCCCCTACCCAGAACTTACTAAATTTAATACTTGGGAGGAGACGAATCAAGACACAAAGAAAATAAGCAAAACAACGGCTGCAAAACTCGCGAAAGCACTTTTAAGTTGCAGCTCTTGTAAAAACCTGAATTTCTGCTCACTGGACAAGCTTAGTTTTCGGGCCAAAACAGAACCAAAACATTGTTAGTAGGGCTATTGTTTATCGAACGTCTGATCGAAAGCATGGCCAAACTTTGTCAGTCTCAATAAGCGAAAAAAGGCTTAAAGAGACGTGCACAATTGCAAAAACGACACGATCTGTACAGATAAACTACAAATAAATATCCACATAGCAAAATATTTTATTGATCGCCACTTGATAAGCTTACTCACCTGCAAACGCTCGCACAGACCTTTCTTCATAAATGTTTTTGTTCGAATCGTGTTCGCTCAGTCGATCACTCTGAATTGACTTTCTCGACAACGACTGCAGTAACTTCGTTACCTTTTCCACAGAATGTAGTAAATACCCCCCTAGTTATGCTGCAATAAGTAAAGTTTACTCTCGAAAGCTAAAAGCGGTTAAAACTAATCAATTATTCTTCCAAGTAAAAGTGCTCGCCTCGCGGCAGCCATTTCACCTGGAAGTGAAGTGATACCCAACTACCCGAATGCATTGCGGGTTTTTCCTAAAAGGTAAAAGGTCCATTTGCGGATTATTTACTGGATATGTGTGAAGAACGGACAGACCAACAAATGCAACAATCCTCTGAATAAGGTGAGTGCTTCAAACGTCTATGGAGTACTTCATACTGCGTGTGTCTGCATGCCATTATTTAATATTTTAAATTTACTGCATGTAATTATTTATAGTCTTGGACTACCAGATACATTCCACGCCTGTTAAAAGCATTAAATGTCAGTTGCCAGTACTGGTTGAAGCATCGCCAATTTTGGAGCAGTCCGGTAACTTGTAAGTATACAAACAACGTTTCTCTGACATAAATCACAAAATTTATCATATTGACTGTCATATATATTATTTTTTTTTAGAACTGTGGATGTTACTGGGATTTCTTCGTGTGGTGGAGCGAATATCAGTCGCGTAGATAGCCTCAACTCCACCATCAATCCCGAATTTGGCGTGTATGACGGAGACCTTTCCTCAGACTCCGACACTGAATATGACAGTTCTGATGTTGACTCGTCAAGGTTGGTTAGCTGTATTTTTTCAGTTAGAAATGCTTTTATGTTTGATTTTTTATAAGCTCTGTGGTACAAGTGTAAGTCTGTTTGGGTGTGTCGAAATTTCAACCTACAATAGACTGAAAATTTCCATGCAATTTCCCCCTTTTTTTTTATCCTGGACATATCATTTCCACATATCTAGGTGTTATTCTATTATATATTTTATTGTTATTTGTTACCATTATTTATTGCAACAGTTCTGAAAGTCAGTTTCATGCAACATCAGATGAAGTTAGCAACTTGAGTGATGAAGATACATTTGATGGAGATGAGCTGTAAGTTTAGAGGTTTACATTATGGCTAACATGTCTTATAAAGCATAATTTTATTTTCCAGACATTTCAATGTTTCCGGTATATAATCACTGCAATGCATGGCAGAAGATTTCATAAGTACATGAATTAAAATAGTAAAATTGATTAACAATTTGTTAATAAATTTTTCTATTTTAATTCATGTACTTATGAAATCTTCTGCCATGCATTGTAGTGATTATATACTGGAAACATTGAAATGTCTGGAAAATAAACATACACTGTCTGTAGTACATAAGGCTTTCAAAGTGTTTCCTGCATAATATTTGTAATCCCAGCACTTTTGGCTTATCAAATAATATTATAGTATGCATACAGTTCCTTACGAAGGAATTGTTAAGATGTATATATTAGATTATGGCCAAAAAATTCCTATACAATCCTCTAAGATTCCTATAGGATAGGAAATTTTCTATAGATAGATATAAGCTATAATATTTTGACTCAAATTCTTACAGAAAAAGCGTTTAGGATTTCTTTTTAGGTTTTCTTGTAAGGGGTCAAACCTGGTAACAGGAGGTTTATCCATAGTTAATATATACTGACCGGGTTTGGAAGGCCGGGTCACGTGACGAAATATGTTGGATTTTTGGTCACGTGGAACATATAGGGCATTCCGTGCATATTGTAAACAATCGTCCATAGTAATTCTATACAAAGAGTGTCGAATTACCATAACTTGCGAAACGAAAAAAGCTGTTGGTTTGGCGATATTTTTTGCAATGCCTGGAGCAAATTGCTCAATATTTGGTTGCGGAACCAGCAGAAAACATGTTTGGCTCGGAATCTTTCGAATTCCGCCTGGCAAAGACGAGTTATCAACGAGAACTCGAGAGGCTTGGCTGAACGTAATCACAAAGGATCGAGTTGTGGACAAAAGTTTACGTCGCCAGATCGACACAGGCGAGCTATATGTTTGCGAGAAACATTTCAAGACTGAAGAAATTGATTGTCGTAAGTGTATTCTTATTTTCCCCCCATAAGCAACGAGTAAAACTGTGCGAAAAAGCGGCGAAAACTTGAAACAAATATGTCAATGAACAGACACCCGAGAACAATGAATTCCTTTGTGTAAATATAAACTCTGCTATCTGTGAGTAATGTCAAATGATAAATTGTAGGGCTTGTAGGATTTGTAGCACTGCCACTGATCAAAGCGTTTTTTCACATAGTGAGAGTATAATTACAGAGTGTAGAGAATAATAAGCACTTTTTATGCATGAACTATCGTGGAATCTACATAATATCCAGCTGTACGTCTCTCAACCACAAGTACATGGTCAGGACTCAGAGGACATACGAGGCTTGTGGGGTTGAACTTTAGTCAGCTGTAAGCGATTGTATAAACTTGCATGTTAAACTTCAGATATTTCGTTGAAATACCACACATAGACTGTCATAGTTCAACAGAGATAATAGTTTCAAAAACATGACAATTGCTCTTATAAAATGTCCAGAGCATACATACAAAATATGGTTATATGCATTTTAAACACGTTTTATTATAAATATCAATATCCTAAATATTGAAAGACTGAATCTTTTGAATTTAGGTATTATATATCCAACATATATTCCATGCAACAATATACTACAGAGTACAGCAGATTTAGGCTTTAATATGCCAAGAGTTTTATAATCATAGTTGGTCTCACTGGTACCCTGAGTATTATTATTAAATACTTTAGTGGATAGTGACCAAACGGTAGAAGTGCGAACGGGACTCGAGGTCCCATGCGAGGCACTCCTCCAATTAAACATACAATAACAGACAATACATGTAGAATAAAATATACATAACTACAGTCGTAAGTAAACATATGCCACCAGCTGGAAAATCAAGGCTAAGATTTATTTAGGTAAGATTTGATAAAAAACCCAAAAAACCCCAAAAAACCCCAAAAAAAACCCAAAAAACCCCCAAAACAACAAAAAAAACTGGCAATATGATACTTAAAATTGAGTGAGAGCAATAGTACCTTGAAATGATGTAAGGAACATTCAAAATAATTTAGTAATCAAGCAATAGCATATGTTTACCTCGCAAGTTAAACTCTATGACATGAACAAGTTCGATGTAATGACCATGTACAGGTCATGTCTACGTCGTAACAAGAGATTAATAAATGTATAAATAAAGTATCATTAAATGTGAAAAACGTGCAGTAAATTAAGAAAAATTATGAGTCTTCATTATTATCCAATCAGTCTTACCACCATACAGTACTCACATAAAAATTTATCAAAGGCTACACTTTAAGGCACCAGACTTAATCCTTTCGACAATTAAAATTATCTGACTTTAGACTGTATAAACTGTAAATTAACAAAGTATGGTGCACCTGGGCACATTGTGTTTTCATGGGTTAACAAGAGAGATTGGCAGTTTACTGTACATTGGCAGTTTTGTTAACCCATTAAGGTGCAAGGGTCTCCCCTTGACAAGTAAAATCATCTGGCCTCAGGTGGGGTGAAATAACAATGTAGGATTCACCAGGATGCACTGTGCTTTAATGCGTATTCTTTTCTTGTGTGCAATAATATTCTCTTATAAGGTACCAGTCTACTGACAAATGTTACAAAGTCTCTGTTTTGTCTTTGAAGCAGTCATTATCTTACTTTTTAGCCTCTACTCGTAAGAGACTGGTGAAGAGTACCATCTTTAAATTTGCAACAAGAGTACTATGAGCTTGTTCGACATCAACTGGATAAACTTCACAACTTAAACAAGAGCTTCTGAGAGACGAATTCTGGATTTGAAGAGATGATGATTTGGAAAACGGAAAATGAGGACAGTGTCATTTTAGAGTTCTGGAATCCAACATTTTCCTTGCCCAAGCTAACTTGCTCTGTTGCCTCTGGTCTCGTTTTTCTGTTGCTGTATATAACTGGTTTCTAACTGATGATCATGCTATCTACAGTGAATTGAGTGCGATTTGAAGATAGAAGCATTCCAAAATGAACTCCCATAGAATCATGAGATTGTGTGGAAGGCCTCAACAAAAATGAACTCACATATTCAAAATGTGAAGCAGTCCAGCTGTAGTTCCAGCAGTGTCATTAGGCATACCATTCCCTTAAAGCCGAGCATTGAAGAAGAGATTGAGATCACCAGATTGTGAATTGCTTTGTGGTGACATTTCCTGCTCCAATTGTATCAAGCAAGAAAAGTCTGTCAACAAGCAGAAAGATAAACACAATGTACAACCACCTCAACCCCTAAAGGATAAAGCACCTCTGTCCAAATCAAGTAAGGAACGGTTGGTTGCTACAGTGCAAAGACAGAGGGTTGTCTGCAAGGAGCTTGAGGGTCGTATTTCGCAGTTGGAAAAAGAGATTGCAAAGAACAGCGTCTCTATAGATGAGACTTTGGAAAAGGATATTCTGGCAATACTTGCTGATAGTGGTGATGAGATCACCCCACATATGAGAGTTTTCTGGGAGCAACAACGGAAAATGCTTGCATCACCAAAGTTTGGAAGAAGATACCACCCACATATCATCCGATTTTGCCTTTCAATTCACGCCAAATCTTCAGCAGCATATAAGGAATTGCGAGATTCTGGCATTTTGGTACTCCCGAGTGAAAAAACCCTGCGAGACTATCGGAACTTTTTCACACCTAAAGCTGGTTTCCACCCTAAAAATGTAGAGCGGTTGAGGAATCAAACAAGCCAGTATTTCGATATCCAAAGGTATGTTGTCATTGCATTTGACGAAATGAAGATCCAGTCAAAGTTGGTCTTTGATAAATATTCCAATGAACTTATTGGTTTTGTCGATCTTGGCGAAGAGGAACTGAACACCAGTAGTCTTGGTTCAACTGATCTTGCCACACATGCCCTTGTTTTCTTTGTTAGAGGTGCAGCCACAGATTTGAAATATGCCCTTGGCTATTTCTTAACCAAAGATGTCACATGCTATCAGATCATACCTTTGTTCTGGAAAGCGGTGTCTGTGCTCGAGCTTGTCTGCAACCTCTGGGTTTGTGCGGCTGTATCTGATGGAGCTTCACCAAATCGCCTATTTTTCCAACTGCATGCAGACCTAGTTGATGCAGACTCTGGAGATTTGGTACACTACACTACCAACTTATTTTCCCCTAGCAGGAAGATCTACTTCTTTTCTGATGCCCCACATTTATTGAAGACTGCAAGAAACTGTCTTTTTAATTCTGGCAGTGGCAAACGCACCCGTTACTTGTGGAACAACGACAAGTACATGCTTTGGGAACATATTGCAAAGCTGTACTATTCAGATCTGGATTTCGGATTACATCAGCTACCTAAGTTAACCGTAGAGCATATCCAACTCAAGTCCTATTCAAAGATGAACGTCAGCTTTGCAGTTCAAGTATTGAGCAATACAGTGGCCGAAGCTCTCAAGTGGCACTATTTATCAGGAGAGGCAAGTGAAACAGCCAAGTTTTGCAAAATGATGAACGACTTCTTTGATTGCATGAATGTCAGCAAAATGTCAAATATTCAACTTCAGAGCATCAAAGAAAGCGCAATCCACGGCTGGCCCCATACCAACACACAGATGATAGCAGGTTTGATTGGCTAAAGAATGAATTCTTACCATACTTGGCAAGCTGGAAATCATCGATTGATTCGATAGAAGGTCCATTCTCAGATGATGACAGAGGGCGTATGTTCTTGAGTGTCCAAACCTTCACTGGCCTGAAGATGACGGTAAATTCAGTTGTTGCCCTGACAAGGTTTTTGTTGAGCGAAGATTTGAGTTTGTGCTCACAGAACGTTTTTGCCAGGATGATGTCGAAGAGTACTTTGGTTACCAGCGAGCACAAGGAAGAAGGAATGATAATCTAACAGCAGTCGAGTTCGGGTATAATGACCTGAAGATTGCAACGTTGAGAGATGTTGCACCACAGTCCATTGAAGGAAATGTTTCTGGACGACATTCTGGTAAGCGAAGCAAGTGGTGTAATGTCAGTGAAGAGCCATTGCCAAAAAAAAAGAACAAAAAAACAACCAAGAAATAGTTATCTTGAACATGTTATAAGTGCAACAAATGTACAGTAATATTGGTCATTTTGCAAGAACTGTGTTGACGTTGAACATTGTGAGAGAGCTGAACCTACTGCTTATTCACCAACATGAACACTTAATTGCATAAGCAGCTATCCTTAAAAGTTTCACAAACTGATGAAAGGGTGTTCCTTATGAAGGTAGTAGTAATTGTACACAGTACCCAAGATGTTTAACAGTAGAGAGAAATTCCATGCTGTTTTAACTCATTAGTTTATTGAGAATTTTGCTTGATCTAGCTCTGCATGATATAAATTTGCAGCAATTAGACATTAGTGGTGGTCATACCAATATATTTGGCCTTACTTACCAGTTACTACCATGAAAAGTGTCTAATAATAGTTTACCAATATGTTAAGAATTCAAAATTAGAAAATGGACAATGAGCAATTACCGCTCCTATTAAGTGCTACAAATGCTTCATTATGACTGGCTAAGCAGCAATTTTTGTTGCTGAATTAGGTAGCATCTTGGCCTTGGGGTATTGTTTCTTAACCGATTATAGTAAACTGTGACGTAGCACTCCACAAGGAGTGTTAAATGCTTATTCCTGTCCAATCAGTACTTAAAGGGGGGTTACAGTCCGTTCTGCGCATGTGCGGGGTTTGTTTACATCTAATGTTTTGATCCACATAAATTGCATAACATGAAGTATTCCTCCTTCGAAACACCTCACATGATCAGTCATGGCCGACGCAATGGAAGAGAGCTTCACGCTTGAAGAGTTGGAAGAAAGTCAAATAGAGGAGGTCGCGGCATTGCCTAACGTAGATAATATAACTACATGCACATGTCGCGGCCACTGTCTTCGAGAAAAGGGAAGAAATTTCTGTCCGTGCAGGAGTTTAAACAATTTTTGTTCGAGCGCGTGCCACGGCGAAGACTTTGGGGTCTGCATGAACAACAGGAGAGTTCAAGAAAGCGACAGTGAAAAGACGGTAAGTTCATTAAGACTATGTTTTGAATCCAAGTATATATATATATGTTATTTCTAGTTTTTACTGGTATCTTTTTAGTGCGCGACGCTAATAATTTCGTATATTTAGACTTTTATAGTACGGCATCTGCGCCATAATTATTTGTGTCACGCGGTCCTTCTTGTCTGTTTTGGGTTTTCTTCGCGCAAAGACTAGTTGAGTTATTTATTTATTGGCAGATCGGTTGATCTTGTTCAACGTTTAAAAAACCAATCAGAAGGTGAACGGTCATCCAGTAACAGTTGGCAAATACTTGCGCAAAAATCGCCATTGATTTTCAAAGATTTGAGTCTGGGTTTCTAAAGTAACCTAAATTCGTGTTCGAAAGTATCAAATTCAATTCATTCATGTTTAGATGTTACCCTTACCAAAAGGGCTATAAATATTAACGTGACAATTTAGTTAATTTTATTGCCTTTGCACTATAAGAATATTTGGCATCCTGTTTACCCTCTCTGTGCTGTTTTAGGATTCTGATTTCTCCATGGAAGAAAATGAAAGCCAGGATGAAGATGAAGAAGCAAGAGGTAGAGGACGTCGTGCTAGAGGGGGAGGTAGGGGAAGAGCAAGAGGACAAGGCAGAGGAGCAAGAGGACAAGGCAGAGGTGCAAGAGGACAAGGAAGAGGGGCAAGAGGACAAGGAAGAGGTGCAAGAAGAGGGCGTGGAAGAGGAAGAGGAAGAGGGCAACTGGTTGAAGAACTCAATGCAGCTGAAAACCAAGCCAATCATGAGCAACAATTGATTGTAAGAAAACCCTTTGTTGTTACATGTTTCTCAATAGTTTAAAACAATTTGGCGAGAGGATGGGGCTTCATGGTTCACCATAAGAACTACACTGTGCTTGTATTCAGGATAGTCTGGTGACTTATTCGAGTTACCTACTGGGGAGGGCTATAGCAAGGGGACTAAGCCCCTTAATATTTCTAGCAAGGGGACTAAGCCCCCCAATATCTCTAGCAAAGGGGCTAAGAAAGACCTGAAAATTGCTGAGGGGGGGGGGGGGGGGGGGGGAGGCAAACACACTCTTTAGCATCTGTTGACGAATCGGCCCCTCCAATACTGTACATAGTTTGACAAGTAAGAATTTGAAGTGTTGTTAAAAACATTTTACTTCTTTATTACAACTGTTGGTGTGAAAACCATTATTTAGACAGGAGTAGCTATAGGTAAACATTTTATTGTTTATTATAAATTTAGTCCTGAAAAGGCTCCCAAAACTTATTACAACAATTACCCTAAATTATTATATTTCATATCCTTTAGTTTTTAATCTATGAACCTTATTTCATTTCAGAATGTCGTGGAAGCCTTAAATGTTGATACTCTAAGAAGGCTTGCATTAGAGCTTCTTAGAAGACAGCCAGCAGCATTTGCTGATTTGGTGAATGGGGAAATGGCAGGTGGGGATGGAATCCAACAACCAAACCTCCAACCTGATAATCTTCTTCTTGAGTGGTGCAACTGTGGACACTGCATTGCTATGCCAACTCAAGAAGAAAACAAATGCTGCACCCAGACAAAACGACCCTGCATCTCAAGAACCCCCATTTTCCAACAACTTATCCTTGATGGCAATGTTTTAGACATTGCCATGCGATATAGAGAAGATGTTCTCGTTTTAAACAATGTGCGAAATAACGAAAATTTTCGTCATGCAGCGTACAGACAATATGTCTTATGGCAACATGGACGTTTGGGAAAGGGAAACAGGAGGGTTGTACCTAGCTGCTGTGTAGTTGCCATACGAACTCGTTACCCTTCTCCCAATGGTTTCTACACAGGATATAGGCCTGCAAGATTGTAAATAATGTACATTTATAATTGAAGAGGTTATTTCACTGGTCTCAAAATGACATGTAACCATTTCAATAAAACTGGTTATAAACTTAACTTAGATCAAGTTTGAAATAAAAAAGGTAAATGCTTCAGATTATAATTATGACAAAATGTCAGTCTGAGGTCAGCAAAATAACTTCTTCCATTTATAACTAAATATTTCATATTCTTGGCAAATAGTTTAGCCCTTATATTATTGACGCATAACATTGCGAGCAATGCCCATCAAGTTTCTCTTTCCAAAAAGGCATTTGCTTGAAATGTATGGCTGTTTCGCTCTATGTCAGAGCTCGTCAGCATGCCTAGGAAACACTAAAGTAACATTAATTGATAAATCAGTGAGTCCGACATGGACAGCCTGACCCATCAATAGGGCCCGGGGGTTTGAAATCAGAGTTTTCCTTCTCCTAGGTGGACTGCCTGCCAAGGCTTATGAGCTCCACCTACCCAGAGCAATCTGGTTTTAAGGCGCCAGAAACTCGCCTTTCACACCTTTGCTACCAAATTTAAACAGTACAGTAGTTAGCAAAGGAGTTTGGCTAGGAAACAGACCCTGTGGGACATTTCATGGAAGTGGAGTAGCTCAATTCTCCACACCATCCCAGTCATCCTAACCCTTTAAAAACAGCTACAATACAATAAATAGCCCATGCATGAGGGACAGTGGGATCACCAAGTTATGCTATTGTATCGCAGCCAACAAGGGTGAGAAATATAATTAACAATTGGACAATGAGACCAAGCTGTCCATGAGCATGAGCAGATAGTCAACGAAGGCACAGCCAAGTAACTTATCACTATGACAATAAGGGTGAATTAAAATGTTTCTGAGCCCCAGACAGGGATTGCACTTGTAACCTTCTGATGACTGGTGAAATGGTCTAAGCACTGACCTACTGTACTTAGACTCATGGAGAGCTTAAGGCTGCAAATTCATAGTCATGTACTCCTATTAAGCAGTAGCATTTGCATATGAAATGTAGTGAGTGGACATTGTGAGTGGTGGTGTACATGTGCAAGCTTACATTACCCTATTCATTACATTTCATATGCCATTGCTACTGCTTAGGGGCACCTGACTATCACTTTGCAATATTAGCGTTCAATGAGTCTAAGTAGCTCAGTGGGTAGAGCATCTAACCGGTCATCAGAAGGTTTCAGGTTTGGTCCCTGCTTCTTTCTTTTTTTTTTTTTTGGGGGGGGGGGGGGGGGGGGGCAGAAACAGTTTCTGAGGACTTGGGCTGGACAAACATCTAGTGAATGTCAGTGTTACATCAAACTAAGTTTGCACATGTACCAGGATGTACACCATCACAAAATACACGCAAAACTAATGCAAAAAAAACGAGTAATGTTCTTATTCTACATAATCTACAGTGATAAGTCTATTCGGCTGAACATTGTTAACCACTTGTTCTTGGATAACTCAGACTCGTTGCCTAATTGTTAATTATGTCATGGGTTTCACTTTGTAAATTAGACAGTATGTAAATATAGTATAAGAACTAGTTATTAAAATCTTGACTTATGGGCTTCTACAAGTGATTTTACTGAAGGGGGAGGAATAGCAGATATGTTGGGAGCAATCCTCCTTGGGTCTTCACTTACGATACCAATTCTTTGATTCACAGTTCCCTCAGAACTGGCTCTTTTCTCAAACACATTCAAGAGAAGTTTAGGGATATAGTTATACATTTTAGGCTTCAGGACTTGAACATGGCACCATCGTTGTGTCCTCTTACTGAACTTGCGTCCAAACCTAGTAACAAACTCTATTTTATAATTGCATACTAAAGAAATGAATGTGTAGTAGGTAAAATAAATGAAAACAATAACTGACATTATTCAACAAGTTACCTTGGTTGACCATCAGCTGTGGTTGCTTGTGATCTAACTCTGTGATGGTTAAAATCCAATGCTGCAAGTTGGTTTCTTGTCCGGTAAACAACAAAACTGCAGATAAAATAAACATCTTCACTAATTACAGTAAATCATACCTTTTTTCATTAACATACAGTATAATAATATTAACACAATCTATCACGATCTCTGACTAGATTATGCATACTTACGAGTAAGAGTGGCGCTTGGGAGCATACATCAAAATGTGGTTGTGAAAGGACTCTAGAAAACCAGTGTGCCTAGGGAAATTAAATAGGAAACAAAAAGAAAATATCAAATTCCACAATAGTTTTATCAAATAATTATATGATTGAGGGGTGTTATTAATTAGCTTCAACCTGGGCAAGCCAACATCAGTACCTAAAGTTTGTGTAGTATCCAAAAGTATTGAGGAACCGTGTATCCAAAACAATCTTGGTCAGTGCTTTGTGTGCAGGGGACTCCTTCTTCAACCATGGTTTTCTTCTCTCATCTTCATTTAGTGGATCATGACTACATTTTCCTCCATTATCACCTTCCTCTAAAACCCATTCATGCTCATCAACCACATGATGCAGTATGCCAATCCATTTATCCTGTTCAACAAGCACAGTTAACATAGATTATATTAAAATAAATTGTGTACTATGTGTTCCTGCAATGTACATTTTCCGGTACACAATTACAGTCAAACCAAAAATTGCATTGTCAATATCGCAATCTTGAATAGGAAGTTGATCATTCAAGTAAGTTGCAGATCAACAGAGTAACTTGCGTACAATATTCCACCTTTAAAACCAAAAAAGCTGTTTTATACCGAGCTTTTAGTAAAAGTAAATACATGTACATGTAAGTACACTTCTGAAAAAAATGTTAACAGAAGTGCACATTTTCAAAACAATTACAAAAGTTACTCTGTTGACCTGCATCAACTTCTTATTCAAGTTTGCAATGTTGCTATGCAATATTGCAGCACTCAGACAGTGACCATGCAAGAACATCTGGTTTGATTGTAACATGCAGTAATATCAATATTTCATAGCTTGTTAAAAATTTCAGAAGTTTAATCTTGCCTTAAGATCTTTAGCATTACTACCACAGTTTTTTGAACAGTACCAGAAATGATTTCGGATAGATGCTGCCCAAAATGCAAGATCCTCATTTGCTTTGGTTTTTGCAGCCTAAACAACAAAAGCAACATAAATTTATACATGATTGCATTACCGGTACTATATTTTTGTTTATTGGTACTTTTGACTTTGAGTTTGCAATTAACAGATTGCTGATCAAACACTTACAGCATTGATTTTCTTGGCTATGTTTTTTCCTCCATGCCAAACATCATTCTGATGCTTGACATTCTTGTACTTGTCAGCCCTTTCTATATCATAGGAACATTATTATGCATGTTGTCAATCATTCATATAATTTCCTTTAGCATTCAGGGCCCATTCATATATAGAAGATTTTACGTTACACAGTGGTGCAAAGATATGGATTTTATCTTCGAGTGGTGAAAATAATATTTTAACAAATGAGCAAATCACGAGAAGATTAAATTCATATTTTCAAGCCAATGTATAATTTTCTTTATACATGTATTATAATATAGATTCAATGCAAAAAAACCCAGTAAATGGCATCTAGTTTTATATCTTCACTAGTGAAGATATGGAAAGTATGTCAAATCTAACACTTATGGATACTTACTCATCAATGATGCAATTTCAAGGTGACCATCAGTCACTACCTCCTTAACATTTATTGGTGATGTGAGCAGCTTATCCATCCCTCTTTGAAAACCAATTCTTTCCATGTTATTGCTCTTTCCAGCAGCTTCCCTCACATCCACAATATTCATTTGGAGAATAGCTTTATTATCCATATCTGCCAGGCTGTAGGTACAATACTGTGCAGAGTGACCAGGCGAGTCATTTCTTCCATCACCACTTAAGATTACATCTTTACCACCCCTTTCGTGCCAAAGTTCTTGCTTATGTTGTTCCCAGAACTCGTTGATTGTAGGGGCGATGTACAGTTGCTGATACTGATTAAACAGCGTAGATGAAAAATACTGCAGATTACAGAACTTGAACATCAACCCCACTTTGGTGTACGAGTTTCCAGATAACAACAAAGCAGATGCAAGCATGAGATTACCTGCTCCGATTTTGTCACAAGATGGTTGAGCTGACCACCTCCCACCAAAATGGCCAGCATTACACCGCCAGGATACTACGAGACATACTCCAACATAAGTCTTGCGGTACTCCAAAAGACGATCACAACCAATTCGTTTACAAACACTCCCATGTAAAGTTGTTAGCAATGACATGAGAGTGTCTGTAAAAACAATACACTTTTCCATCGTGATGGCTTCTTCTGGTGTCACTTCTTCCACGGTAGATATGTATCCAGTTGGTGTAATGCTGGTAGTTCCCTCTTCTTCATCATCATCATCCTCAGGCTCTTCTTCACCATGACCATCAATGTCAGTATCAAATATTTCTTCCTCCAAGGAGGTTTTTTCCAGAGGCCTAAAATTAAATTGATGATATATTTACTTGTAGGGCAGTTACTGATATTGATGGTTTGCAATCAATATCTTGAGATTTGGAAGACAAAGAAACGGCGGCCATGTTGGAGGAAAACATACTCCAAATACAATAGCTGCTAATGAGATTCTTTTGTTAAAGTTCCTCCAACATGGCCGCCATGACGTCAAGTGCAAACCAAGAATTGAACCTAAATTTTATAGTCAAACTAAAGGCAGCGTTCAGACTGAGTGCCCGTGCCCAGGCACTAAATGCACCGGTGTTCAGACACGTTCCCAAACCCTGGATGCTTTTGGTGCCAAAATATATTCTGTCGATGTGTTTCCACTGTTCACAATTTACACACAAAACTATTCCAAATTGGCAAATTGGTGACCAATTTGTTTATTTTTTTATGTTGGTACCCTTTGTCTTTTTTTCGTTGTCTTTGTCCGCCACTTTTCAAACAATATAATAAAGTATACAACAAAATATATAAAGTTCCATTATCTTACTCGAGACCGTTTGCTGACATTGTTTCGTCGTTGTCATCATCATCCATATTATCACTTTCTGAGTCTCGGTCTCCTTCACTGGCAGTGAAAGTTTCTTCGACTTGAAGAGGATTTTCAGATCTAAAATAAAACCATAGATAAAAACAATGTTAAAAATACATGTAGATCAGCATAATCATAAAATCAGTGTTGTTGATTGAATCAAACAAACCTGGAACTAAAAGACGTTACAGATAAAGGTGAGCTCTCGCACAACAATCTTCGACGTCTACTTGAAGTTGATGGTCCTGGTGTAGAAGTCATAACTACAGAAAGAAGTCACGTTATAAATAAATGTAAGCATATCAGTCAACACAAATGCAAAATAATAATATCAGTTCACTTACCTGGTGAAGGTAAATTACGTATAGTTGCGGGGGTTGCCGACTTGCTTGACAAGAGCTCGATTGTCTGCTCAGTCTGAGTTTCCACATGGCTGAAAATTTCGAAGAAAAACCCGACATCAATACATATAACAAAAATGGGAGATCTTTTAAAGGTCAAAGATTTTGTTGTGTTAGTAAAATGCTTACCACAATTGACTTTTCAATTCCTGTGAGGATTTCTCAGCATCGTAAAAATTGAGAAGCATTTCGGCAACATCCTTGTCGGTCTTCACATTATTTTTATCCCTAAATTCCCTCCATCGTTTAAAAGAATCAAATAAATACACTCTAGAGGCATCCCTTCTAGTACAATATTCTTTTCTACTTGCTGCTTTGTCTGGATTGCCCGTACTCGACGGATTTGGATTCGAACTCGAAGGATTTGAATCGCCCATCTTGTTCGATACGCGGATAGCTTTGCGATATAAACAACGCGCACACAGCTAGTTAGACTGAGAAGCTGGGAACGACAACATCCGGTGGAGGCTCCTACGATAGACATGCGCAGAACGGACTGTAACCCCCCTTTAAGTGTTACAGTAGTAACTCTTTCAAATACTGGATTATATTAAACCATATTAAACTGAAATTTAATACTAGTAAATTACTATACAAATATTTACAATTAACACCTTTTTACAAACTATTTACATTTAGCATTCAGTTGCAATAAATATTTTATTAAGAATGACTCAAACCTTTTCTCACCAAATATTTCAAAACAAAAAGTTGATGCAAGACAAGAATTGCATCTGCTAATTAACAATTACTTGCAGGGAGTAGCATTCTATATGCTTGACGTAATGAATAATTTCAATATAAACTATCGTGTGATCTATTAATCTTAGTTACAAGGCCTTTAAACGTTTCACCTACCATGTGTGACTGTGACTGGTTAAAAATGCTTTTTTTTCATTGCCCTAGAAATAATTGCATTTATCACTATTGAATATATTTAGCTGGAGGTTTGATCAAATGCAATAATATTTTAAAGCCACCTTGAAAAGACTAATGTGCTTCCTTGGTGGCAAAATGGTTGAAGAACTACATTTAATACTAATTAATTACATTATTTCAGTTCACTACTAGCTTTCTTCAAGTCTTTCCGTAAAGCCTTCTTTCGCTTAACACCTTCACTCAATTTATATTTATTTACAATATCTTTGGCAAATGAAAAACATCTAACAGTAACATATAACTTTACAATATTTTCTAAACACAGGGACTGACATTCTTTAGTGATTTCCACATCACAATTTGCAATAATATTGCACCACAAGCTTTTTACAAGAGAAGAAGCCAAAACTTCATTCACTATTTTGTCTACTGGTAGACTAGTGACCTTGTCTTTATTTGTGTGCTTTCTAAAAACTAACTCACTAACTTCCATAATACTAACAAGCCATGAATGAGGTGACCAAAGGCCACCTCTTGATAAAGATGAGATATACTCATTGTCCTCTGTCGCAGTTCGCATTAAATACATTAATGCTTGAATTTCCTTGTTTCTCTGGGACTGCCACTGGGAACAATTCTTGCTTTTTCGGTACAAAGACCTTATGACATAACCTGCCAAATAGGTCAATGGCCCATGCTCTTGTAGCGATAAAGAAACCTCCTCCTAAAATAAGTCAGTAAAAAGACAATAAGTGTGATGCTACATTGATGCAGGTCCTTTTGGAAACCAAAAGGTAATGGACCTGGTTAGTACCCCAGTTGGTAGTTGTGTTTTAACCCACTTTCTGGCAGTACCCTACCACTGACGAGTAAATTGTCTGGCGTTTATAGACAGAGTAAAATGCTAAAATAGGGCACATATGGGTGCATTGCCAGCTGATGGGTAAAACTTATTAAATAATTCGCGGTTAATTTTATTTAGGTTCTAATGTTTGCTATAATATACCATTTATAGACCTTATTCACCCCACAGCCACAGGGTCACCAGATCAAACTGATAAATATAAATCTTCCTCTTGGGGTTGATCAGCGTCGGCTGCGGTCTGTAGTATGAAGTCTTGGTTGATGAGTATAAACACGCATGCCTATATTAAAAGAGTACAAAGCTTCTCGACATTTCGAGCAAAGGCCCTTCGAGAAGCTTTGTACTCTTTTATAGGCGTGTGTGTGTATACTCATCAACCAAGACTTCGTGATAAATATAAAACTGGCTATGTCAGAAAACAATTACCTCAGAGTCAGATGGTCCCTTGTCTTGCTCAATACATGTCAACAAACGCTCTGGGAGATGAATGAGCATTAAAAACGCCATCTTCTTGTCCGGTTAAGGATGAAAATAATCATGCCAATGAGAGTTTGTGTTGCCATAAAACTCCTTGAGAAACTTGTCTTTGCTCTTCTTTCGTTTGAGCTTCAGAAGGAGGTCGTTCAAAAATTTCACAAAGGACTCACTTGGTTCCAGCTTAAAAACTTCTGCAGCTTGCTCTGGCTTGTAAAGCTTCTCGTCCGTTAAGTAGCGACCAATATCTCGGATGATATCCCTGGTTTTATCCATCGTAATAACGACGTCTCTGGTAGAAGACGAAGTTGAACTTTCTCCCAATTCGGCCATGTGTTTACTTCGCTGATGCTTGGTTCGACCACCCTTCGACTTGCAAATTTTCTCACAAAACTCGGAAGGGAATTGCTTATTTCCTTCGACCTAGAGACGAAGATATAAGTTAGATTATAAGTTCGGTTATTGAAAAGGCATGGCTTACTTTGGTTTGATATTTTAACTCGCCTCTTCATGAGAATTTTGAACCTCGATCATCACTTCCTCGACGTCCATATCGAGCATAGCAAGAGTTTGCTCAAAATCGTCTTCAAAAGCCGAATGAAAAGCCCCATCACCTTCACAAAACGGCAAAGAACCCTCCTCGTCCATCTCCATGTGCTCAATACCGCTTGACTCCATAGACTTCGTATGTAACGAGTAAATAACGATTTTCGACAAAAATCCCTCTATTTTGTATACGTTTCTACTATGAACTGCATCTGGAATGCACTATAACATGTCCGTGACGTATTTTTGGACATGATATCCAAATAGGTCACGTGTTGCTTTGAAGTTTTCCGGCCTTCCAAACCCGGTCAGTATATATTAACTATGGTTTATCCATATGAAAATGTGGTATAGAATATCCAATAAGAAATTGGGACAGATTCTATAGAATATTCTATAGGATTCCATAGAATCTTAGAAATGCCACAGAATATTCTATAATATAGAATATTAGAATAGAAGCTATTCTGTAGGATTTAGAAATCTTATAGAATACTGTAATTATTACATAGAGGCCTAAACTCCAATAGAATATTCTATAGGATTGTATAGAACATTTTCGTATGATTCGGATACAGTGTACGTAATGGACAAAACAATATGTCTGTATTAACCAGTATCTATAATAAATGGTTTTTGTTACCCTAGTGCTTTAATAAACATTGAGGGTATACTGTACAGTAGCTATCAATGATAATCATTCTTTATTTATTGGGCTTCAGATTATCTTCTGAGAGACATTGTGAAGAAACAATGAGTGCATCAGAATGTGACCTCACTGACACTTCTGATCACAATGAAGTTGATATGGACATCAGTCATTCTGAAGATGTTGGAGATATTGAAGTTCAACATGGGCCGGAAACGAGACAGGAAAGAGATAGACGATTAAAACAAAAACTGAAGACTGAGTTTTCTATATTGAACAACATCACAAAAGAGAATGAAATATACTCAAGTCATTTGAAGAAAGATCGAGTTGTTGTTGATGTGGACATATTGTTAATGATGTTCAGCAATGGGTGCCAGCATGCGGTATGTCCAGAATCCAGCTGTGTGACAAACTGGAAGATTGAGGCAGGGTGTTTACATGTATCATGGGGGTGCTCAAATGGACATATGGGGTGCTGGACATCTTCCCAACTGCTTTGCATTAAAAATGGCACGCACATTTATGCCAACAGTTTTTTTATTGGCTGCTGGATCGTTGATTACAGGGAACAATTTTAACAAGCTATCATTATTTTGTAAGTTTTTGGGATTGGGCTTTATCTGCAGATCAACATATAATCGTTTGCAAAGGAACACTTTCATTCCTGAAATTAACTCCTATTGGAAAGATATGAAGATGGGAATATGGGGCATATTAAGTGGGGAGTCTACAGTACTGTGTGGAGATGGGAGAATGGATTCACCTGGGTTCAATGCGAAGTACTGCGTATATGTTTTGATGGAACAGTTCTTAGAAGTTATTGTGGATATAGAGGTTGTTGACAAACGAGAAACAGCTGGGATATCAACTAACATGGAGGTGTTTGGGCTGAAGAGACTGTTGGAAAGAATTGTTGGGAATATCCTAGTGTCTGAAGTGGTTACAGATGCATCTGCAGCAGTAATTGCTCTAGTGAGGAAAATGAAAGGTAATTTGATGTGAGTCATTTACTCATTTATGTCTGTTTTATCTTGCTGTTAAAAATGTTACATCCCCTTGGTATCCCCTAGGCCTATCATACATGCATTTGTATAATGCATTTACATATATGCGCCAAGGTTTTACAGTAACTTTAATTAATTTATTCATGCATAAGTTATCTTTGATGTACCACGGTTAATAAATAGGTTATTGACCTTGCATATTAAATGACCTCCTATATCTCTTTAAAACCACGTATAGAATACTTTTTTTTGTTAAATAATGACAAATATCGTCTGTGTCATGAATAAACTAAGTCGGTTAGTGACCTCAACCTCGTTCACTACGCTGGTTATTAACCTCGGGCCTGCGGCCCTCAGGTTAATAACCCAGCGTAGTGACCTCGGTTTCAGTCACTAACCTTTACTTATTTAATAGTTTAGTCAGTTTTCAACTTTCTAGAAATGTATCTACGATATATCCCAAAAGAACCGATAATAAAAAATTCAAGGTGCTGTATACAGATATTGCCCTGGTCAACATGCCAATATCTAGATATTGCCCTGGTCATGCAACAGGGCAATATATAGTAATTGATATGTTTTTTGGAAAACCTCATTAACTATGAATAAGTCAGTTAATCACCTGTACCTCGAACCTCAGCTTTTATCCAAATAAACCCCTCAGGCTATATTTCGCTAAATGCCTTGGTTCTTGATAATTAACTCTTACATATCAAATTGAAAACATACTATATTTTTTTCCTTTTTAAAATCTTTTTATTTTTAAGATAAGTACCCAGATGACTTCAATGGCCTGTTTCACTCATTGGATATTTGGCATAAGTCAGTAAAACTGACAAAGAAACTTACCGAGGTAATGGTACTGTTCTTAACAATCTCATTGGTAAAAAGCTTTATTGGTTAGAAATTAGTTGATACGTATTTGTTAGGAAGAACCATTCTTAGTCTTATCTATTTTTTGTTTGAATTAAATCAAATTGCCTGTCAATGATCAATATTTGGCCAAAATTATAAAATGACTGGCTTACTCAAAATTCTACCTACAGTATACTGACCAGACTGTCCAAAACTGTGATTCTAATCAAATAATGAGAATTTGATAGAGAGCAACACAGATCCTGTAGATTTATATGAAAGTAGTTTTCTGATAATCTTCTATTGTTGTGGACACCCCAAACCTTGCTCACTACAAACAGTACAAGTTGGTCATCTTGCTAGAGTCATATAGAATCCATTGTAATGAAAGTGAATTAATATTCCTAAACAAAATTCAAAAAATATTTTTTCACTATTTTATGGATCTGCCACTAAATTTATTTTTTTACCTAGGCCGCCAAGTCAAAACATTGTGAAGTCATCAATGAGTGGATAGAACCTATAAGAAACCATTTTTGGCACATTGCTAAGAACCGTAATGGTGATGCTGAGACACTAAAGGTAACCACATGTTGTTTTACATGTACATGTATGTGTCATATGCCTCTTAATTTAATACAGTTTTGGCTAAATGTCGTGTAGAATTTGACATTTCTGCATGTAAATGTTTCATTGTTATTTGAGGCTATGAAGTTGTTTATGTTTTTGGATTCCTATAGGATGGCTGGTTTGGGGTGATTCACCATGTTGCTGGTGAGCACGAGTGGTTAAATGGTGAGTGTGACTGACCATGGAGTGTTAGTATCAACCGAAACTGACAAAACATGCCTGGAGAAGAACTCGAAGGCATTAGAGGCCATAAGGAGGGTGGTTATCAACCCACGCTTTCTCAGCAGCTTACAGCCCCTTCCTTTCCCCGGATTGAAATCATCTTAGCCATGAAATCATGCCATGCAGGAATGCGTTAATCAATAGCCCAGTTTGTCTGACATTTTTTTTTTTTTTATATTTCAGGAATGAGGCATTTATAGCAAGAACGTTGTTGGCAGCCATAGACCACAACAGCCATATATTTAGAAAACCAGCTCTCACCAAAAAACAAAAGAAAAAGTACAGTAAGACCTATGGCAAGAGGTCAAAGAATTGGAAGGTTTCACGTGTCATGGAAGAAAAGACATATGACTACTGGCACATTCTTGCTTGTAGAATGCTACAGAAGAGGGTTAAGGATGGTCACAGCATTCACCTCAAAGTTGAAATCCCTGCTGAACACCCGATTAGAATATCCCCATCTATTGCATTAAAGCCAATCCCAAAGACAGATGACCTAGTTAAACAGTCACTGTCTAGATTTGGAAATGCTGAGTGAGAGGTGCAACAAGCCCTCTTTCCGTTTACTGTATCCCTGGTTACAGCAAAACTAACATTGATAACCCAACATTCATTTACTCCATGTTGTAATATTATTTTTTTTATAAACAGCTTGTGACATCTATATATATACATGTACATAATCAACTATAGACCATTCGCATAAATAACACAAAGCATTGTTACAGTGTATAGATGCATAGCCTCACCACCATTCTTTTCATTTATAAAGTATTACTCATTTTGAGTTTTTCTCTTTCTTGAATTATAGAAGTAAGAAAATGAAATTGTGGTTGTGTGTGCTACTTCATTGTATTTATGCACTTGGTCCGTAATACTTGGTATAAGAATATTACATAAATAGAAGACTTTCAAACCACAGCTGTGATCTATTCTCACATTGTTTTCTAATACTCACTATTCCACCCAATAAAATTCTTTAGTCTGTAAAATAGTTGTATAGCTCAGGCTCTCCGGAACCCCATGTAGTACCCATCTTCAGCTGGATAAATATGTCTTATTGCAAGTACCACACAAGAAGGACACACCTTTCTGTTTCCTCTTCCTAATTTTTTATACCGCAACAAAATATACTGGCGGTATGCAGCTTTTCGAAAACTGTTAGTTGAATAATCTGGGTCTTCACCTCTGATGTTACCCCTTGCTCTTGTTGCCATAATAAGGACATCCCTCTCAGTACACACAATCTGAAAGGTCACATACGAGGTGACACATCTAATTTTCTTGCAGCATTTATTTTCCTCTTCACTAGCCATTGGTCTACACACTCCACAAGTACACCAGGAGGGCTTTGTTAGAGGTATTACTGGTGGAGGTACTCCAAACTGTATAATATTTTTGGCATAGTCGAGACTGCCTTTACCATTCGACAGTAGTTCCAACAGAATGCTTTCCTTCTGTCCTTCATTCAGAGTACCAATAAATACCTAAAAGTAAATGATAATTTTTCATATTTCTTTGGAACATATCATTGCTTCTAGAGACGAAATTGCAATGTAGAAAATTTATGAAAGAAGTAAAATGTCAATGCTGTGTCAAAATTTATTACAACATCAACTGCTAATTATTTATGAGTGCATGGCGATGCAATGTCATAATATACAATGACATGCAATGACATTAACAACACAAAAAGACAAACAGAAGCGAAATTTCATGTAATAATTTGCACAAACTTCCAAAAAAAATAAGAAAAAAAAATCATTAAAAATTATAAAGAAATACTCCAGATATAGTCATATTGTAAATGTTTCCATGCATGACACACTTGCATAATTTGTTATTAGGTAACATGTACATACCGTAATTTGTTGTTTCGCCTCCTCAACAGCAATCTGGTGACGTTCAAATGCATTTGGTCCGGCGTTAACATTCACAGAGGCGGTTGTCGTCGTTGAATCTATATTTCGGCAGGACGACTTCTTGGTGCCACACGTGCACTATTTAGCACAGCGCAATCATTCATCACGGCAAGGACAGCCACGCTTCTTCCTACCACTGGCTTTGCTGCATGTGTTCTTACAACTGCAAAACTAAAATAGAAACAAACGCGCAACAAGTTAGGCACGAGGGAATATAACTTGCACAACAATTTAGTAAAGAACCGTGATCTTACTTGAGTTCGGTCACTTATTTGACGACTTGATGGCCCAGCTTCTTCAACGCTAATAAGTGGCTCTGCTTGTTCAGCGCCAACAAGTTCGTGGGACAAAGATTCATGAACCGGTGATCCATAGAAGTTCAAATTGTCTTCGGGATCATAGCACTCCACGTCCAAGTCTGAATCTGACTCCGTATCTGACATAGTTTATAGATTAGAAAGGTCGTAAGGTCTACGAGTACGAAAATAGAATGCTGCTATTTTTTGCAAATCAACAACAAAGTCCCCGTATGTAAACATTAAAACAAGCGCGCAATGCATGACCCTGACACTCGTCTTTTAGCAATTCAAAAATTTTCTGGGGAAGCACGCTCCCAAAACCCCATAAAAAATGTTCGCGCCTTTTGCGCCAAAACTCCACATTCCTTTTAGCCCCCTGCCCACTTTAAAAGCAGCTCCGCAGTTAGACAACCATGCACTTTCGAGGTTCCATTCCCGCTTTTCCCCAAAGACCAGTTATTTGTTGGTACAACTCAATAGCAGCTTCGTCGGTCTTGACCGAATCCAATGAGTCATCCATGTAAGTGGATTCTTTAACGGTCTCAGCGGCAAGTGGGAACTCGGCTCTATGGATCTCGGCATTTTTTTGTGATACAAACTGGGCCCGGAACGGAGCGGACGCGTCGCCAAAGACCATCCTCTCGAACTCGTATACGTTTGGTCTCCGTTGTGGCTCTAGGTCTCTCCACAGGAATCGGAAATACGGACGGTCTTGCTCTGGAATTCGAACTTGTAGATACATTTCCTTTATATCACACGCCACAGCTACGGGAAAACTGCGGAAACGCATGAGCACGTCGAACAAACTGTTCTGTAATTTGGGGCCAGGTAGGATCTCATCGTTTAATGAAGTTCCGTGATATTTAGCACTGGCATCAAAAACAATTCTGGTCTTTGTGGTCGCCTTTTTTGGACGGCAGACTGGGAAGTGAGGAAGGTACCAAACGTGTCCATCTGGCTTCGTTTCTTTCAACTGGTCAACTTTGTGGATATATCCTTTCCGTTCATAGGCTGAAATGATAGTTTAGCAATCTTCTCCAATTCTCTCCTGTCGTAATAGCCTCTTCTCGGTGTTCTGAGGCCGACTAAGCGCCATTTCATAGTTGTTTTCTAAAGTAGGACGATCTTTCAGCCACGGCACTGCAACTTGATAACGTTCCCCATCGTTTTCGAGTGATGAACGAACTTTATTTAATGCAAGCTTCTCATCGTTGGTCAAAACTTTGGTCTGTGGTTGCGTTCCCAAAGAGTCCACCTCCCAGAACCTTTTTAACGATTGATTGATTTCGTCAAACACCTGCGGTCTTGTGGAAAACGTATAGGCCAGATTGGTCCTTGGACTCGACGAACCCATCTTTCTTCTCAAGATGACCAATACAGGACCATCCCAATGGCCCGAGCCTTGCCATTGGTTCACCAGGTTGACCTTTGACGTCACAGCGCGAATAGTGCAGATCAATATGGTCTTGGCCAATCAGCACGGCAACTACGGAATCTGTAGCAGCTTCGGGGAAGTTACACACTTGTAAATGAGGCCAGCGGGCTTGATGACGTCTCCAATCAACCACTTTGTACTTCCCGGTAATTTGGCGTGGACAAGTGAAGGCGCTGAACGGAACCTTAACGTTCCCATCACTGCCTTCCAATATCAAATCTACTGGCATCGCATCGAATGTTTCAACGCTCTCGTTTAAGACTTGAACGGTTACTGATTCATATGGAACTGATAGCCCAAGAGCGCCTGCCACTTCCTCGTTCATATATGATGCACTGCTCGCGTCGTCTAGCACAGCGTTGACCTTCAGTTTCCTTCCATTTGCCTTAAGCCACACAGGTACTGTTCGGAAGGATAACGACTCTTCTGATACTTCGGCAGATGTCAGAGTTGTCATATACGTCTGCTAGTCTGATGCTGCGTCGAAATCCGGCTTAGATCGACCAACTGCTTGCGAATCTGGAATAGTTTTTTGAAAAGTCACGCAACGTTTCCAACGATTCCTCTCGATATTGTTCTGTCGACCATCGAAAATAATTGGACAACATCGACCTGGGAATCTTTTCTATAATCAACGTATACAACATGCTGTTTGGTTTCAATTCGCTCCAATGGCGTTGTTCTTCAAGCATCACTACAGTGTTGACTAAATGATCGGTAAACTTCTCAACATCGTCGATGTTTCGCTCTTGTAAAGGCGCCATGTGTCTCAGCTCGTCCAAATAATTCTGAATCTGTCGACGATCGCCGCCAAACTTTCTCTGTAGCGTCTTTTTTGCCTCTTCGTATAAGCTTCTTCAGAAAACCCCAACTTGGCTATCGCTTCCTCGGCTCTCCTTTCGAGATACGACTTCAGTCGAATCATCTTATATTTTGGATGCTCGTCAGATTCGTCGACAATTGTTGTAAATGCGGCCCAAAAATATTCAAATTTTGTCTTGGCTGCATCTTGCGGTGAATTCCATCACGCAACTCTAATTTCTTTGGTTTGTTGTTGACTGGTGAACGCCAGGTGGATGTACGCATTTGTTCACTTCTTTTTTGCCAAGAAGAATGGCCAGTAACGTCCTCGAACTGAGGATTCGTCTCTTCTTGTAAATCTTTAGAATCTGATCTCGTATTCTTCCCAGCGACGTTGAGATGTAACCGTTCTTTACGGGGCTCTCCGGGTTGACTTTTACGGGTCTTCTCAATACGAATATCCATTTCCCCCTGTCGAACTCGCTGTTCTTGATTTCGTTTGGTGGTTTTAAACTTCTCAGATGAGCCTCCCATGTATGACGAAGACCCTGGCGTTGACGGTTTAGTAAACATCGTTGATAGAAAAGCTTTAACCGAAGCAATATCTCTGTCCGCATCAGTGCTCACATTGTCGAGTTCTTCTTCGGTTTTATTGGCACTTCTTTCGTCCCCGGCTTGACGGTATGTTGAAATCAACTCGTCTATTATCTCCAACGTCTCAAACTTCTTCATTTCGAACGCCTCAAGACATTGTAGTATGGATTACTGGTCAGTCTCCTTGTCCGACATTACGCGAACAAGACGCGTGTAGAGCTTTGTAAGTTGCATCTGATTTACTCGCTTTTGTTTCTTCAACTTACCAACGACATCCGTCACGGGTTCTCCTCCTGACTGTGGCCCACAATCAACTTCCAACTCAGATTCGTCAGCATCCTTCGACATGACTCACGATACGATATAACCATCTCCTGCTACCAGACTTTGTTCACGAGAATCAATATAAAACACACACCTAGCGACGAATAACTTTTAATACTTCGATGCCGACTATAGTTAAATACAATAATATCTATCTCACGACTAGCGACTACCTGTCTTTTATATGTACGAACAATATAATTTAAATATTCCACAATAGTTCTTTCTCACTTGGGAAATCCTAAAGTATAAAATAATAAATGCAATTCTCAATGGTATTTCTTCTGAACAACATCTTCTTTAATTTGGGTACAAAAAATAAATTTTCTTATATCACGCCGAAAGCCCATCACTCCTTCTTTGTTGTCTGAAATTTTCAGAGCTAAATAGTTATCTACTCGCTTCCTGGAGTCATTTAAGGAGGCAACATCAAAATTTGAACTTGTCCAATTATGCAAATTATCTATGCTACCTACAGATTTGGAAAAATAGAGGGTGTCCCAAACGAATGTCGCCCATCCCGTTTTTGACCACAGCTTTGCTTGAGTGTGGAATACAAGTTTGAATACATATGCATGTGAAAACTGACCACAGGGGGATAAAGTTTGATTCCAAATGAAGCAATGCGGCATCAAATCATGTGGGGTTCCTTGGGGGTAATAACAATGCTCATGAGAGTTCCATGCACATGTTTGCCATGCGTGTAGGCAGAAGTGCACTTTACTTCATCCGTCTTAAGATGGTTGGACAACAATTCACTCCCGAGGAAAGAGCATTCATGGTACTTTCCTATCATGAAACAAGAGGCCCAACAAGGACAAGGGAAGCCTTTAGGAGAAGACTTCCAAATCTTGATGTAGCATACATAATTTGGACAAGTTAAAATTTTGATGTTGCCTCTTTAAACGACTACAGGAAGCGAGTAGATAACTACTTAGCTCCGAAAATTTCAAACAACAAAGAAGGAGGGATGGGCTTTCGGCGTGATATAAAAATTTACTTCTTGTACCATAATTAAAGAAGGTGCACCTCATAAATGGATGGGGGCATTTTTTTGGGACACTGTACTCTTGGGGGGTGTTTATATGGAGGGTACCCGGGCTAGCCCGCTTGGCCGAGATCTCACTTATGTTATTATTTCTTGTTAATTTTCATCTAGTGTTTAAATATATGAGAGCCGCGGAGCCAGCCCGCCTAGCCGAGATCTCGCTTTGTGAGACCATAGTTAATAGAACATATACATGGTTTGGAAACTCGTCCAAAGTGATTGTTCTATGTTTTTTGTTCAAGTTTATGGAAATTTGGGCAATTTCACGGTATTGTATTTTCTGTATAATGAAGCAGTCATCCAATAGCAACGATGGGGTTTAATTAGCGAGTTGCTTCATCGTCACGTGTTGTGGTGCTTCATCGTCACGTGTCTAGAATTTACTTCCATATAAGGAACTCCATTGTCAGTTCAACATGACCATGCTTCATGTTGAAAGACAATAGAGCTTCCAAACCATGTACATGTTCTATTAACTATGTGCTATGCTAACACACCATGGTGTGTTACAGTAACACACCTTAGTTCGTCAGAGCAACACATCTTAAGGTGTGTTGGTTTAACAAGAAAGGTGTGTTGGTTTAACACACCTTGTTTTAAGAGTGTGCCCATGCAGGTTAACTCGTGGTAAAGCGTTCACATGAAGCTAGGGTTACCTCGGGGGCCAGGGAATCAGGGATAACTTAACCTGCAATCAGGCCAATTGTAAACTATGGCCTGATACAAATGTCGTTAAAAGTTCGTGCAGTACTTCCAGATTTTGGAAGTCGTTCTGATTGGCTATAGCCCGAAAAGATCTATTCTGATTGGTTTGTGTATGATTTGATTTGATTGTGATTGATTTGCTTACGAATTATGCTTTACATAATTAACAAAGCGCCTAACGTATCTAGCGATTCAACGATGTTTAGTGAAGTTTAAAGTAAAAAATCTAAAGAAAGAACAGCGCGAATGTATAGAAGAAGTCCTGTTTAATGAGGATGTGCTAGCTGTACTCCGTACTGGTTATGGCAAGAGTTTAATATACCAACTTCTCCCAAGCGTCTACGAAGACATATATAAACTGTATAAGCAAGCTCGTGAAGGAATTACTCTGAAACAATTCTGGATTGTAGTCGTGAGTCCGCTTGAATATCTAAGGAAACAGCAAATTGCAAACTTGGAACGGCTGGAATGTGCGATTAAAGCTTCGTCGTTTGGAGATTCAGAAAGTTCATTTGGGGGCGGAAAACGGCCAGGTAAAGAATTGTATCAGGCCTTATTACTCGTCCTCTCGCCCGCACGCCTGCCTCGCCCTGGAGGACGAGAATAATGCCTGATACTCAGGTTAGGGATAACTCGGTACTTGCGTTTCATCACGTAATGGGTCAACTTTGAGCAGGCATAGCCCCCGAGTTATCCCTACCACTCCCCCCCCCCCCCCCAATGGTATAAGAAGACATTTTACAATTTTTCTGTATCTGTTTTGGTTTTGGAAATATTTCAACCAAAGACCGCATGTTGTCCGCCATCTTGGAATTATTTTCGATATGCAAAATTATACATGTGACGACATAAGCAGGGTAAAGTGAAATTTTTATCTTGCCCACCTTATGATATTATGAGCTAGAAACTCGATTTTGTTGTGCTATTTCCATTTTAAATTGACCCAAAACATTTAAAAAGCCTTCCGTGGAAATTTGGTCACCCACAGAGTAGTTTCATCAGGTTTACCCCGCTTGTGACGTCACCAATTTCCTAGTTAATTAGACCCAATATTACAACAAGATGGCGGACAGCACGCTGTCTTTAGTCGAAATATTTCAAAACACAAGAAAGATACAGACAAATTACAAAAGGTCTTCTTATACCATTAATTGACGAGTTCTTTCAAATGGGTCAAATTTAACTTTTATTGCCAATACCCTTTAACACCAAACTTGCAGCCGGCAGCAGAGTTGTTTGACTTTTTGACAAAATCATCAACTTGAATAGTGCTTTGTTATTTCATCGTTTTGGAGGCATGTTTACACCACAAGCACAAGGTTCAGAATAAAATGCGTCGAATACGGAATACATCGATTAATGTGTTGATTCATTAGTGATAAGCTGATTGGCCCATTTTCTGATGTATAGAGGACTGGGTTGTAGACTTGTAGTAATTATTACCTTTGGCTATGGTTTTGTGCATAATTTTATTATCCTTTATATAAGTTGAGGTCAGCTTTTAGACATCAATTTTAAGTCCTAGAAAATCGATTTATAAATACACAGCAAAATATGGTAAACTACAGTGGAGCCTCGCTATAACACAGTAGTTGGGGTCCTTAGTGGTGACCGTGTTATAAATTAAGTGTGTTCAGCGATGGATCCAGCTTGATCTGGTAGGGGGGGGGGGTGCTGCAGAGGTGGATATAGAATTTTTTTAACCTTACTCAAACCATTCCTAGGGGGCCCCGGGGGCATGGTGCCCCAGAAAATGTTTGAAATTTGGACCTCTGAAATGGCATTTCCTGCATTCTGACGGTACTTTGAAGAAAGATTTAAAAGTTTTAAATTGTGTTTTCAATAGCGCATTTTATCAAACCTGGAAGGTGTCAAATAAATTTAGGGATAAAGTGTATGTTTTATTATGGATTTTATTAGGGATATCACAAGGAAACTAGACATTAGAAATGTGATTGACATTTTCAATAAAAATCCACGTCGCATCCCACTGCAGCAAGGCACTAATTGAGTAATTGGCACCCCCCCCTGCACCCCCCTGTAAATCCATCACTGAGTGCGTTATTGCCAGGTACAGCCAAATATCCCATTCCCAGTACTCTTCCCACTCAATCCGTTCTGGCACAATATTATGGGCTGAGTACTGGGAGTGAGATTGAGTACTGCCAGAAGCACTTTCTATTCAATTCTAACAATCCAAATCACGACTGAAGAAGCTTGAAGTCCGCTCAAGACTTCAACAACATGGAATTGAAATAAGATTTTTGAACATGGTTTTCATTTCTCGCAATGATTGCACTGCCGTGTTGTCATTTTATCTCATAATTATGAACAAGATCAAATTATCTCCAGTGAGAATACATGTAATAGAAACTTCAGTTTCAGCCTATTACACATCATCAGTCATATTACACATCAATTCTGTTGCTATTTTGCGGAATTTAGTGGTTTGTATAGGTAAACATCAGTACAAGTCGTCAAATGACAAACCAGGAAAAGTAAAATTTTGGGGTCCAAGGATCAACCGCGTTATACCGAGTCACGTGTTATAACGATGCGCACTATAGTGAGGCTCCACTGTATGCAATTATAGACCACGGGTTTACATTAACCTTACACATGTACAGACTGCCTATTAAAGTATAGTCTGACCACAAGGCCAGAGACTGACATTTAGCCTGCAGACTGACCCACAGTCCACAGACCAAACTACAGAGCAAACTACACTACAGCCCACAGACTAAACTACAGACCAAACTACAGCCCACAGACTAAACTACAGCCCACAGACCAAACTACAGCCCACAGACCAAACTACAGCCCACAGACTAAACTACAGCCCACAGACTAAACTACAGCCCACAGACTAAACTACAGTCCACAGACTAAACTACAGCCCACAGACTAAACTTCAGCCCACAGACTAAACTACAGCCCACAGACTAAACTACAGCCCACAGACTAAACTACAGCCCACAGACTAAACTACAGCCCACAGACTAAACTACAGTCCACAGACTAAACTACAGCCCACAGACTAAACTACAACCCACAGACTAAACTACAGCCCACAGACTAAACTTCAGCCCACAGACTAAACTACAGCCCACAGACTAAACTACAGTCCACAGACTAAACTACAGCCCACAGACTAAACTACAGCCAGAGACTGACTAAACTACAGCCCACAGACTAAACTACAGCCTACAGACTAAACTACAGCCAGAGACTGACTAAACTACAGCCAGAGACAGACACAGTCCCCAGAGCAAACTACAGTCCAACCTACAGCCAGAGACTGACACACAGTCCCCAGACCAACCTATACAGCCAGAGACTGACAAACAGTCCCCAGACCAACCTATACAGCCAGAGACTGAGTGACTGACATGTAGCCCAGACTGATCAACAGCCCAAACTTTTTGCGTGTGCGAATCGCATGTGGATTAAAACTTATTAATTATGGCACAGAAATATGAACGTAACTTTTATATTTTCTACACATCTGAAAAAGAAAGCTGCACTTATTCATCCATCCACCCACCCATTTATTCATCCACCCACTCACTTATTCATCCATCCACTCACTTATTCATTCATCCATCCACTCACTTATTCATCCATCCACTCACTCACTCACTCACTTATTCTTCCCTCCACTCACTTATCCATCCACCCACTCACTTATTCATCCATCCACTCACTTATTCATTCATCCACCCACTTATTTATCCATCCACCCACTCACTTATTCATCCATCTACTCACTTATTCATCCATCCACCCACTCACTTATTCATCCATCCACTCACTTATTCATCCATCCACTCACTTATTCATCCATCCACCCACTCACTTATTCATCCATCCATGCACTTACTCATTCATCCACTCACTTATTCATTCATCCACTCACTTATTCATCCATCCACTCACTTATTCATCCATCCACCCACTCACTTATTCATCCATCCATGCACTTACTCATTCATCCACTCACTTATTCATCCATCCATTCAGTTATTCATCCATTCACCCACTCACTTATTCATCCATCCATCCATTCAGTTATTCATCCATTCACCCACTTATTCATCCATCCATCCACCCACTCACTCACTTATTCATTCATCCACCCAGTCACTTATCCATCCATCCAACCACTCATTTATCCATCCAACCAAGTCACTTATCCATCCAACCACGCATTTATCCATCCAACCACTCATTTATCCATCCATCCAACCAGTCACTTGTCCATCGATCCACTCACTTATTCATTTATCCAACCAGTCACTTATCCATCCATCCAACCACTTATTTATCCATCCAACCATGTCACTTATCCATCCAACCACGCATTTATCCATCCATCCATCCATCCAACCACTCATTTATCCATCCATCCAACCAGTCACTTATCCATCGATCCACGCACTCACTTATTCATTCATTCATTCATTCATCCAACCACACTCATTTATCCATCCATCCAACCAGTCACTTATCCATCCATCCAACAACACATTTATTCATCCATCCACCCACTCACTTATTCATCCATCCACTCACTTATTCATCCATCCACCCACTCACTTATTCATCCATCCACCCACTCACTTATTCATCCATCCACTCACTTATTCATCCATCCACGCACTTATTCATTCATCCCCTCATTTATTCATCCATCCACCCACTCACTTATTCATCCATCCATGCACTTATTCATTCATCCACTCACTTATTCATCCATCCACTCAGTTATTCATCCATCCACCCACTCACTTATTCATCCATCCACGCACTTATTCATTCATCCACTCACTTATTCATCCATCCACTCAGTTATTCATCCAGCCACCCACTTATTCATCCATCCACCCACTCACTCACTTATTCATCCATCCATCCACTCACATTCATTCATCCACCCACTCATTTATCCATCCAGTCACTTGTCCATCGATCCACTCGCTTATTCATTTATCCAACCAGTCACTTATGCATCCATCCAACCAGTCACTTATCCATCCATCCAACCAGTCACTTATCCATCCATCCAACCACACATTTATTCATCCATCCAACCAGTCATTTATCCATCCTTCCATCCGTTCACTCATTTATCCATCCATCCAACTAGTCACTTATCCATCCATCCAACCAGTCATTTATCCATCCATCCAACCAGTCACTTATCCATCCACTCACCTATTCATCCATCCAACCAGGCATTTATACAGTCATCCAACCAGTCACTTATCCATCCACTCACTTATCCAACCATCCAATCAGTCAATTCTCCATCCATCCAACCAGTCATTTATCCATCCATCCAACCAGTCACTTATCCATCCATCCAACCACTTTTCCATCCACTCACTTATCCATCCATCCAACCAGTAATTTATTCATCCATCCAACCAGTCACGTATCCATCCATCCAACCACTTTTCCATCCACTCACTTATCCATCCATCCAACCAATCATTTATCCAGTCATCAAACTAGTCACCTATCCATCCAACTAACCAGTAACTTATCCATCCATCCAACCAGTCACTTATCCATCCACTCACTTATTCATTCATCCAACCAGTCATTTATCCATCCATCCAACCAGTCACTTATTCATTCATCCAACCACACTCATTTATCCATCCAACCAGTCACTTATCCATCCATCCAACCAGTCACTTATCCATCCATCCAACCAGTCACTTATCCATCCATCCATCCAACCACACATTTATTCATCCATCCATCCACCCACCCACTTATTCATCCATCCACGCACTTATTCATTCATCCACTCACTTATTCATCCATCCAACCAGTCACTTATTCATCCATCCAACCAGTCACTTATTCATCCATCCTACCAGTCATTTATTCATCCATCCACGCACTTATTCATCCATCCACGTACTTATTCATTCATTCATCCACTCACTTATTCTTCCATCCAACCAGTCACTTATTCATCCATCCAACCAGTCACTTATTCATCCATCCTACCAGTCATTTATCCAGTCACCCAACCAGTCACTTATTCATCCATCCATCCATCCAACCAGTCACGTTTCCGTCCATCCAACAATCCATCCATCCATCCATCCAACCAGTCACTTGTCCATCCATCCATCCATTCATCCATCCATCCAACCAGTCATGTATCCATCCATCCATCCAACCAGTCACTTGTCCATCCATCCAACCAACCAGTCACTTATCCATCCATCCATCCATCTATCCACTCACTTATCCATCCAACCAGTCACTTATCCATTCATTCATTCCTTATTTATTTACTGGTTTCATCCTAAATCTATTTACTACATGGTATGCCCAATGACTATCTCCTGACATTTTAATTTCTATTTTCCTACCACATGACAGGTCACCATCAAGACAGACCAATGCAAGAAGACAAATTAAACAAACTGGCTGAAAGTTTAAAACAATGTGGGGCAGTTCTAGAAGTTTCATTTTCGGATACTCTTCACGATAGAGAAATCACATTTGATAATGGATGGGTTGTGAAAATAGGCCGTGGACTGGACTTCTTTAAGCCGGTTAAAGACAGTTTCTCTGTTGGTTATTTTGACCACAGCTTACGAGCTTGTCATGAAACTACCGTTGATCTGTATAAAAATAATTAGATTTTTAATTCTGAAATTGACAACTACAGGGTGTCCCAAAAAAAATGCCCCCCCATCCGTTTTTGTACTGCATCTTTAATTTGGGTACAAGAAATACATTTTCTTATATCACGCCGAAAGCCCATCACTCCTTCTTTGTTGTCTGAAATTTTTAGAGCTAAATAGTTATCTACTCGCTTCCTGGAGTCATTTAAAGAGGCAACATCAAAATTTGAACTTGTCCAAATTATGCAAATTATCTATGCTACCTACAGATTTGGAAAAATACAGGGTGTCCCAAACGAATGTCGCCCATCCCGTTTTTGACCACAGCTTTGTTTGAGTGCGAAATACAAGTTTGAATACATATGCATGTGAAAACTGACCACAGGGGAATAAAGTTTGATTCCAAATGAAGCAATGCGGCATCAAATCATGTGGGGTTCCTTGGGGTAATAACAATGCTCATGAGAGTTCCATGCACATGTTTGCCATGTAGGCAGAAGTGCACTTTACTTCATCCGTCTTAAGATGGTTGGACAACAATTCACTCCCGAGGAAAGAGCATTCATGGTACTTTCCTATCATGAAACAAGAAGCCCAACAAGGACAAGGGAAGCCTTTAGGAGAAGATTTCCAAATCTTGACGTAGCATACATAATTTGGACAAGTTCAAATTTTGATGTTGCCTCTTTAAATGACTACAGGAAGCGAGTAGATAACTACTTACAGTAGCTCTGAAAATTTCAGACAACAAAGAAGGTAGCCTGCGAGCCGGCTCTTGGGTAGGAGCGGGAGGTGAGATAGAGCCTGCAAGCATAGCTATCAAATTTGAATGCCGCCCCTTCTAACGGGTTGTCAAAAGCGACCAATCACAAACCAGACACGCAATGTAAACAAAGAAAACGGTTTTACTTCCTCGCCAAACTAATACGCTAATGAAATATTATTTGGAACAGTGGTTCGCACATTTTGGACAGTATAACAAGTTTTATAAAACGCAGAATCTTGAACTCTACATCAAATGAAAGCTCATTCAACATATAACAACATACGTACACAATATATTTCAACGATGCGTAGTTCTGAAATTACTAGTCATCTTGTTCCACAAATGACAAGATAATGATATGCCGTATAGCCGCCGTGCCACTTCGGTACGTCCTGTCTGACTTTTTCCTATATCTATATATTTTTACATATCGAGTGGAGGAACTGAAAAGAAGGAGCCGGAGTCTTTCAGACTTTAACTTTGCCTGGCCATAGGAACTTCAGTCATATAAATAATAATTAAGTTGGAATATAAAAAATATTCTGTGGTATCCCGCGAGCTTTATAACAACAAATCATTTGATAGGCATGCAAGATTTAATAATGCTATCGGTTTGCATATTGAGACCATCCTACATGTTTACTTTTCAAAATAATAAACTATTAACCTTCAACTTTGTTTTTGAAAAGTGATGCAATTTTTTTCTTGCTCAAACTTGATGTAGGATATTTTTTTCTCTTTGTGATTCAATGCATGCTTTCCCCCCCGTCCCAAACCACCTTGCAGGATAGTTTTTTTCTAAAATCACCCCCCCCCCCCCCCTCAAAAGTCAAATGGTCGGCCCCTTACATTACCTTACACAATCTGGTAGTGGTAGATCCCAGACTCCAGCGCGCCGTAGAATTCAATATGGCGGCCAATGTGCAAATTCTAGATTTAGCCGCTAGTGACGAAGAGCACGTTTACTTCGAATATTTTCACACAAAACGGGTTTCAAAACACGCGTTGGGGAATTTAAAATCACTCATGGATTATTTATTTATCCAGCGACGGCGAAATACGATGGAGACACGGCGAATTTGCTACAAAATCCGCTCAACCATCCGTGAAATTCGCCGTTCGCCGGTCTAATTCTGAATAGCCTGCGGGCAAGCCCTCCTGTTGCTTCATGTGAAATGTGGGCCTGCAACAAAGCATGGGGTTTTATCATCACTCGCGGCCGTCAGAGGCCGCGTATTTCTATTGGTCGAATTTGGCGGCCGCGAGTTTCTATTGGTCGAACAAATTTAATCCAGAATAAATTATTTTTAAAGTTATTGTTCAGGGATTTCAACAATGCATGGAGTGAGACATATTTCAACAAGACGGCTATTAAAGACGCCGTAGCTCTTAATATTTTTAAAACACATCGCTGTGGAACAAAAGAAAAGAAATAGCAAAGTAGATCCGCATTGAAACTCCATGAATCTCTCTGTCTGTCAGTTGTCTGGCTTTATAATACAGAAGCAAGTGTCATCACTTTCATCACAAATCGAGCCCCGTCCGTCGCCTTGACTCAATAATAATGTGCCGTTCAAAACGTCAAAACATATTAATAAGAGGAGATTACACATTCACTTAATTCGTGTAATAAAGATTATTGCTAAATGAGGTAAGCTCTTTTTCAAACGAAGTTTCTTTCTGCCATTAAATGTCTGTGCTATTGTCTGGAACTTAATTGATATTTTCCAATTTGTGCGCCAGTGCGTCTGGTATTATTTATATTATCGAAGCCGACTGGCTCGAGGCTACCAGTTATTCAGTTCAGAATGACCCAGTTTTTTAACTCAACAGCCAGAAGGAAAGTCTTGCTAAATTTGATAAAACACTTGAATTTCTTAACTATTAATATGTCGCCATTTAGACTATAATGATACGCACCTGGTTCTATATGTCGGCTATCTTTGAAAGCGTCTGAAAGTGTCTATATGTTAATTTAAGTTAGGTTTTCGCACCTTCCCTAGCTACGAAGGAGCGTAACTCATTTCATGTTCAATCACCTGAATCCATCCAATCAGATTGGGCAACTATATATATCTCTAGTCTGAGTGCAGAAATGTTCGCAACCTGGGAGATCCAGATTGAGACGATCGTATGGAAACCAGGCTTCATTACTCAGGCTACCAATGATAACACGAATCTAGCTTTTACCTCCATTATTATTTTGTTGATGTTGCAAAATGGCAACTATTGCAAAAAACAAAAAGGTTTTGTTTTGAGGTGAAGCAACTGTATTCGCAGGCTAAGTCTTCAGAAGAGGGTCTCATTTTTTTTTTGGCTTTGTGCATTCCCTCGAAGGAAAAGACAGTTGCAAGGATATATGCCACAATTGGCTACCTACTGTACTTACTTACTTTCTTTCTTTCTTTCTTTCTTTCTTTCCTTCCTTCCTTCCTTCCTTCCTTCCTTCCTTCCTTCCTTCCTTCCTTCCTTCCTTCCTTCCTTCCTTCGTTCCTTCCTTCCTTCCTTCCTTCCTTCCTTCCTTCCTTCCTTCCTTCCTTCCTTCCTTCCTTCCTTCCTTCCTTCCTTCCTTCCTTCCCTCCCTCCCTCCCTCCCTCCCTCCCTCCCTGCCCCCCCTCCCTCCCTCCCTCCCTCCCTCCCTCCCTCCCTCCCTCCCTCCCTCCCTCCCTCCCTCCCTCCCTCCCTCCCTCCCTTCCTTCATTCCATATTGTCAACAGTACTCTGTAATTTAGAAAGGTTTTGTAAAGCCTTCAACTGCCCTTTTAGTAGGAAGCTCACCGATTCACCAAAATTGGGCACTAATACACTACATTCGTAACCTTTAATACTGACCTTGTAAAATGTAAATTATTCAGTACATATTTAGCTTGCTTTCAAGAGGAGTTTCTTGTTATTTTCATTCAAACGTTTTCTCCTGTCTTTTAGCCAATAATATGCTCCATAGCGGTTTGCATAAAGCCAAAATAGAGATGGACAAATTTCGGTCCAGTAGTCGGCAGCCATTTTGAAAACAATTCGGTGGTACAAATGTATACTTCGTTTAGTGTTATTATAGCAGCACACTATAACCCATTGGCTCGGAGTCCAATTTCACACCTTAATTCCCGCCCAAGGCCTGGGTTATAGTGTGCTACGGACAGAAGGAAGAGCTTTTCAAAAGATGGAAATTGTTGAGTAAATAACATAGAGACAACAAAATGGAATTTATGTTTTATTATGTCATAACTTAACTATACAAATAAAGCAACCTTATTGGCTGATTATAGAACGACAATTGTTCTGATTGTAATTACTTTGTGCCATGCATCATATATCATGCATTATCTATATTTTTAGATGTTTAGATTTAGGTTTTTATTTATTCACAGCACTTGTTTATCCACTTAGAGTTTTATTTATCTCAACTCTAATTATTTACATAGTTAAAACTTATTTATGATGCTTATGCATTTTATACATTTATAGTTTATAGTTGGTGTGATGTCAAACGACTTTACCGACTGAATAAATGTAGATGAAGACGTGGTGGCGGTACATTTAACCACAATGCTTTGCGACCTCAAATCAGCTCAAATAACAACTAAACATTGTTTATCATGCTAAGATGGTTAAGTAAGCAAGAACTTCATTCCTACCAACGTTGATCGTTTTAAAACCATATCTTAAAATAATTCTGGAAGAAACAATACTGCATGCAAATTGATGTGGTTAAATGTACAAGTCGCCATCTTTTTCGGTACAGTAAATTACAACTAGCACCACCATGACTATAATTACGACTATCACCTTCACCACCAACACCACTTCTACTACCACCTTCACCACCACCTTTACTACCACCACCACTTCCACCTCCACCTTTACTACCACCACCACTTCCACCTCCACCTTTACTACTACCACTACCACCACCACTTCCAGCACCACATCTACTACCACCACCACTTCCACTACCCCCACCACTACAACCTCCACTACCACCACCACCACTACCACTACCACCTGCAACACTACAACTACCACCTCTGCTATCACCACCATCTCCACTACCACCTCCACTACCACCTCCCCTACCACCTCCACTACCACAGAGGCAGGGAGGTACTACCACCACCACCTCCACCACCGCAACTAATCACCACCACCACGACCTCCACAATTACGATCATCTCCATCACCACCTCCACCACCACCTCTACGTACTACCACCACCACCTCCACTACCACCACCACCACTTCCACTACCATTTCCACCACCACCACCTCCAATTTTAGTACCACCACCACTACCACCACTTCCACTACCACCACAACTTTGCACTACCACCTCCACTACCACCTCCCCTACCACCTCCACTACCACAGAGGGAGGGAGGTACTACCTCCACCACTTCCACCACCACCACCTCCACCGCCACAACTAATCACCACCACCACGATCTCCACAATTACGATCATCTCCATCACCACCACCACCACCTCTACGTACTACCACCTTCACTACCACCACCACCACTTCCACTACCACTTCCACTACCACTTTCACCACCATCTTTACTACCACCACCACCTCCAATTTTACTACCACCACCACTACCACCACTTCCACTACCACCACAACTTTGCACTACCACCTCCACTACCACCTCCACCACCACTACAACCACTACCACCACCACCTTCACTACCATGGAGGGAGGGAGGTACTATCCCAACACTTCCACCACCACCACCTCCACCACCACAACTAATCACTACCACCACCACTTCCACAATTACGATCATCTCTACCACCACTACCTCCTCCACAACCTCCACCATCATCACCACTACCTCTACTACCACTACCTCCACAACCACCACCACTACGTACGTCCACCATGGCCACCACCACCAGCACTACCTCCACCACCGCAACTTCCAACACTACCACCACTACAACTTATTTTGAAGAGGATAAATAGAATTACAATAGGTTATTATCAAACCATGTATTCGATAGATACTGGTAGGATGTATTACTTCAAACAACACATAAATAATCCATTAATGAAAGCACTAAATAGTTTCTGAAAGCAAGCCAAGTCCCTGGTTCCTTCATGCCATAGTTTCGTTATTCCGTGGTTACGTTTTCCGTTGTTGCCGTATTTATCTTGGCTAGTCTACCCGTATCTAATCTACTACGATTATATCAAATAAAACTGATAAATTAACAACCTCGTGCCCCGGCCCCGCTTTCAAAATGGAGAGCTGAAAAGGACATGGCAAAAGCAAGTCTAATGACTCCAATAACCTTGAAGTATTTTGCTACGTGGCTTATATACTGTTCCGGGGAATCAGTATAGTCACTGATAAACAGAATAGTTGGCTTGTATATGTACAACTATTCAGAGAATTATTTAAGATTACCGTATACCTTCACAAGTGTCTCTAGTCTAAAAGACATAGTGCGTCCGCATTACGTCGCAGATAGCTTAACCTCCACATCGAATTAAAGCTTATAAAATTTGTGACAAGAATATGCCAATAATTTTTATTTTAATGAATCAACGATTTTTTCGACCATCCTTCTAAAGTGGCTAAATGAAAAGTTATACAACATTTTGTATATTGATAGGAAAAAGCCTGAAAACGCACGGGAATGGCCGTCAACGTAAAATCTTTCGAAATTATCGAATTCCACGACAAAGTTTTGTTAGTGATATATTTATCTATCATCTCTGAAAATTTCAAAGAAATTAAAACAATCTCCTTTAAAGTCCATGGTGGCACTACGATGAAAAAATCGTCAGTCTTTTTTTGATCTTATCATAAAGTACATTCAAAATGAGGATGAACGGCGTTTGTGGTTTGTGAATATCTCATCTCGTTCAAGAGATATTCACGTTTTGGAAATATGCAAATTATATGGCTGATAACGTAATTTTCTCCAAACGAGCGAAATGAAAATCGTAAAATTAGGAATATTTCAAGAAAAAAACTATAGAAAGTGTTCAAATTTTGCATGCTTACAGTATTAAATAAAATACGTTTCACTGTGGAACATTAGTTGTTTTCGTGGAAACTGCTGGTTCCTCTCCACCCCCCCCCCCCCCCCCGCCCCTCCCCCACAATGATAAAATTAAATTTGCTTATTTATCAGCAATCAAGTAGCGTTTACTCCAGCGAATAAACGTGGAGATTAGAGCTCATGTAGGCATTGTAATTCAAACGTTTAAATCTTTCTTATTTTAAATAATGAGGCAAAAATGATAATTCCCTTTTAAAGGTTTAGAGTAACCTGAGAGGATGCACTTAACATGGCAATCACAAAAGTTGCACAGAGAAGTGTATTTTATTGGAAAGCACGTTCTATTGTTTATTGCTAGAGATATTCCTTATTTTACGATTTTCAGTTCGCTCATTTGGAGTAAATGACGTCATCAGCCATATAATTTGCATATTTCCAAAACGGGAATATCTCTTGAACAAGATGAGATATTGACAAACCCACAAACACTGTTCAATCTCATTTTAAATGTCCTTTATGATGAGATGAAAAAAAGACTGACGATTTTTTCATCATAGTGACACCATGGATAGTAAAATGAGTGGATTGGAAACTAATAGTCACGTGAGGTGTTTCCAGGCCGCCGATTGGCTGAAAAGCGTTTTTCTTTGCTCGAGAGATGTTGAAACCTAGTTGCAAATTGTGATGTCACGAATGGCGTGAGTACGCTTGTTTTACTGAGGTTTTTAGTGAACTTTTCTTCAAATTCTTCATATCCTCACATTCAGATGACTATGTTGACGTTTCAAATGATTTTATCGCCTTACAAACCTGCCTAAGCCACAATCGAGCGTTCGGGGTAAGCGTTGTTGATCTTTGTTTTGATGATTCCTGGGTTGTTTTGAAGAAACTGGCGTCCCCAAATTGTGCTTTGTTTTGCTCGGAATTTGGGATGCATATTTTAACTAGTAAACCTTGATATCTTCTTTTAAAATGAGTAAGAATAGACGGGCATTTTGTCGTATTGTGGCTTTGTCGTATTTACAGACAATTCGATTATCATTTTAGGCTGTATTAATCCCAAACTTTGAATATACTAGGGTTTTTTAAGCTTGTCAATTGCAACCAGGTTGTTATGCTCACGCCATCAAGTTTCCAATCCAGTCTTTTTACTATCCATGGTGACACTTTACGTTGTAACTCTTTAACATCTCCCGTTGTGGCGCCAATTTAATGGCGGCGCTCCAAAATACAAACTCCGCACGTGAAATTCAACTTTGTTTTTGAGAATTTCGAAATAAACTATTACCAGGTACCATAATATCTTTAGTATTATGCAGAAACATTACCAACGATGTTTTTATCAGAAAAGCACTTTAACATTTTTTTGGTACAAAAATTTTGCATGGAACTTTAACAAATTCCAAAAAAAGTTTGATCGAAAAAAATTCGCCTCTGAAGGTATACGGTAACCAATATTATAAAATAACCGGAAGTAAATGAACGACAACACGCACTCTGATTGGCTATGGAGTCAAACAAGCGTGCCATTATAACTCCATAACGGCACGGCACACGAAATACTTCGCGACGATTTTGTCGTTTTTGATGAATTTTATGTGGATTTATTTAATCATCAACGAAAGTCAAAATTTACTTGGATATATCTCTAATCACGTAATTAACACAGCAGAATGTTTTCAGTGCAACTTTAAGTGCATTTTCATCGCTAAAATGGCCGACGTGTTGTACGAGGCCACGCGTGGTGCTAAATGGTAACAAACTCGTCCTAAGACAGGTAATACGATTTTTTGTTTACAGTTTCTCGGGTTTATTGACAATTTATAGTCATTATTTTATAAAAGTAATAAAAAACTTAGTCGCTGTGCGATTATCGAGTTATAATGCACTCGAGAAGCTAGTAAAACACTCGGCTATCGCCTCGGGCTTTACACGCATCTCTCGTGCATTATAACTCGATAATCGCACGCGACACGTTTTTTATTTCTTAAATAATGACATACAAGGCGCCGAATACTCGTAATAAATCAATCCTATCAGTTAATCTAATAATAAGATTATTACAGTTTTTACGTATTCGTGGTCATTGAAAGCAAGAAAAAAAGGCCATAAGGACGAGGTTGATAAATTAGTTCAACGTACATCAGGCCACATAAAAAAAATTACTTGTTTAGCGTCCACCTATTTCAATTTTTCCAGGTCTGGAGGGAGGTTTTCGTTTTTCTTGTATGTTTTTTTTTTCTTTTTGCCCTACAGGGGCACCGCTCTCATCTATACTACAGGGTGTTTCAAAAACGTACTACAGCCTTCCTTGGCCACACAGCATATCACAAATGCCATTGGTGGTCTAACAGGGACGTATTTGTTTTCACTCGCTCGTGTTTTGTTAAACAGAAAATGCGTTGAGGTTTATAATAACTTAATGCGCAGGCGTGGAACATGTCTGGGTACGAGAATAAGTCCAAGGTCTGAACCGGTCCAGGGCATGAAGTTCGTCGGCGATTGCAAAGCACAAATCACCATTTTTAATACTACAGGTAAAACGTTGTTTTGAGAGTTTTTGCACTAAATTTATAGCGTTTTTTGAAAAATTAAAAATTAAAAAAAATTGGAGGTCGGGAGCTTTTCTCAGGTCGGGCGGGGAGACCAAACAAGTAATTTTTTTTATGAGGCCTGACAGTATTATTTTTTACGGATTTTTCTATACATCAGGAAAGATTCGGTTGATTTCAACATAGCCATGTCCGTTGTTTTGAAATCCCTCACTATTTTCTTGATTCCTGCCACTGTTGTACGACCCACCACCACCACCACACGAATCAAACTCATTTCCTCCTGATGCTCCTCCAGAATACCCTCCACCACCTCCTGCACCATCTACCCATCCATAAGCACCACCTCCTCCTCCAAATCCACCCGCTGCATCACCGTACCTACCACGTCCTCCTGCTCCACCTTGTAAGAAACTTTTACCTCCTTCTCCACTATTGCCATCCTTTCCACCAAAATATTTGTTATTTCGTCCATTGCTGTAAAATCCTCCTCCTCCACCACCTGTAGGAAGAGCAAATGAGATTGATATGGATAACAGGACAAAATATTCTCTATACTTTATTGAAATAAAGTATAGAGAATATTTTGTCCTCTATACTTTATTTCAATAAAGTATAGAGAATATTTTGTATGCTGTGAATATTTTGTTTGCATATCAATGCATCTTTGAAAAAAAAAAGAAATGTTATCGTCTCATACATTGCACTAGGTAAGATTTACAAACAATGAAAAAACATGCATATAATAATAATAATAATAATAATAATAATAATAATAATAATAATAATAATAATAATGGAAACTTTATTAAATGTTTTTTCTTTTCTACATATACAATTATAAATCTCGCTTATTAAGGTAATTTACAATTGGCTACTTGAATCACAACTAATAATATATAATAACAACTAATGACTATATAATAAAACATGCAAATTTATATACAAATATTTCAAAAAGCTAATAATTCGGGATTTCCCCATTCCTTATTTCGGCAGCAGAAAATGTATAATAATAATAATAATAATAATAATAATAATAAATATAATAATAATAAGCATTAAAAAACATGCATAATAATAAAAATGATGTTAATGGTGATGATGAAAATGATAATGACGATGATGATGATGATGATGACGATGATTATAATGATGATTATAACGATAATGATAATGATAATGATGATGAAAATGATGATTATAATGAAAATGATAATGATGATGATGATAATGATGATAATGATGATAATAATAATAATGTTATGTAAACACTAGCGTGATAAGTAAACATATGAGTGTTATGTAAATATTATGTAAAATAATAAGCTATAAATTATCGGCAAATCGACAAGGTTTTTGTGTGTAATAAAGTACTGAGTACGTAACATTTTGGCGACCCCGCCAGGATTCGAAGAAGACACACGGTCTACAAGACGTGCCGTGGAACCAGACGAAAGCCGAGCTGAGAACAATCAAAGTGTCAGCGTTTAAGAGGAATTGATCAAACAACAGATTGAAACATTAATGAGCAAAGCACTCTGTACGGTCAACAGACGGACAGATTCAACGAGATAATACCCTGAACGCAGCCCGGATTGGCCAAATGGAGCAGAGGCAAGAGCAGACAAAGTGTATGGTGCAGGAGTTAAGTCAAGCCATGGTTTCGGTAGTCGCAAGAGTCGAGTCGATCGAAAATCGGGCCTAACTGTGGGCATAGTTAGTGGAGGGGGATGGTCCGGAAGCTCCATTGCCTTTCAAGATTATGCAATGGTCATGTTATTGTGTTCATGTTGGATGGACACGTGACGACGAAGGACTACACAACGAACAAATTAAAGGACTTACAACACGTGACGACGAAGGATTACACTAATTAAACCCGAACGTTGCTATTAGAAACATATAGACATATATTATACAGAAACTACAATACGTTCAGTGCCCGTGAAATTAGACAAATTGAACAAAACCATACAACAATGACTTTTGCCGAGTTTCCAAACCATCTCCCTCCACTAACTATGCTGTGTGATTCAATAAACGATAGGACCGAAATCGTTCAAGCTGAACTAAGTACTCGAATGCACGAAAGGCTAAAAGAGGAGCTAATGTGTGTCCTTGCAGAAAAGACGAGACGAAACGTTCGTAATTTAGAAGAACAGACGACAGAACATTAATCGCTTGGCTACGGATAGGTAGAATTTAAAAGCCTCTTTAACGTTGTTAACAGAAGCAAAGAAGACTCGAAGAACGCTGCACGAGCCTCGAGTTTCAACTCCTATGGGAATGACAGGGAGTGGTTGGGGCATTGGTAAATTACCTCAAAGCCAAAGTACGCAATTGAGAGATACTGCGGTAGGTAGAAATAGTCTTACTCGAAAGCCAAACATGTACGACGGGTAAACCTCTTGGGAGGCCTTATACGCTCAATTTTGCATTATTGCCGAAATGAATGGATGCGACGACCAAAAAATAGCAGCTTTCTTAGGGACCAGTCTTAAGGGGCCAGTGTTGCAGGTGTTAGAAAATTTCTCAACCCAGAGAAGACAAGACTATGATGCTTTAGTGACTGCCTTGGCAAACCGATTTGGTACATCGCACTGAACAGAGATTTCCCGAGTAAGAAAGCCCGGTAAGAAAGCGTGACGAAGAGTTACCAGCAATAGCAGAAGACATCGAAAGACTGGATCATTTGGCCTACCCTGAAGCCCCAAGTGGGATTAACGATACACTCGCCGTTATCAATTTGTTTACTCGTTTCCCTACGTCGATATACGACTACGACTCCGATAAGAAAGACCTCCCACCTTACAATAGGCATTAGATTTAGCGCTGGAGCTCGAGTGATTTCAGTTAGCTAATTGACAACAAAGAATTCGAGTTTCTCGAGAAGCAAAGCTAGCTGGAAACGAAGAGAAATCTCGAAATCCTGTAGAGAACACCGAGGATGAAAGCTAAGAAAGTGGAGAATGCCAGTAACCAAATTACGCAATCAATGAAAAGGCTTGAGGCAATGATGCGAAATTGTCTTAAAATTTTAAAATCGCCTACGAGGGATTCCAGACGTGACGGCTGTTGGAGATGTGCTGTTGACCATTTCCGCAGAGAGCCCACAAGCAAGCCCTCCAAGACAGAAAGAGAAATACAAAGAAGACTCGTCCTCGGGAAAGCAACCAGCTTCGGAAAGTCCCGGTCAACGGGGAGGTACGACACCGCCGTCGGGAAACGACGAGTAGCTGGTCTGGGGGGGGGGGGGGGGGGGGGGGGTATATCAGCTGGAAAAGGAACAAATAATGCCCTGGAATTTTTTGTAAAAACTGCTTCAGTTGGAGAAACGTTGATAGTGGAGTGTAACGTGGAGGGAAGTTTGTGTCAGTGTGTAGTCGATACAGGGTCAAACATTACAATTGTTCGACCGGATGTCGCTAAGGTGATGGCATCGTTGCATACAGTCACAGGAGAAACAGCTCCAGTCATTGGACGAGGGAAACTGAAGATAGCAGTAGGAGGTCACGAGATGGAACATGATGTCTGGATTGCGGGCATAGTGCAAGGAGGGATAATTGGACTAGATTACCTTATGCCAACCGGCTGTCAAGTGGATTTGGCAAGAAAACGTTTGAGGATTGGAAATTAAGAAGTTCCTCTACGCAGCCAAGCGAAGTCTGGCGAGGCAACGTGTTCTCCGGTTATTGTCCAAAAGATAGTGGCTGTTCTCGCAATGAGTGAAGCCATTATTTCAGGAAAGTTGGAAAAGCAAGGTATCGATATCATGCATATGGGCGAAGCTGGGCGATGGTAGGACCGTGCTGGGAAAATAGCAAATTGCTTGTTGGCTGAACGCTGGTCGCTCTGTCTTCGGAAAAATTACGTATAAAAGTCATGAATTTAACCAATGGCTATCTATCGCCAAATAAAGGAACTGTGGTGGCAACCTAGAAGAGTCTTCAGGGAAGAATGACAGCTCGAACATGCACCCAACCGAATCAGAATTTCCTAAGTATTTGCTGGACTTATTTACTCGTCATTACCAGAAATTAATGACAAAATGGCCACCGCTTGAAAGCCGATTTACATATATTCCTTAGAAGATGGCGTCCCATTTTGAACAATAAATATATAGCGAATAAATTGAAGTGAGAATTCTGCTTTTTGAGTAGCTTGCCAACTATTTGCCAACCTCCTGATCTAAACAACAACCATTATCCAATCATTCAGTCACCATATTTATTTGCATCAGGTATATCTACGATCTGCCAAATTGTGTTGAAAATAGTAAACAAATAAGCAAGTCATGCATGCACCACTGGATTGCGGTAGGATTTTGGTACTTTCAAAATCGTCTTTGGTCAAATGTTCGAGAGTTGATAGAGGAACATTTATCTTGTATGTAATAAATTACATATTGACCAAATTGGCTGAAGTTGTATACCTCCAATCTATGCTCCAATTCAACAACTACCCGACTCCTAATCACAACAAGACAATATGCATTTTCAACTCACCATGATGGAGGCTCAAACAGTGACAAACGATAGCTCGAGAGATATAGTGATTTGGCATACCTGCATCGTAGGTATACCTGATTTAAACAAATAAGGAAGTAAATAAAGTGAAAATGGCTGTTGCTTAAATAGCGAGGTCGGCAAATAGTAGGCGAGATATTCAATTAGCAGAATTTTCATTTTAATATTTCCCCTCTATATATCTACTGTTCAAAATTGGATGCCATTTTATAAGGACTATATGTAAATTAGCCTTAAGCGGCGGCCATTTTGTCATCAATTTCTGGTAATGAGTAAATGTTCGATTGGCAAGGAAAACGAAACCCGGTTGAGTAACTTGTTGTCGAAATTTCAAGACGTATTTTCAAAAGGGCCAGATGATTTTGGCAAAACGGAAGGGCTACGCATGGTATAGATGTCGGAAGTGCGTCGTCGATACGACAGCCCCCTAGAAGACTACCGCTGAAGCAACGAGAGGAAGCAACCAAATTTATTCACGAAATGCACGACCAAGGGCTGATTGAACCATCCAAAAATCCATGGGCCTCACCAATTGTGCTTGTCAAAAAGAAGGATGGAACTCAGCGATTTTGTGTCGACTATCGTAAGTTGAACGAAGTGACGAAAAGAGATTCCTATCCTCTTCTGCGAGTAGATTAAACACTGGATGCCGTTAGTGATTCAAACTGGTTTTCGACCTTGGACTTGAAGAGTGGGTACTGGCAAGTAAAGATGATTGAAAGCGACAAGGAGAAAACTGCTTTTCCCGCTGAGGAAGGCTTATGGCAATTCAACGTGATGCCCTTTGGATTGTCAAATGCCCCCGCTACGTTTGAACGACTTATGGAACGCGTGTTGCAGGGCCTACCATGGACAGTGTGCTTGTAATACCTCGACGACATAATTCTGCATGCTGGAATGATAGATTATGAATTTTCTCCTCTGCAAGCCGTTTTTGAGAGGCTGAGACTTGCTGGTTTGAAGGAGTATCTTCGACATATTGAAGAAGTATCTTGGACACATTGTGAGCGGGAGTGGTATTTCTGCGGATCCGAACAAATCAGATGCTGTTCGCAAGTGACCTGAACCAAAGAATAAGACTGAGGTTAAACGTTTCCTTGGTTTGTGCACTTATTATCGGCGGTTTGTTCCACACTTTGCAGAAACCGCTAAAGCCTTGTATATGCTGACGGAGAAAGACAATGAATTTGTTTGGACGTATGAGTGTCAGAGATCGTTCGAGAGATTGAACAAATTATTGACGTCTACCCCTATTAGCCACTTATCCAACCCTGGATGGGGAGTTCTGTGTGGACACCGACGCGTCCGATACTGCAATTGGTGCAGTCCTTTCCCAGATGCAAGATGGGGAGGAGAAGGTCATTGCATATTTCAGCCGAACATTAAGTCGGGCAGAGAGGAATTATTGTGTGACGAGGAGAGAACTTTTGGCGGTTGTGGCGTCCGTGGAACATTTCAATTATTATCTGTATGGACAGAAGTTTAGGATACGAACTGACCATTCTGCATTGCAGTGGCTGATGAACATTCGCAACGCGGAGGTTCAAGTAGCTCGTTGGTTACAGAAATTACAGACGTACGTTTGTAGTGGAACACCAGTCCGGAAGTCGTCACCAGAACGCCGATGCATTGTCGAGACGACCGTGTGACGCCGAAGCGTGCAAACGTTGTGTAAAATTAGAAGAAAAGTACCAAGGCAACGTAGATGATTTTAAAAACAACCGTGTTGTTCAAAGCCCCGATGAATGTTCGGACGAGTTCCTGATATAAATAACGACAGCTGGCATGTAGAACAAGGAAAAGATCTTATCACCCTTATCAATATCAACCAAGACCTGAAAATTCTGTCATCTCGCCACAAGATGGAGAGGCGAAAACATTGTGTGCTCAATGGAATATTCTGGAATAGCGTGTTGTACCGGGTTTGGGAGGACCCCAGCGGGGCAACTGAGGTTTTACAACGAATAGTACCCAAATCACAAAGGAAACGAGTCTTTGATTTTCTTCATGGCCCAAGTGGTCATTTTGGCATAAACAAGACGGTTAACAAAATAAAGGAGAAATTCTACTGGCCCTGGTGTCGAGAAGACGTAAAAAGATAGTGTGAGCAATGTGACTTATACAGCGCAAGGAAAGGTGCTTCTGGATGGATTAAAGTGCCCTTGGGTTCCTGTATTGTTGATATCCCATGGAAGGGATAGCTATAGACGTCCTGGGTCCTTTACCGATCTCTGAAAAAGGTACCAAGTATCTATTGATCGCCATGGACTACTTTACCAAATGGCGCGAGGCCTATCCTCTTCACAACCAAGAGGCTACAACAGTGGCAGAAGTACTGGTAAATGAGTATTTCTCGTTTTGAAACACCAATGGAGTTACACTCTGACCAGGGGAGGAATTTCGAATCCCACGTGCCAGTTAGTTTAGTGAAATGTGTAGGTTGCTGGGGATAAAGAAAACGAGAACGACACCTTTACACCCGCCGTCGGATGGGATGTTCGAACGTTATAATCGAACCTTGAAGCACCAGTTGGCAATCTTCGTACACGAAAATCAGTGGGATTGGGATCAACCCTCTGATAGCATATCGCACTGCTTCCCACGAATCTACAGGAGTGACCCCAGGAAAGATGATGATGGGACGTAAGCTACGCCTCCCAATAGATATCTTGATAGGTCCATCGCCAAATGAGCATGCAGATTCAAATTCGAAGTATCTCGAGAAGTTACGGGAAATCATCAACGTTGCCCATGCGTTTGCTCGGAAACTGAAATTGACATCGGATAGAATAAAAACGAACAATAACGTCGATGCCACCGCCAAAAAGCTAAATATTGGGGATGCGGTATGTCTCTACAGACCACAGCGAAAGAAAGGATTGTCTCCTAAATTAGCCAAGCCTTGGAGTGGTCCGTATGTAATCATGAAGAGAATAAATGACCTTGTTTACAGAACACGCCTTACTGATCGCAGCAAACCGATGGTTGTTCATCGTAACAGTCTAAGAGAATACGTGTGTGATAACCCGCCCAAATTGTCACAATTGGAAATCACTCAACCATTGTCCAAGACACCTACAGCCCAAGCGCCCGGATCCCAGCTGAGGAGTGCTAGGATAAGGAAAACGCCTGCCCGATTAAGACCATGACGATGAACTCGGAAGCTGTTAACAAACAGTATTTAAATCTAGTTGGAATGAAGCGTTCAAATCGGGACGCTTGTGATCTAAGAGGGGGAGAGTGTTATGTATACACTAGCGTGATATGAGTGTTATGTAAATATTATGTAAAATAGGTTTTTGTGTGTGTAAATGAAGTGCTGAGTACGTAACAAAAATAAGAAGGAGAAGGAGAAGGAGGAGAAGAAGAAGAAGAAACTCCAAACTGGCTTATTGGTTTCGCAATTCCTTGAATATACGAAGCAATGGCAAAACTTATAACAAAGTGAATGATTTACCTGAATAGTCATCGTCAGCTTCCAAAGCACCACTGCCATTCACTCCACCAGACCAAGTTGAACAATCTCTCTTAGTTTTATCACACTGATTTTTCTTCCCAGATGTCCCAACACTTGCGTCACAATTACTGAGACGAGTTTCGAGGTTTGTAATCCCACCTCCACCCCCAGCAATGATCATTGGTTTATTTGATGACGTCACAACAAATGTTCCTCCACCGCCACATGCAGAAGAATATCCAGTGTTACCAACAGCTTGTTGACCAACCAGTATTTTAATCACTTCTCCTTTTTTCAAATCAAAATCTCCTTTCATATATGCACCACGACCTCTTGCAGCAGGTCCACCTGTATCGTAACCACCTGACGCGCCAACCGCTGTGATTTGATACGTTCCGGTGAAAGGAACAGTCCAATATTGTATGCCATTTGCTACTGTCACCATAGTCTCGTGGTCTTGACCAGCATAGAAAGATCCGAGTGATGTTGGTCCAAAACGACCACTTGCTCCAAGGTTGGTAAAATTTGCCACAAAGGTTACTGAAAAAATTACATAAATAAACTTAATTAAAGGAAAACAAAGAGTATAAATATGGGCCCTTTCTTCACACTAGACCAGTTGTGTCGTGAGCAGTAACTTTTTAAGTTACGTTAAAAAAATTACCGTAAACTGCGGATTATAAGCTCCAGGCCTTTACATTTTTTGCAAAGGTTTTGGCTTATATCCAGAAGTGGCTTATGTAAAATAACCATTTCGGCATGAGTTGCTAAGAAATAGGTTAATACTAACTTACGACATTATCAACATACGTCTTCCATTCACTGGTTTAATCAACCATAGTTTTAAATCGCTATTAATTAAGCATCAAATCCCTATTAATTGTATCAATGTTCTCATGATTGCATGACTAGCGTTTTACCGATTATTTTAAAGATTATATATTTCTTATTATTATTATTATCATCATTATCAAAACTTTATTTCGTGAAATTTCTGATAGCAAAGAAACAGAAAATCAATGTATAGCTCGAGTATAAAATGTTAGGTTACACTACAAAAGTCTTTGATATTTTTCCAATTTTTTTTTTTAGGATTAACAAGTGCGTGTAAACTGGTGCCACATCCATATTGCAAAAATTTGAACTACGTTCCGTCCGTCCGTCCGTCCGTCCGTCCGTCCGTCCGTCCATTCATCCATCCATCCAACCAACCATCCAACCATCCATCCATCCATCCATCCATCCATCCATCCATCCATCCATCCATCCATCCATTACAAAATCGAGCAGCCCGCATTATCACAGGTGCACCTTATTCTGTACGTACCAGTGAGATATTTGCTGTACTGGGATGGTCTTCACTGGCACAAATGCGACAGCATCAAAAAGCAATCTTGATGCATGCATAAGATACTAAATGGGCTTGCGCCCTCTTATTTGTCTGAAATTTTTGTTAAACACTTTGGCTCTATATCTTATAATTTACGTACATAAAATAGGTTCCAACAATAGAACTGAATGTTACAAGAAAAGTTTCGCAGTAACTGGAGCTAAAACCTGGAATATCGTCAAAAAGCAATCATGATGTATAAAATATAGCCGAGGTGCAGGCAACTCTGTAGCAAGTCGAGCGCATAAGGGACGGGTCAGCGACTAGGACTCCACAGGGAACCCGTTTTGGGAAGCCACTATAATTATATGAGCTCTTATACTATATATGTAATGCAATGCAATGTAATGTAACATTGAAAATATATATTGAAAATAACAAGACTGCGTGCAGCTACACGCGAGGAATTGATCCAAAATGCTGGTCTATTTCTGGCGTTAATAGTTCTCTTGGGAGCATGTTTATCGAATATGATTGTGAATTTGTTTTTCCATTGATTCCATGCAAGCTTCATTGATATCTGAGTAACTATTCAAATTAGGCCATTTAGTCTTTTTTAAATCTTGAATAAACAAATCAGTTCTAAAACGTTTATAATTTCTAGTCTCAACAAACCTGATTTCCACGGGGGATGCCAATTTTACGAATTGCGAAAATTAAATAATGATCCCTAATTGATAAGAAATAAACACCCGAAGTCACAATACTATCCTTTCTATTAGTAATAAATCAATCAATTAAACTCGTTGAGGAATCCGAAACCCTGGTTTCCATATAGCCGCAAGAGCCCATCCTCGTTCCCAGGGCCTTTTTGAAATTGGGAGGGTGGGAAGGCATCGGCTGGTCACAGCACCCAGAAATACTGGGTGTTATAAATTAGCATTTTAGTTTAGTTTAGTTGGGAGAAGTTCATTGTAATGGCGGTCCAAGTGGTCCCGTTGGCGGTCCCGTAGAAGCTATTTGATCGTTAACTGGCACAAAACTATGCTTAATTATCTTTCTCGATGAATGTTTAAGAAAGCCAGGCGACCAATGCAAACGCAGAGTCAACCAGCCGATTCCAGGGCCATCATGTGATCAGTGTTAGCCAATCGAAGTATGGGTAGGAGGCGCCAACCAACGCAGGCACCTCAGTCACATTCTCAACTTTGCCGGCGATGACTGCGATCGGCATGCCGCCGATATGCCGGCGGCTCTTGCGGCGAAATGGAAACCGCTGTAGCTAGAGTCTCCATCATGTTAACTAAACGAACAGTATGGAAATCAATTGAACTGCTTGCTAAATTACAGTTTATATCAACCAATAAATATAAAAACCAGTAAATATCGACAAATTCAGTCTTGGCTTTTTAAATAGCCGTCTCGAATTTATCAAGATATTCGTACGAGGAATGTAACATTATCATTTCAAGATCAACGTCTTCGAGATCTGTTCTCCGTTTAATGTTTATAGAATCTCTTATCAACATACAAACACCACCACCATTCCTATTACGGTCGTTACGTTTAATAACATAACCCGAAAGTTTAACTTCATTATCCTGAATGGTATGATCTAATCTCGTTTCATTTATTGCGAGAATACTGATCTAATGAAAGTCCATCCACTAGTACTCTCACTTCATGAATATGTTTAATAAGACTAGCAATATTTATAAAGGCCATTTTGAACCCTCGAGTCGATTTAGACATATTATAAAAACACAATGGGTTATCACTAGCAGAAGACATTTGCATGATCTTCTTTTTCAATCATAGTCTCTGCTGTAACATTGGTATATCATATATGCTTTAGTGCTGATCTAAAATTAAAGCTTAACTGATAAACACCTTCTCGATTTAAGTGTAAACCATCACGAGAAAGACATTGTTCAGTAATGTTTTCATGCGTATCGCAAATAAGTGGTCGTTTGTATCAAACGACCACTTATTTGTAACGCATACATTGTAATTCCTTAAGCTTAGTTTTCAAATCTTGAATTTTTTAGTTCAGTTTCTTGTTCTTTCTGTGAGAAAGTCATATATGTATTTTTGTTGCTGGTATTTCTTGTTTAATTTTCTGACCAAGGTCAACAATTTTCTCAGCAATTTCGTCTGGATTTTGACTTGAAATGTCATTCGTTCCGACATGTAAAATAAGCTCATCAGGTTTGCGTTTAAGATATGGATTAATAAAATCCCTCATGTCATCCCCTTTACAGCCTCCAAATGATTGTGAAATAACATGAGCATCTTGAGTAACTTTACGACCAACTGCAAATTTAGTTATTGAATCACCTAAGATTCTAACTGATCTTCTATTTGTTTGATCAAACTTATCTGCAGTAGACTGTCTATCTTGGAATTTCGTCTGCGTTAATGTACTTTCACCATTCTGCTGTTGCTTCGACTGTTTTGTAGATGGTTGTTTGGTCGACTGTTTTGTAGATGGTTGTTTGGTCGACTGTTTTGTGGATGGTTGTTTTGGTAGATGAGGGCCTCGTCTTCCTCTTTTTCTGTTTGGTGACTTCAGTCCACGGTAGATAGATAGATGGATGGATGGATGGATGGATGGATGGATGGATGGATGGATGGATGGATGGATGGATGGATAGATAGATGGGTGGATACTGAGATGGATGGATAGATAGATAGATGGGATGGATGGATGGATGGATGGATGGATGGATGGATGGATGGATGGATAGATACATGTGGCCATAAGACAACTATAGATGTTATGTATATTATAGAGTGGAGCTTGACATCTTTGCTCTAAATGTAACGTCATGCAGTCGTTAGTGGAATATGCAACTAATCTGTGGTTATATAGACAAACATGTACATACCTAATTCGTTAAGGCAAAGTATACGGTATTGGCGAACTCTATCCTCAAGACTTTCCTTGATGAGCTTGCAACAGCTGGACGACTGATCATCAGGGTTATCGATGCATTGTTCGAGATAATCATGACGGTCTTCATAATACTCTCTCAATCTTTTCTCGCAAAAGCTTTCCTCTGCACCGTTAGCAAGTACCAGTCTTGTAGATCGCAAACAATAAAACAGTGTGATTACAAAAAGCGATCTTATCAAAATGAGATTTCGCCTTTTGATTTTGCTGTATTGGGCTGACATATCTTCAATGGCTAGTCGGATCTTAAGGACGCCTTCGAATCTGTGAAGAAAAGTTTTATTTAAATGTTTAGAATATGCACTATTAAAGATTTTAAAAGTACCGATCACATTTTGGTCTTTCTATATATTTATAATCTTTGACACTTTCTGACAGGAATTACTTAATATTATAACCAACTAAACTACTAAAGTTTTATCTTTTTCTGCTAAAGTTGGTTTGTTGTTTACAGGAAATGACGTTAAACGGTTGAAGCATTGTTTCCATATAGTTGTAACAGTTGTAATTCAGTCGGCGATTGATCGGCGACTGTTCGCGATCTTTTACAACAGTAGTTGCAATTGTTGTAATTAAAATCGCCGTGTCGCTCGGACTGAAGACTTCTCTGTTTTAACAAAGTTCTGATGAGCTAAGTTTGATATTCAAAAACAAGTTGAATGACTAAAACTTTAATTGTTTGTGATCATTTTCACAGTTTATATAAGAATATAGCAAGCATTATTTACACGTTCAGTAACTTCGCCGCTTAAGTCGCATGTTTCGTGAACGTTTGACGACACTTGCAAACATTTGAGTTGGCGTTCGGGATTCAAGTCTTCAAACTAGTCATTTAGAAGACTTCTTTAATAAAAATAGGTTTGTTTTTTTCGACTGTTGTGATTATTGTAGAAGTTGAACCTGCTTGAACTTCTACACCAAGAGACACGAAAGATGTTACACCAGGGCGGATTAAGGGCGGGGCCACCGGGGCCTGGGCCCCGGGCCCCCCACATTTGGGCCCCCCCACATTTTGGAGTATTTTATTTAACAACCCAATTAATACTAAGTTACTAACGTTTCTGTTTGTTCAAAGTTATTTTTTGCACGACGTATCTCAGTGTTTTGTAAAACGTATTTCTGAGCCGTTAAAATTTCGGTTGACGATTGTAACTGCGATTTGTCCCACTGTTGACAACTTGACAGCTATACTAATACTATTACTATACAAATAAGCTAATAAGGTTATGAACGTATCATGTTTCATTGTTAACAGTATTGTTAACAGTATTGTCTGACGTTTCCGTTCCCCCTCGGGGCTCGCTTCATCTCGCAGACGGCAGACAGACACTTTAAATTTGTGTAAAGTCATTTGTTATTTCCCCCTTTTCTCTCATATATAAAGGGTTCTTTGGTGAACACCAGTGATTCAGTGTCTTTATTTTATTATATTGTAATTTGTAAGACCGATTGGAATTGGAAAAGGGCCCCCACAAAAATGTGGCCCCTGGCCCCCCACAATCTTAGTCCGGCCCTGTCAGTTACACGGTGATACAACAGTGGGCTGCGAAGAGAGTTAGCTCTGCACTTTAAGCAAACTTGTTTAGAAATTCAAATTTTCACTATTGAATCACTCTACAATCTCTTATCTCCGCGTCGATGTAATTTCCTGTGAATAGTAAACCAACTTAAGCAAAAGAAGAATTAAGGCAACAAGATGAAACATTAATTCCTATCAGAGATAGGCCTTCGCCTTCGCCTTCGGCTAAAATGAGCCTGAGTCGGGCTAAAAACGTATTTATGCCCGCGAACATCAACTCTATTGTTATAATACTTCAAATATCATAGCGTATATATAAGACATGCACGTTAAACTGTTTAACAAGATATAATATTAAGCTATCCAGTATAGTGCGAACGGATTACGGTGAAACTGAATGTTTCTTTCTGTCCATTCTCTAAAAATCAGTTAACACCTGGTGAGTTCAACAGCACTTGCATGAAAGCCATGTTGTCGTAAATTATAAAGCTGTCAGAATATATACGTGTAGCTTATCTTGAGCAGCTGGCAACAAGGATAAAATGCATGATTAAAACCCCCAAAGAATTGTTATAGTTTTTATCTAACTTTTTAAAAGTTAAGATAAATATGGAGTATAACATGTTTTTTTATGAAGAAGTATAAATTATAATCATTTGGCAATACATGCTGTCACTATAAATCACTATAAAAACACATGCTTTTGAAATAGTTTGTAAAGATCGAAAATATCTGTCAGTTTTTCGTTTTGTTTTTAGCAATGCAGATAATAAAAATGTTTTAATAGTTAAAGTTAGTTATTGGCCCGATTGTGCAAAAACTATTTCAGTTTTGACAAAAAAAATCCATCTTTTTTTAACCTTCTGTTGTTATTGCTTCACCCCACAGCTGCCTTGGAGATTTCATTGTTAGAAAACTATAATTATCAAAAGCTTTCCAAGCCAAAGTTAAAAGCTGAATTACTCTATTACTAAATGTCACGCGAAAGCCAAAATTCCTGCTGTTTTGAAGATGGTGCACATGGCGAAAGTTTGAAGTTTTTCTTGGCGCTGAAGGAAGGTTGAAAACTTTTTAACTTTGCTTTTCGATCATACGCCTTTTGCGAGAAGGAACAAAAGACAACAGGGCACTCTTTCAAAGGCTAGATGTCTTAGGCCCTATTAACATGATTGGCAGTTCAATCGGATCGAAAAACGCGAGTGAAGTCAATCCGGGCACATCTTTACATGGAGAATCCGATCTGCTTGGAACTTTGTTTTCGCTTTTGGAATACTATTCTCTGTTCTTCCCTCAATGCCATTTAGCACGACGCGCACCAACTTTCTCATGCGTGTCAAGTATAATTTTCTTGTCAAACGGTGTTTAGATGAATCAAATTGGCGACATTCAAGTCGATCCTTGCTTGAATCTCAAGTCAATCCACCCCACTGCGTGGATTGACTTCAGCTATTCTTTCGATCAGATCGAAAACGTTCAATCTTCTTCATGTAAACAAAACATGCAAGGAGAAACAACATGTGCGATTTCACTTGAACACTCAATCCGCTTCATGTAAACAGGACCTTAATAATCTATTTAATTTACTTTCCTGTGCACATTATACAAACATAAATAAAAACATGATAATAGACTGGATAACCGAACGAGTAAAATAGCCTGGCGTTGAACAGAGTAAAATACATAAAACTTGAAAGTCAGGTCACTCAGATGCCGTCCAGAAATTGTTTAAAAAACACGACGAAATATAAAGGACATACACTGAATATGATATGGTAATCAAAAACAGCATAATGGTGGGTTAATAAGAAACTGGGCTGTATGCACTTGAGGCATATACTCGGCTTCCATGTTCGTTGGTCGTCTGTGTTGTAAGTGCTGTTTAGTGCATTATTGATGTATAGTAGATACATAGGGACTTCCTACTGATAAAGTTAGAGAGAGTGATGCCTTTTTGTTGAAATATTTTGGGTCTTATAGTTTGAGGTCTTGCATTTCCAAATTTGATATTTGTAGCAGTTATATGGGTGACACAAGCTGTCAACGCGCTGCCTAGCTCTCACCGCTCAAGTTAATCCCGGTTTTAATCATGCATTTTACCCTTATTGCCGGTGAAAAGGGGTTAGTACTCTGATGGATGAGCACATTAGGTTCGTGTGAGTAGAGTTGTTAGTTCTCTCTGTGTTAGTTTCTCCAGTTAAAACTATAGTTCCATCAAAGGGTGAGGGCCATTGGGTTATCAGTGTCTAAATATACTGTCATATCTTACTCTCAATAAATATAGTCGCTTATAGTGTTTGTTTTGTATATTTCAATCCTTTCTTCTTATAAAGACAATATTTAGTTGTTTCTCGGTTTTTATCGTAGTATGTGCGAACCTCTGAGCCTTCTTAAATACGACCGCACTTCCCTTCCCATCGCACAGTTAACAGTTAACAAAACACGATTTTTACCTTCGGTCTTTATAGTTGAAATTCCGATGATATCTGTTATGACAGTATGGTATTCCAAGTGATTAAAAGCAACAATTCTCCCTTCTTTTCTGGTATACCTTTTGCCGTCAGGGTTAACAGTAAACTAATTTTTACGGTGTCATCGTAAGACACTATATGCTGTAAAGCCCTCAAAAGTAACCGCTCCTCCGAATGTAACCACTTCACGAATTAAGGTATCGGCCTTTTTTCACGATACACAATATACGCCTAAGTATATAAAGCTGTCTTCGCGCGGTAACCGCTTCTTATATCACCCATTCTGCGCATTTAATTTTCTTACAAAATTAGTTTAAGGGTATAGCAAATGTTCTATATGCGGTTTTTCTATTTTTGTTTTTTTTTGTTGTCCTTGTAATGGGTGATGTAAATTTACATAAGTCTTTGTGATGATCTATTACCTCTCGGGGTAAAAAAACAACAATTTTTTGTTGCCTGACTGTCTCACTCCGCTTACCTATAACTATTGTCTTTGTACTGAAGATTCCTAATAACAGCTACTATACATGTTATTCTCCTTGTTCGTAATTTATTCTAGGTTAAACTGTATATTTTAAGCATCATAATACAGGCAGGTGTTATGAAGAAATGGCGTGCTAGACGGCGGCAACTAGAAAACCGAGGTATATTTATAGCCAGGTTTGGGGCCGAAGAGAAAATGGTTGTATACATGGCAACTGAAAATTCTAAGATGTAAAAGTTGCTCAGTAATAAGTAAAATAAAACCGTTTAGTGTTCATTATCTAAAATGTCAATAGCGATAACCGCCCTTTCGAAAGTAATTACTATATATAGCTTCACGAATTAAAGTGCCTATCTCATGGTTGAGGATTTTACATATTTAGGATATTTGGAACATTTTAAGAAGATTTGTAATATATCTTCTTTTCCTAAAATTTCATCTTCATGGACTTTTTTGCTGTTAAAGTTGGCGATTTTGACGATGGCCGTGAAATTTTTTTACTGGGTTCTGGTCGCCGGAAGTGACGTAGAAGCAGGGAGACCTTCTCAGACAGTAACAGTGTTTACATCGGGAGTTTACGGTTCACCTTGGATTTTCTTGGCTTTATTCAGGTTATTTTGTCGGAAATTCTTTTAAAAATTATGCCAAACAGGTGCGTAGTGTTTTTACTCTCGAATGAACCCAATTGATATGCTAGAATAGCGCTGTATGCCATTTCTTTTTTTGCGACAATAACGATGTACAATCCCGATTCCCGACTCACTGGAGGCGAATAAAAGGATAGCTTCGGGAAACGCCGATTTGTCAAGGATAAAGATGCGAAATGAACGGCCGACATCTACTTGACCTGTTCGTTGTTCGAAGTAGTTTGGTACTAAGACGATTCACAGCAGTTTATCACGAGGAAAACCCGTCGGTGTGGCGATTACAAAACGACAACAATAGAGCGTGTTTTTCCGGAAAGTGACAAGAACTTGTGCATGTCATCAGTCTCATATTTCTTTTTATCGAATTCGATCTTCGATCAAGAATATATCGAAATATACTTGACTTGGTAATGTCGTCTACCTCTGGTTCTAATGCTGATAGCCAAAATGACTAGACTAGGAGGTAAACATTCCGGGATACGTAATCGAGATCGAAGACGAAGTAAAACTGTCTAGGCCATTTATACCTGAAGACGAATCATCAGAATGCATTGTCAAGCCGTATGAAGACGAGCTTAGGATGAAATGCGACTTGAAAAATATATTCTACGATGGCTATAAATTCGCTTTGCGGGGCACAATAAGGTGAACGATTTGTAAGTTATGAAAGTTTGCTTTATCAGTGAATTTATGTTTACGTTTTGTCGAATGTTGTATATACTGGCATGCCATATTTGCAATTGGCCATATTTGCTAAAACAAAATTGTATGTCAAAGCCAAATGATTCGCATGTTTATATTTGTTATATATCTGGTCACTGCGTCTAGCGGGCTGCAAATATCGAAGAATTGACGAGGCAAAGTATAAAATAGAAGATGTAAAAAGCAGGTAGATACTGTCAGTATTGATTAATAGAATACCCGTTCGCTTTCCGATTTCCACTTGCGAATAAGCCAGCTGCGCACAATTCACCTAGGCTAATAGAATTGCTTCGTTCTTCAAAATTGCCACAATTCAGTGCTCGTCCAATTCGATAAACAACAACAATTGTGCGATTTCATCTTCAAACTTGAAGAAATTGACTCTGTATGTTACTGTCGCCTGCAAGTTCAAATTTCAAAAGTGGATGCAAGTATTCCATTATTCTATAATCAACAGACAGTTCCTTAGTTCCTACCTGTTTTCTGTACTGATCTTTTATTTGATACTTTATCTTGTCAATTTTTCGATGTAAGTGTCCCGCTAGACGCAGTGACCACATTTCCAGGCAAACAAGTCACAAGTGTAAAGAACTTGATCACTGTTATTATAAACCATTTCAATGCAAGCTTTGATTTACTGACATTCCTTCGCATTCCCATTAAACAGTTCAGTGTCAGAGTAATATCAATAGAATTAAACATGCGAATCATGCATATGGCCTTGACAGCATACAATTTTGTTTTAGCAAATGCGTGAAAACAACATTGCAGATAAAACGTAAACATAAATTCACTGATCACTTACCAATCATTTATCTTATCGTGCCCCTCAAAAGCGAATTTGTAGCCGTCGTACTAAAGACCTTTTTCAGGTCGCATTTGCTCATTATGATTTACGATCCAAATTTCATCGGCAACCGACTCGTCTTCATACGGCTTGACAATGCATTCAGATGATTCGTCTTCAGGTATGGCCGCACTGCACTGGAAGACAGTTTTACTTCGTCTTCGATCTCGATTACGTATCCCGGAATGTTTACATCCTAGTCTAGTCATTTTAGCTATCAGTGTTAGAACCAGAGGTAGACGACATTACCAAGTCAAGTATATTTCGATATATTCTTGATCAAAGATCGAACGCAAACAATACTTCGATAAAAAGAAATATGAGACTGATGATATGCACAAGTTCTTGTCACTTCCCCACGCTCTATTGTTGTCGTTTTGTAATAGCCACACCGACGGGTTTTCCTCGTGATAAACTGCTGTGAATCGTCTTAGTACTAAATATTCCCGTTGAAACTACTTCGAACGACGAACAGATCACAGAAGTAGATGTCGGCGTTCATTTCACACCTTTATCCTTGACAATTCGGCGTTCCTTTCACCCGAAGCTATCCTTCTTTTATTCGCCTTCCGTGAGTCGGGATTGTACATCGTTATTGTCCAAAAAAAATGAATGGCATACAGCGCTATTCTAGCATATCAATTGGGTTCCTTCGAGAGTAAAAACACTACGCACCTGTTTGGCATAGTTTTTAAAAGAATTTCCGACAAAATAACCTGAATAAAGCCAAGAAAATCCAAGATGAACCGTAAACTCCCGATGTAAACACTGTTACTGTCTGAGAAGGTCTCCCTGCTTCTACGTCACTTCCGGCGACTAGAACCCAGTAAAAAATTTTCACGGCCATCGTCAAAATCGCCAACTTTAACAGCAAAAAAGTCCATGAAGATGAAATTTTAGGAAAAGAAGATATATTACAAATCGTCTTAAAATGTTCCAAATATCCTAAATATGTAAAATCCCCAACCATGAGATAGGCACTTTAAAGTAGCGGCCTTTTTCATGATGCAAAATAAACGCCTAAGTAAATATAAGCCGCCTTCTCGAAAGTTCGCTCCTTGCAATAACAGCTTGTTTAGTTGTCTACGTCGGCAAGTACCGTAATTATTCGAATAAACGCCTCCCTCGAATAAACGCCGCCCTCGAATAAACGCCGCAGGGACAAGCAAAAATATTATTAAACGCCGCCCTCGAATAAACGCCGCACCTGAAGCGCCAAAAATTTAATAAACGCCGGGGCGTTTATTCGAATAATTACGGTATATCTACCGATAAACACTAAGCTGTTCACATCTTTTCGACACAGGCTCCCTAAATTTTTGTAGTCGTATTTACTATCCCGACTACTGGAAGGGATGCATTGATTAGATTTAAAAACCAATGCAGGTGTACGCCTGGTTTATGGTTTTTACAAATGCATGTTATGCAACTAACTAACCAACTAACTAACTAACTAACTAACTAACTAACTAACTAACTAACTAACTAACTAACTAACTAACTAACTAACTAACTAACTAACTAACTAACTAACTAACTAACTAACTAACTAACTAACTAACTAACTAACTAACTAACTAACTAACTAACTAACTAACTAACTAACTAACTAACTAACTAACTAACTAACTAACTAACTAACGAATTAGAAGAGGATCGTATATATTCCATGTGATGCCTGCCTAATGTTTTAATTCGCCAAATACGCCAATGGGAAATCCGCTATATAGTTGACAATACTGGCCGCCATTTTGTTTTGCCCGCAGGTGAATAGTTGACAATTATTCACCGAAGTGGAGGTGAATAGTGCTGGATATTCACCGAGCCGCTTGTTTTAGCATATACCTCATAAATGAAATAACAAGTTTAACATTCTTATATTTTTCGGTATTTTTATACAAGACACGGTCGTTAACACCTTGGGCACTTGGCGTATTCGATATTTGTCGACAAAACAGTTTTTACAACTTTTGAATATATTAATGGCTAGAAAATTGTAAAGAAACATACCTGTGGACACTCTTCTACTTAATTTTGTTGACTTTTCTCGTTATGCTACTACATCAGCCTTGTTTATCAACAAAATATCCTGCTTCGGTAAACACAAAGCAAAACTGGCCGCCATTTTGTTTTGCCCGCAGGTGAATAGTGCAGGATATCCCGAGCTAGAGGAACCAATCAGATTGCTTGAAAAGCACTGTTCACCTGCGAGGTATATGCTAATGCAAAATATCCTGAGATTGGAAAACCAATCAGATTGCGTAAAGAAAACCACTATTCACCTTGGAGGTATATGTTAAAACTCACGAACGCATAACCATTGAACTGACATAGATATAGCCTGCATGCATGCATATAGAAAGCGTTTCTTAGGCAGTTGGATCTCGAGGTTTCTTATACCGAACTTTTCTCCTGAGAGTTTTCTAGAAGTAGGCTTTTCCCTGGTTTCCCGCATGGCATGATGTGGAAGCCATAGCAGACATACTGTAGCCAGTACTGAGTCGTACAATACTGAAAAAGGCAGAGTTTGTAAACATTAAAGCATGCATGCCGGCAAAGCTAAAGGTGAGGTAATACGGGCAACATTTTTCTTCAATTTGCAACGCAACAAGTTGAAAAGGGTTGTTGCACGTATTACCAGCAACCTTAAACATTGCCACGCAACAATGATTCTGTTGCAAGTTAAAAAAAATTTGTTGAAAAAAGTAGACATCCAGTCAGTCTACTTGCTGCAACTTGCAACAAAATCAAATATTGTTGCATGACAATGTTTAAGGTGGGTGGCAATAAGTGCAACAACGATATTCAACTTGCAACGCGACAATGTTACAGCAATTTGTTGCTCGTATTACTTCACCTTAACCCTTTCATGCATGCGCATCGTTCCCGTCGAACAACTTTCTCATTTTACTCTGTCAAACGCCAGACGATTTTACTCGTCCAGGGGAGAAGTCGCGGAGAGCCATGCGCGAAATTTTTTTTGTCTTGTAAGCTCTCGGCTGGAACACCTATACGTTCTCTGTTTCGGCAGTATATCTAACATTAATATATTTCGGTTGTTGTTTCAACGCTGCTTACGCAGCACGCTACTTTTATTTCAATAGAAATATCGATTCGCGCGAAAAATATCGGTCAGCCGAGTTATCCGGTTTGCCGGGATAAACTTTACATTCTGTATATATGAAAGCGAGTTGCCTGGCAAGTTGTAATATTTGAGATGATTATCATCAACGAAAGTGACATAAAGCAACGAATATAGAAAATTTATCCCGCTATGGCGAGTTGCCCTGGTAAAAGTGTTTATATGGGGAAATCTTTATTCCGCCTTGCCGAGATCCTGCGGCTGCCAGTGCCGAGTTCTCGCCAAGGCGAGTTATACCCGCCTGTCTCATATAAACACTGCGGTGGAAAAAAACAGTGTTTGCTCTACCGACCGGGAACTCGTCATGTGTCGAGTGACTCGCCTCATATAAACAGGCCCTTGGGGGACGGATTTTAACCAATTTAAGTGCATCGGGATATTTAATAATTATTTACTGAAGTGAAATTAATTATTAAGTCGATCATTAGTGCTGAATATTCACCGAGCCGAGAAGCGGCGAGGTTAATGTCTATACTCTTCACTATTCACCGACACCGGAGGACACCGGAGTGAATAATTGTTTTAGCCGATATACCTATAGCGCATAAATAAAATAACAAGGAGTTTAACATTTTTATATTTTTCGGTATTTTTATCATTTTATGTAAGGCAGGGCCGCTAGCAACTTGGCGTAATCAATATTTGTCGACTAAACGGTTCTAACAACTTTTGGATATATTAATGCCTGCATATGGACACTTTTGCCTAATTTTGTTGACTTATCTTGTTGTTCTACTATACCTCAGTTTCCTCTACTATACCTCTTGCTTCTGTAAACAACGCAAAACTAGTGGCCATTTTGTAATTTCCCCAATTGAATAGTGCAGAACTGCCCGAGATTCAGGAGCCAATCACATTTCGTAAAGAGCTCTATTTACCTGCGAGGTCGCCGAGGTGCGAGAGTAGTAGAAAAAGGAGAGTTCTGGGACATTTTCAAAATGGCCCTTTTGCCATCCGTCATTTTTGAAATTTGCTAAAATTTGAAAATTTAGTATTTTTCCAAATTTGCTAAAATTTGAAAATTTAGTATTTTTCCAAATTTGCTAAAATTTGAAAATTTAGTATTTTTCCGAATTTCCAAATTTTTGAATTTTCCCATTTTTGCTCTTTCATTAAAAAAATTTAATTCATATTTTTTAAAATATGAATTTTTTTTCATTTCCCCAAGTCCCCATTTCCCCATTTCCCCAATTTCCCCATTTCCCCAAGTCCCCATTTCCCCAAGTCCCCATTTCCCCAAGTCCCCATTTTCCCAAGCCCTATTTACACTTTTGTTTTTTGATGTCCGATTGCCAATGTCCTTATTCCATCTTTACAGATTACTCTTTTGTCGTCATCCGCACTTAATGCTATTTTGTTGATATGTTCCGTATAAATCTCATGCTGCCGGCTTCTGAATGTATTCATTCCTTTTAACAAGCTTTTCTTGGTGAACAAACAGTTTTTGTAAATAATAGTATAAATAAAAAAATGAGTATACACTACGGTCATGATATATATTACGGTAACCGTGATCAATTAACAACAGAACATAAACATTACAACACTGTTTTTGATGTTAACTTGTTGAAAGCAGAAAAAACTGGTCAACCCGAAAAAGGTGTTAGAGTTGGAAGAGTAAAAGATGGTAAATATTCACTTTTTCAGAGCGAATATAGAAGAGGGCCAATGCCCGGTTTAGATTTTATACAAAATACCAGAAAGTGTTTTATGCTTTTTAAATGTCCTGAAATGGTTAATATCAACATTTCTATATTTATCACGTTACGCGTTATTGGAGGAGCACCCAGATCTGGAAAATGGGGCTACATTATTGGTAACGATAATGGAGCATATGATAAATTTATTGGATATAAGTCCAATACAACAAACCAGCTATCGTATGGAGGTGGACTTCCTGCTAAAGAATATAACTGTACAATTCAAAGCAGTGTTAACATTCTTAACAAGCATATAATATCATGTCATTGGTTATTGAACGGAAGTTGTTTGTATGTAAACGGAGTAAAGTTACCAGACTCGGATTTTACTGCAAATCCAAAAATGATAGGAGAAACATATGGTTCAATATTTACTAACGAGAGATTTACAGGTGTTTCTAGTTCAACATCAAGACCTTTTACAGGAGAAATATATGATATAAAAATAATTAACGGGTTTTTAGAACCGGGCGACATAAATGATATAAACAGAGATATAATTAAAGACCATGAAATTTCATAAAAAAATAATATAATATAATAAATAAGATTTTTTCTTAGGAATTTTTTTAATTTACCTTATAAGAAATTAAACTTTTTTTACTATAATAAAAGAGACATGAACAAAACATTAAACTTTTACATTAGTCAACTTTCACCAAAACGTGCAACTATTTACTCTAAATCATGGTGGACCGTAGGTTGTGCTATTTACAATTATACCAAGGGAAGTGAAGAAGGATATAATATTTGGCACAAGTTTTCGCAACAGGATGAAGAAAAGTATAACAAAAATTTTTGCGACAAAAAATGGGAATCATTTAAAAAATCCAATTATTTAATTTCAATAAGAACACTTGTTCCATTCATTTACGAAGATGGTGGTACAATATATGATCCTGATCATAATCAGATGATAGAGGATGAAAAGGTAAGAAATTTTGTTTACAATGTGTTAATACCTAAACTTTCAATACGAAGAATGAGAAATGGAATGGCGCTTAATAACTTGTGTTCTGCAATGTATTTTATGTCATCAGGAAAGGATAGGGAGGCGATGTTGGATGTTTGTAAGCGAATTAAGGATGCACGGTTAAAAAATTATTTTATTTCATGTTGGGATTTTAAAATTTTTTATCATTGTTATGGAGTTAATAGCATTATTGGCTGGCTTAATAGCGATGAAAAAGAAAAACCGCATCCAAGAGCAACCAATATTAAAATTTATAATCATGATAACCCACTTTGGTTAGAACAAGCTACTAACTACTTAAAATCTTTTGATAATGCAGGTTATACACCAAGATATTTTAAAGTAAGTGTAGAAGAGCGTGAAAAATTAAAACTAGCCATAGCAAGGCGGAGTTATGCAAACTTTAAATCAAATTTATGGAAGTTAACGCTGTAAGTAACCGAAGATTGATAAATGATTAATTTAAATTTCTAAGATTTTTTCTTAGAAATTATAAATTGTTTTGTTTTTTTTGTTTTTTTAAAATATACTATAATAAAAGAGACATGTTTGTTAATGATGACGGATTAATGTTATACTTTGAAACCATTACTGATGTTATTGATACGTATGGTGGTAATCGTGTTGTATGGGATTTTACCGAAGAAATATTTATTGTGCTGTATGAAGCAGATAATATAGATGATATAAATGCACTAGATGGAATAGATGAGGGATATTGTTCAGAAGAAATTGACGATGAAAACGACGAAGAAGAAGACGATGGTATTGTTCCTTTGCCGGAAGGTTGGTAAAAATGTAAATGATTAATTTAAATTTCTAAGAAAAAATCTTAGAAATTTTTTTATTTATATTAATTTGTGTAGTAGCCAACCACTTCCACCGCCAATTAATCCAACAGCCATAATTTGATATTTTTTCATTTCATCTGACGGTTGGTAAAAATCCTCCAACCTTGGAGGAGGCATTTCGCGTTGTAGTTGTATTTTTTTGAGTTCACTGAATGCTTTGTTGGTTTCCTTCATATCGCTTTTTGCATCGTAAAGTTCGGTTCTTAGTTTTCTTTCTCTGTCTTTTCGCGCTGTTTCTTTTTCTAAATAATCTTCTTTAGATTTTTGGAGTTTTTCCATTGCGAGGTCATGTCTTTTTGATTCTTTTTGGTAATCTTTTTTGTTAAATGTTGAGAATAGATATCCCGCACCTGCAAAAGCAACTGCATTGAATAATCCTCCTGCAATCATTGATGCCATATTTATTTATAAATTTAATTCTTTGGGAATGTACCCTGCAGTTTGTCCTTTTTTAATTAGAAAACTACCAACTGCAACAGCAACAGCTAATTTTGCAGTCAGTAATAGTAATTTTACGCAAATATTAAATTGAAAATTTCAAAACGACCTATCAAAATTTCTTCATAAATAAATTACCCAAAAAGGTTTCGAGGTGTTAAGTAGAGACGGGAGGAAAAAGACCAAAAAGTTTTACTTTTTAAAGTTGAAAAATTTACCAAAATTTGGCAAAAAGTTAAAGTTAACTTTTTTCTTTCATACGACCATTTTCTCATCTTTTGAAATCAGGTCAATATATAGAAATATGGCTTTTTAGCAAAATCTTTAATTTTGGCAGAAGCACCGAACAGAAGGCTGTGTCTGACGACCCTTGATTTAAATTTACAAATTTTGAACGTATTTAAGTGGTTTTCTGATGAAAATATTGTTTGTGACGTTTCTGCATAATCTTAAAGATATCATGGTAGTTGGTAATTGAGCAAAGTTTCATTTCGAAATTTTCAAAAACAAAGTTGTATTTTACGTGCGAAGTTTGTATTTTGGAGCGCCGCCATTAAATTGGCCGTGTTTGAGAAAAAATGAGTTGAGGAGAACTTATGACGTCATAGGCTAAACAAAAACAAAAGATCTTTGTTGTTGTCAATAAAAGGGTCATTGATGTTATTGAGTCTATGACGTCATAAGCTTCCTCAACTAATTTTTCTCAAGCTCGGCCACTTTAATGGCGGCGCTACCAAAATACAAACTTCACACGTAAAATATCACCTTTTCTTCAACGAATTTTGAAATGAAACTTCGCACGATTACTAACTACGATAAGATCTTTAGGATTATGCAAAAACATTGCAAACAATATTTTCATCAGAGAACCACTTTAAAGAAAAGTTGTTTATGGTTTCTACTAAAACAATTAGACAACTCGCCCTCGTTTTATATATATATATAAGCTACACTGAAACGAAACACCGTGTCTGTAGATTGAACTATATATATATATATACATATATAGACACATATATATATATATATAGATTGTTCACAATTTGTGAACAATCTATAAATGCTGTTGAAACTGGGTTGGGGAGGATTGTTGATAATAGCGCATTCCTTAATAGCGCATTCCTTATGTCCAGCAGTCAAATTTTTGAAGCCAGATCCGTCATCTTACTACTCCCTGTCCAGTGTTATTTGCGGGCTTAAGTGTAGCAAGAGTTTACCGGGGGAGTCGGAAAATATGACATATGCCAATTTACAGTTATCACTGGAAAACAGAAGAAAAATACAAGCAAATACAGTCCCAAATAATAATAATAATAATAATAATAATAATAATAATAATAATAATAATAATAATAATAATAATAATAATAATAATAAAACGAATATTTATACAGGATGGACACTTCAACAGTTTTAAGACTGCTGTTATCAATATGTGTCCTGTAGAAAATTGTAGAAAATTGTCAACTACATACTTCAAGGTTTTCTAGAGACTTGTGCTTTAATACCAAAGGTATATAAATAGTTTCATAATGAAGTTATTGACTGATTTCATTGGGTTTTTTTACGAGTTTTGTGATGTACTGATACAGGCAAGTTTATCGATTACTAGGCAGAGTAAACAAACTACAAAATAACACGTTTTACTGCCTAATAATAGCAACAAATGCAAAAACTAAGCTTCTAAACCTTGTACAGTGATCTTTATTTCAAACCAACGGCAGATCTATTCTTAATGTGTAGAATATATACATTTTAAGACCAAACCGGGACCAGTTGCGAAAAATGTAACTACACAGGCCTTCCGGCAGGAATTGAACCAACGACCTTGCGATTCTAGTGCAATGCTCTGACCACTTGAGCCACGGAGGGCGTTGCCGAGAGCTTGATCGCGAGTTCTGAACGCGAACACTCGAATTTTCCTTCACCTAAAATCCCTAGAACATGCTATGTAATCGAGTGAAATGCCCAATATTACTTATAATATTCTTAATGTGGCTCTTTTCGTGCTATGAAAACATACAAAGTTTCCATGGCGGTCATCTTACTCCAAATTCGTCATCTCCGGTGAACGGTTAGCCCTACCTCCATGTGAACAGACAAAAAGAGTTACTTAAAGAAGATTTAAACGAATGTAAAGCCGGTTTTGCACTTGTGAATAAATTCGCGCGAATCGAATTTTTCTTTTGTCTTTTGTCTTATTAGCTCTGCGCTGGAACTAATTAGAAATCTATTCAATATTTACAATAGAAATGTCGATTCGCGCGAAAAAATTCGCAAGTGGAAAACCGGTTTTATGAATACTCAATAAGGTTTAAGACGCTAATTTCTTGCATTTGTTGATTACTGAGCTGTAAAACTTTAAAATTTCGTTGTTTTTCTCCAGTGCCGACAACGAAGAAACTTCCCGATAATATAAACTGAAAAACAGACTATTAAATTTACGAAGAATTCAATTCCAAGTCTTAAAATGTACCTTTTAAAGTAATCTTAATGCCTTAACAATATCTCGTGTTGTGTACTTTCCATCTTTTGACTGTAATTGTTGTTAAACAGTGAAAACTAAACGAACTGGCAATCTGTTGTTTGCTTTACGACTCCTCCGGCACAGAGCACTTAATATTCCTCCCCTGGATTATATGACTGTGCTGACGTCAAGATTGCTTATGCCAGTCAACTTTGGCATTGGGAACAAGTTCTAAGACAGTAATGCGTCATATGTTCCACTACGTAAGATGGCGGCGATTGGCACGAAATGTTTGACTGCTGGCCATAAGGAATGCCCTATCCAATTTATATAGAGATCAGTGGGGTAGGGTCAACTTTTGTATAATCCGCATGCGTCATTACGCTGCTAACTGGGATAACTCGGGGTGAAGCGTTCACATGAAGCTAGGGTTATCTCAGGGGCCAGGGTAGACTTGCTCCAAGTCCGCCTCTTAGCGCTAGTTTTTGCGGGCGGGAGGAAAGGCGGGAGAGCGGAAAAGCGGGAGGAAAGAGACGGACTTGTTTCGCTTGCAGGTTTTTGAATCTTATTAAATATTCTGGCGGGAAATCGCTGAAATTTACATCGCCCTGTTTGACGTGTTTCGGGTTGTCGTACATGCAATGGAAAGTGGTTCTACCCCTACTAAAACGTTTTCAAGAGTCTGTTTAACTCCAACTTCCAAAGATAGCACTTGGATAGCAATTTAGCCTGAATATAATTATTAGCCCGAATTACGTCACCGGTCGAAAAATTCACCGGTGAATTTTGGCGCGCTGCAGGTGGGAAAAGTCCTTTTCAACGAGGAACCGAAAGGTCAAAAATGTTTGAAAAGGACTTTGAGAAAGTCTAGGGCCAGGGATAACTCGGTAGTTACGTTTCATCACGTGATGGGTCAACTTTGACGCTAGCCCCCGAGTTATCCCTACCCCCCCCCCCCCTACAGGCCCTTAACCCTTTATTAATAATAATAGTTTTATTAAAAGACAATATTGCAGCCAAAAGCTGAATTACATTGCGTTGTGTTAAGAATTTACAAAATGTCCTATAATATAATATTTAAATACAATTCTAATATAATAGTGTTCCTAAATAAAAAATTAGCGTTTGAAATTTCTGGCAGAGGCAACGATAAAAGAGTTTGAAAACCTGTTTGTCTTGCACCTAGGAAAGTTTGGCCAGGTTTCCGGGAGTTCTCCCCTTGACGAGTAAAATGGTCTGGCGTTAGGCAGAGTAAAATTAATAAGTTGCCAAAAGGCAACTGTGGCCATTAGGGTTAAGGCGGATTTCCAGTCCTCGCACGAAGCAACTCGCAGCTCGTTGCGATGATTTTAGCGATCGTGGCAGATAGTTGGAAATTCTGAACTATTTTTTACTCGCGCAAGTACACGCAGTAAATAAACCAATCAAAACCAATTATGTCAACATTTCAAATCATTAGTAATTCATGAGGAAAGCTGCGCAAAGGAAATCATTACCGTGTCGATGGTTAATTTGCATGGAGTTGAAGGAAGAAATTACATAAATTAATCGGACTTTCACCTCGATTTTCTCTTAAAATACCGATTTGTTTGAGATGCTATATCAAACACTCAGAAGTGTGCTTCATCAGGATTTCCAAACAACTCGAAGTTTGTTCGAAAAACTCGGCTATCGCTTCATCAGCTGCGAGTACTCGCAGCGAGCTGCGTTTGGTGGAAATACAGTGGAAACCGTGCGAGTATTCGCAGCGAGCTGCGTTTGGTGGAAATACAGTGGGAAATGTGCGAGTACTCGCAGCGAGCTGCGTTTGGTGGAAATACAGTGGAAAATGTGCGAGTACTTGCAACGAGCTGCGTTTGGTGGAAATACAGTGGAAAATGTGCGAGTACTCGCAGCAAGCTGCGTTTGGTGGAAATACAGTGGAAACTGTGCGAGTACTCGCAGCGAGCTGCGTTTGGTGGAAAGACAGTGGAAACCGTGCGAGTACTCGGAGCAAGCTGCGTTTGGTGGAAATACAGTGGAAACTGTGCGAGTACTCGCAGCGAGCTGCGTTTGGTGGAAATACAGTGGAAACCGTGCGAGTACTCGGAGCAAGCTGCGTTTGGTGGAAATACAGTGGAAACCGTGCGAGTACTCGCAGCGAGCTGCGTTTGGTGGAAATACAGTGGAAACTGTGCGAGTACTCGCAGCGAGCTGCGTTTGGTGGAAATACGGTGGAAACTGTGCGAGTACTCGCAACGAGCTGCGAGCTGCTTCGTGCGAGAACTGGAAATCGCCCTTTAAGCCTGGTGTCCATATAATTATTGCGTTTTATATGGAAAGTGATTTTGCAATCTCAGCGATCTTGGCGATCAGTATGCATCCCAGCGGACCATTAAAACAATGGCCGCGGTCAACCATGGCCGTCTTAGCAATCATATGGAAACAGCGACATGATTGTTGATCGTTGCGATCGCCGAGTTAATTCAGATTTGATCAGCTATCGTGGCGATCGTAGCGATTATATGGAAACCAGCCTTTAGAGATCAGTGGCTTGCAGCAAGCAAATTTCAGAAAAATAATTCAATATTTTCTATCTTCTATTTTCAATTTTTCATCCTCCCATGTGTATCGTACCATCAAGATGCGTGCGACATAATCATATTCCCAGATGGCACCGCAAAAAGGGTTCCACTCCCCTCCATCGTCAACAGCAATTCCAACCAGGCGATTCCGATTGGAGTAGTTTGCTATCTCGTTCGGGGCACTGATTTTTAAGTTCATCTCATTCCGACGGGAAGTAGTTTGTACTAGCTTCTACTCTTATACTTTGGTGCTTGATTTGGGAAATAAAATCATTGTTCTTTTAATTATTTGCATGTTTGCATGGTGACAACTTGGTAACAGAAGCGATAATTTGTTGTAACACCACGTTTAATACCTCCGCCAGGACGTTATGTCGTTACCTCTGTTTGTCTGTCTGTTTACCTGTTTTCTATGAGTCTTTCTTTCACCAGGATATCTCACAAAATACTCCACAGGTTTTCATGATAGTTTGTGGAAAGATTTATCATAGACCTCACCAAGGACCAAACCTTTTAATTTTGGTTGAGTTTGGTGGTTGAATCTTGGATGAGAAATAAATAAAAACCTGACCACAAGATTGACCGTGAAGAAAAAAATTAATGCTTCACTCCCTCAATAGGGCCGTTTATACGAGAGATGATAAGAAGCGGCTTACACAGGACGCGGCTTGCATATGACGCAAAACACTCGTAGAAAAGGTACAAAGACTTATGTGTGCGCTGAGTTTTAAGTTCATCTCATTCCGACGTGAAGTAGTTTGTACTAGCTTCTACTCTTATACTTTGGTGCTTGATTTGGGAAATAAAATCATAATTCTTTTAATTCTTTGAATGTTTGAATGGTGACAAATTGGTAACAGAAACAAGAATTTGTGGTAACACCACGTTTATTACTTCCGCCAGGTTTGTGTTTTTACCTCTGTTTGTCTGTGTTTTTACCTGTTTTCTATGAGTTTGTCTGTCACCAGGATATCTCACAAAATACCCCACAGATTTTCGTGAAAGCTGGCGGAAAGATTGATCATAGATCGAGAGTTAAATCTTTTAAATTTTGTTGAATTTGGTTGAATCTTGGCAACCTCGTTTCCAGGGCCGTTTTGAAATTGGCCAGTAGAGCGGGAAAAAAACTGGTATCTGTTGGACTCTGCATTTGCATTCATTGATTTTGTTAAACATTCCTCGTGAAACATATTCATGCATGCCAGTTATAATCAAATAGCTTCAACGGGGCCACCAACGGGGCCAATGGGACCGCCATTACAATGAATTTCTCCCACAGGACTCTCATTACTCCGAATGATTTTGCATACTAATTAACTAAATTGCTACTTTATTACACCCAGTATTTCTGAGTGCTCTGACCAGCCGATGCCAGAGCCTTTTCCCACCCTCCCAAATTCAAAATGGCCCTGGGAACGAGGTTTGGGATCTTGGATAATAAATAAATAAAAATCTGACCACAAGATTCTCCGTCTAGAAAAGTACTGGTTATTGATTACTTAAATTTTGAAATAAATTGGATTAAATGTAAATTTACAGCCATTTTGAAATGTCACTGTTGTCATAGCAATGGCTGACTAAAACACATTATCTGTTAACAGTGTTTACTGTCTTGAATGTTATTCTATGCATAACATTAGTTTCACTCTTTTTCAAAATATTCATGAGCAGTACTTGCATTTTTGAAGAAACAGTAGTGAGCCACCTTTCCCTTGGATTGGCATTTGCTCTGATAAAGGTCTCAGTCAACAGGTCAAAAGCTCAGCAATGAATAATAAACGTGGTGTTACCACAAATTTCTCACTTCCATTAAAATCGTAGTTTGTTGCAAAGAAAGGCATTAGTATCTTTGAATGTTGTACTCAGATAACTTGTAAAAGGGGACAGTGTTGTTGTCATTCTAATTACGAAGTAAGAATATTGATTCCTAATTCAATTCTATTTTATCAGTTCATCATTGTAATTGTTACCTTGATTGGGTTATCACTTGATTTAGGAATCGTAGTTGCTTGAAACAAAATCTCCAATTGTTGTTCTCAGATGATTTGTAAATAGGGGTTGGATTGTTAACCCTGGTTTCCATAAGATCACCTGAATCAATCCAATCAGATTGGGCAATTCAAAATATCTCTAGTCTGATTGGAGAAATTTGGGCAACCTGGGAGATTCAGATTGAGACGATCGTATGGAAACCAGGCTTCATTACTCAGGCTACCAATGATAACACGAATCTAGGTTTTACCTCCATTATTATTTTGTTGATGTTGCAAAATGGTAAGTATTGCATAAAACAAAAAGGTTTTGTTTTGAGTTGAGGCAACTGTATTCGCAGGCTAAGTCTTCAGAAGAGGGTCTCATTTTTTTTGATTAAGTGCTTTCCCCCGAAGAAAAAGACAGTTGCAAGGATATATGCCACAATTGGCTACCTACTGTACTTCCTTCCTTCCTTCCTTCCTTCCTTCCTTCCTTCCTTCCTTCCTTCCTTCCTTCCTCCCATCCTCCCTTCCTCCCTTCCTCCCTCCCTCCCTCCCTCCCTCCCTCCCTCCCTCCCTTCATTCAACATTATTGTCAACAGTACTTGGTAATTTAATAAGGTTCTGTAAAGCCTTCAACTGCCCTCTTAGTAGGAAGCTCACCGATTCACCAAAATTGGGCACTAATACACTACATTCGTATCCTTTTATAATACTGACCTTGTAAAATGTAAATTATTCAGTCCATATTTAGCTTGCTTTCAAGAGGAGTTTCTTGTTATTTTCATTCAAACGCTTTCTCCTGTCTTTTAGCCAATAATATGCTCCATAGCGGTTTGCATAAAGCCAAAATAAAGATGGACAAATTTCGGTCCAGTAGTCGGCAGCCATTTTGAAAACAATTCGGTGGTACATATGGATACTTCGTTTAGTGTTATTATAGCAGCACACTATAACCCAATGGCTCGGGCGGGGTCATAGAGTCCAATTTCACACCTTAATTCCCGCCCAAGGCCTGGGTTATAGTGTGCTACGGACAGAAGGAAGAGCTTTTCAAAAGATGGAAATTGTGGAGTAAAACATACCGACAAAATGGAATTTATGTTTTATTATGTCATAACTTAACTATACAAATAAAGCAACCTTATTGGCTGATTATAGAACGATAATTGTTCTGATTGTAATTACTTCGTGCCATACATCATCTATCATGCATTATCTATATTTTTAGATGTTTAGATTTAGGTTTTTATTTACTCACATCACTTGTTTATCCACTTAGAGTTTTATTTATCTCAAACTCTAATTATTTACATAGTTAAAACTTGCATTTTATATATGCATTTTATATATTTATAGTTTATAGTTGGTGTGATGTCAAACGACTTTCCCGACTGAATAAATGTAGATGAAGACGTGGTGGCGGCGGTACATTTAACCACAATGCTTTGCGACCTCAAATCAGCTCAAATAACAACTAAACATTGTTTATTATGGTAAGATGGCATAGTAAGCAAGAACTTAATTCATACCAAAGGTGATCGTTTTAAAACCATATCTTAAAATAATTCTGCAAGAAACAATACTGCAAGCAAAGGGTTGTGGTTAAATGTACAAGTCGCCATCTTTTTCGGTACGGTAAATTACAACTAGCACCACCACGACTACAATTACGACTATCACCACCACCACCTTCACCACCAACACCACTTCTACTACCACCTTCACCACCACCTTTACTACCGCCACCACTTCCACTATCACCTCCACCACCACCTTTACTACCACCACCACCTCCACCACTACCACCACCACTTCCAGCATCACCACCACCACCTCTACTACCACCACCACTTCCACTACCCCCACCACTACCACCTCCACTACCACCACCTCCACTACCACCTCCTCCACCACTACAACCACCACCACCACTACCACCACCACCTCCACTACCACCACCACCTCCACTACCACCACCACCTCCACTACCACCACCACCTCCACTACCACCACTACTACCACAGAGGGAGGGAGGTACTATCAACACCACTTCCACCACCACCTCCACCGCCACAACTAATCACCACCACCTCCACAATTACGATCATCGCCACCACCACGTCTACGTACTACCACCACCACCTCCACTACCACCTCTACTACCATCACCACCACTTCCACTACCACTTCCACCACCACCTTTACTACCAACACCACTTCCACTTTTATTACCACCACCACTTCCACTACCACCACAACTTTGCACTACCACCTTCACTACCACCTCCACCACCACTACAAGCACTACCATGCCACCACTACCATGGAGGGAGGGAGGTACTACCACCACCACTTCAACCACTACCACCTCCACCACCACAACTAATCACCACCACTACCTCCACAATTAAGATCATCTCTACCACCACTACCACCTCCACCACAACTTCCATCATCACCTCCACCAACAACACTAGCACAACCTCCCCCACTACTACCTCCACCAACCACCACTACCTCCTCCACAACCTCCAGCTGATGGTGGAGGTAGTGATCTACCTCCACCATCATCACCACTACCTCTACTACCACTACCTCCACAACCACAACCACTACCTCCACAACCACTACCTCCACAATGGCTCCCACCACCACCACTACCTCCACCACCAGCACTACTTCCACCAACTCCACCACAACCACCACCAGGACGGTCCACCACTACCTCGACCATCATCATCACCACCACCACCACTACCTCCACTACCGCAACCTCCAACACTACCACCACTACAACTTATTTTGAAGAGGATAAATAGCATTATTATAGGTTATTATCAAACCATGTATTCCATAGATACTGCCAGGATGTATTACTTCAAACAACACATAAATAATCCATTAATGAAAGCACTAAATAGTTTCTGAAAGCAAGCCAAGTCCATGGTGCCGTCATGCCATAGTTTCGTTATTCCGTGGTTACGTTTTCCGTTGTTGCCGTATTTATCTTGGCTAGTCTACCCGTATCTAATCTACTACGATTATATCAAATAAAACTGAAACTCCGGGGAATCAGTATAGTCACTGATAAACAGAATAGTTGCCTTGTATATGTACAACTATTCAGAGAATTATTTAAGATTACAGTATACCTTCACAAGTGTCTCTAGTCTAAAAGACGTAGTGCGTCCGCATTACGTAGCAGATAGCTTAACCTCCACATCGAATTAAAGCTTATAAAATTTGTGACAAGAATATGCCAATCATTTTTATTTTAATGAATCAACGATTTTTTCGACCATCCTTCTAAAGTGGCTAAATGAAAAGTTATACAACATTTTGTAAATTGATAGGGAAAAGCCTGAAAACGCACGGGAATGGCCATCAACGTAAAATCTTTCGAAATTATCGAATTCCACGACAAAGTTTTGTTGGTGATATATTTATCTATCATCTCTGAAAATTTCAAAGAAATTAAAAGAATCTCAATTAAAGTGGCACTAGGATGAAAAAATCGTCAGTCTTTTTTTATCTTATCATAAAGTACATTTAAAATGAGGATGAACGGCGTTTGTGGTTTGTCAATATCTCATCTCGTTCAAGAGATATTCACGTTTTGGAAATATGCTAATTATATGGCTGATAACGTCATTTTCTCCAAACGAGCGAAATGAAAATCGTAAAATTAGGAATATTTCTAGAAATAAACTATAGAAAGTGCTCAAACTTTGCATGCTTATAGTATTAAATAAAATACGTTTCACTGTGGAACATTAGTTGTTTTCGTGGAAACTACTGGTTCCTGGTCCCCACAACGATAACATTAAATTTACTTATTTATCAGCAATCAAGTAGCGTTAACTCCAACGAATGAACGTGGAGATTAGAGGTCATGTAGGCATTGTAATTCAAACGTTTAAATCTTTCTAATTTTACACAATGAGGCAAAAGTGATAATTCCCTTTTTAAGGTTTAGAGTAACCTGAGAGAATGCACTTAACATGGTAATCACAAACGTTGCACAGAGAAGTGTATTTTATTGGATACTATAAGCATACAAAGTTTAAGCACGTTCTATTGTTTATTGCCAGAGATATTCCTTATTTTACGATTTTCATTTCGCTCATTTGGAGTAAATGACGTCATCAGCCATATAATTTGCATATTTCCAAAACGTGAATATCTCTTCAACGAGATGAGATATTTGACAATCCACAAACGCCGTTCATCCTCATTTTAAATGTGCTTTATGATAAGATCAAAAAAGACTAACGACTTTTTCATCATAGTGACACTTTACGTTGTAACTCTTTAAAATCTCCCGTTGTGGCGAGGAATACATTTCGAGAAACAATCGGCACTCGAAAGAAAATTTCCCCTTAAATTTTACTCCTATGACATCATAAACTCAATAACAACAATGATCTTTCGTGGGTTTTTTTAGAGTCTATGACGTCATAAGTTCTCCTCAACTCATTCTTCTCAAACACGGCCAATTTAATGGCGGCGATCCAAAATACAAACTTCGCGCGTGAAATTCAACTTTGTTTTTGAGAATTTCGAAGTAAACTTTGCACAATTACCAAATACCATAATATCTTTAGTATTATGCAGAAACATTACCAACAATATTTTTATCAGAAAAACGCTTTAACATTTTTTTGGTACAAAAATTTAGCATGGAACATTAACATGGTCCAAAAAAAGTTTGTTCGAAAAAAATTCGCCTCTGAAGGTAAACGGTAACCAATAATAATGACATACAAGGCGCCGTATACTCCTAATAAATCAATCCTATCAGTTAATCTTAAAATTAAGATTATTACAGTTTATACGTATTCGTGGTCAATGAAAGCAAGAAGAAAAGGCAATGAGGATGAGGTTGATAAATTAGTTCAACGTACATCAGTATTTGTTTTACGGATTTTTCTACACATCAGGAAAGATTCGGTTTTTTTTCAACATAGCCGTGTCCGTTGTGTTGAAATCCCTCACTATTTTCTTGATTCCTGCCACTGTTGTACGACCCACCACCACCACCACACGAATAATACTTAGTCTCTCCTGACGCCCCTCCAGAATACCCTCCACCACCTCCTGCCCCACCACCTCCTCCATAAGCACCCCCTCCTCCTCCAAATCCACCTACAATATTATTGTTCCTAGCACGTCCTCCTGCTCCACCTTGTAAGAAACCTTTACCTCCTTCTCCACCATTGCCATACTTTCCACCAAAATTTCGACCACTTCGTCCATCGTTGTAAAATCCTCCTCCTCCACCGCCTGTAGGAAGAGAAAATGAGATTGATATGGATAAAAGGACAAAATATTCTCTATACTTTATTGATATAAAGAAAAGAGAATATTTTGAATGCTATGAATATTTTGTTTGCATATCAATGCATCTTTGAAAAAAATAAAAGAAATGTTATCGTTTATACATTGCACTAGGTAAGATTTACAAACATTGAAAAAAATGCATAAAATAATAATAATAATAATAATAATAATAATAATAATAATAATAATAATAATAATTAATAATAATAATTAATAATAATAATATTAATAATAATAAATATAATAATAATGATGATAATAATAATAATAATAATAATAATAATAATAATAATAATAATAATAATAATAATTTTATTTAGAATTTAAATACTTAGTACACTTTTTAAATATTGTCAATCAATTAATGTCAGTTAGTTCAATTAAAAATATGTAAAATCCATTCAAATATTAAATTAGTTAAAATGTACATCAAAAGCTAAAAAAATACAGTTTCATTCGAAAAAAAAAACCCAACTTAACTTACAATAATTACAAATATAGGTTATAATAATAATAATAATAATAATAATGATAATAATAATAATAATAATAATAATAATAATAATAATAATAATAATAATTAATAAAAATAAATATAATAATAATAATAATAATAATAATAATAATAATAATAATAATAATAATAATAATAATAATAATAATAATAATTTTATTTAGAATTTAAATACTTAGTACACTTTTTCAATATTGTCAATCAATTAATGTCAGTTAGTTCAATTAAAAATATATAAAATCCATTCAAATATTAAATTAGTTAAAATGTACATCAAAAGCTAAAAAAATACAGTTTCATTCGAAAAAAAAACCCAACTTAACTTACAATAATTACAAATATAGGTTATAATAATAATAATAATAATAATAATAGAGAACCATCAAAGTGTCAGCGTTTTAGAGGAATGGATCAAACAACAGATCGAAACATTAATGAGCAAAGCACTCTGTAAGTTCAAAAGACGGACAGATTCAACGAGATAATACCCAGAACGCAGCTCGGATTGGCCAAATGGAGCAGGGCAAGAGCAGACAAAGTGTATAGTGCAGGAGTTAAGTCAAGCAATCGTTTTGGTAGTCGCAAGAGTCGAGTCGATCGAAAATCGGGCCAAACTATGGGCGTAGTTAGTGGAGGGGGATGGTTTGGAAGCTCCATTGTCTTTCAAGATTATGCAATGGGCATGTTATTGTGTTCATGTTGGATGGACACGTGACGACGAAGGACTACACAACGAACAAAGGACTTACAACACGTGACGACGAAGGACTACACTAATTAAATCCGAACGTTGCTATTGGACAACTGCTTCATTATACAGAAAATACAATACGTTCAGTGCCCGTGAAATTAGACAAATTGAACGAAACCATAGAACAATGACTTTTGCCGAGTTTCCAAACCATCTCCCTCCACTAACTATGCTGTGTGATTCAATAAACGATAGGACCGATATCGTTCAAGCTGAACTAATTACTTGAATGCACGAAAGGCTAAAAGAGCTAATTGTGCCCTTGAAGAAAAGACGAGACGAAACGTTCGTAATTTAGAAGAACAGACGACAGAACATTAATCGCTTGGCTAAGGAAACGTCGAATTTAAAAGCCTCTTTAACGTCGTTAACAGAAGCAAAGAAGACTCGAAGAACGCTGCTCGAACCTCGAGTTTCAACTCCTATGGGAATGACAGGGAGTGGTTGGGGTATTGGTAAATTACATCAAAGCCAAAGTACGCAATTGAGAGATACTGCGGTAAGTGGAAATAGTCTTATTCGAAAGCCAAACATGTACGACGGGCAAACCTCTTGGGAGGCCTACTACGCTCAATTTTGCATTATTGCCGAAATAAATGGATGCGACGACCAAAAAATAGCGGGTTACTTAGCGACCAGTCTTAAGGGGTCAGCGGTGCAGGTGTTAGAAAATCTCTCAACCCAGAGAAGACAAGACTATGAAGCTTTAGTGACTGCCTTGGCAAATCGATTTGGTACGTCGCACCGAACAGAGATTTCCCGAGTAAAGTTTAAGAGCCCGGTTAGAAAGCGTGACAAATAGTTACCAGCAGTAGCAGAAGACATCGAAAGACTGGATATCGTTTGGCCTACCCTGAAGCCCCAAGTGGGATTAACGATACACTCGTCCGGGATCAATTTGTTGACTCGTTGCCCGATGACGCTATGCGACTGCGACTCCGACAAGAAAGACCTCCCACCTTACAAAAGGCGTTAGAATTAGCGCTGGAGCTCGAGTCATTTCAGTTAGCTAATCGACAACAAAGAATTCGAGTTTCTCTGGAAGCAAAGCTAGCTGGAAACGAAGAGACTTCTCGAAATCCTGTAGAGAAGACGGAGTAGATAGCCAAGAAAGTGGAGAATGCCAGTAACCAAATTACGCAATCAATGAAAAGGCTTGAGGCAATGATGTGAAATTGTCTAAAAAATTTAAAATCGCCTACAAGGGATTCCAAACGTGACAGCTGTTGGAGATGTGCTGTTGACCATTTCCACAGAGAGTGCCCACAAGCAAGCCCTCCGAGACAGAAAGTACTCGTCCTCGGGAAAGCAACCAGCTTCGGAAAGTCGCGGTCAACGGGGAGGTACGACACCGCCGTCGCAAAACGACGAGTAGCTAGTCTTGGGGGGGGGGGGGGCGGAGATCAGCTGGAAAAGGAACAAGTAATGCCCTGGAATTTGTTGTAAAAACTGCTTCACAGCCATTCCACAGAAATGACACATTGTTGAAAACAAATTAAATCAACATAATAACACCAACAATACCATTTTTGGGTGCTACAATACCTTGCCCTTCTGGAATGTGGAAAAAAATTACCACAATTACCCTCGGGCATTGTGGGAACAGAAATAAGAACATAGATTATTCATCGATTAGAACAAATATTGTTACTTTTTAAGAAAAGTGTCCTATTTCTTGTATCAAAACTATTTTATGTATTCAACTTGCCATTGCTATTTAGTAACTTATTTCAAATTCAAAATTTCAAAATGAGATATCGGCTTTGTGTTAGCCCAGTATTCTCATTTCCTGTCAATTTGAGCAACTTTTTTAATGAAACTTAGTTAAGGAAACCAATCCCCCAAATTAAAATCTAGGAAAATATATATTTTTTTCAGAGAAAACTCACCGTCAAGTTCGTCACGCGAGTCACGTCACGTGAGTCACCAGAATATAATTCAAAGCCGTTGAGACATTCATATCAGTCAATTGCAAATGGAGTGGATCAAGGAACAAATCAACACAGAATGTTAAATAGATGTGTTTAATTCAAATTCTATTCTTAAAATATTGATTTGACTGCTTTAACACTATTAAAAGCCATTTTATACAAATTCTCATAATTATAGTGATCTGGAGGTACCTGTGGCATTTCTAAAAATATGCTTCCAGTTGTCCATCTTGTTCTAAATTATCATTGCAAACGGCATTAATGGCTCCAACAAACAATGAGAAAACAAAAGCATTGACCTTTTGTTATTTAAACTGGCTCTTTATTATGTTATTCGCCACTCGTCACGCGAGTCACATTTTTATGTCATGCGAGTCACATTAAACTTGCAACATTATTTCGTTGACTACAAATGTTTTCCGTCAAACTTCACTGGAGTGTCATTGTATCTTGTCTAACTATATGTCTTACAAAAGTTACAATTAAATAAAATTAATATGTTGTCAGGAAAATAAATAAGAATGCCAATGATTGAAACTTTCTCATTTCTGGCGTCACGTGAGTCACATGGCCATAAGTCATTAAATCGAAGGCTTAAAATATAATTTTTTAGGAATTAAATATATTACTTAAATTATCTCTCCAGGGTTTCCTTATCCAAGGCAAGCTTGCTTTGTGCTAAATTAAAAGAGGCAGAAAAAACCTTTTTTAACCTTAAAATTTTGTGACTTTGTCACGCTAGTCACAATGGAATGGCTGTTCAGTTAGAGAAACATTGATAATGGAGGTTAACGTGGAGGGGAAGTTTGTGTCAGTGTGTAGTCGATACAGGGTCAAACATTACAATTGTTCGATCGCATGTCGCTAAGGTGATGGCGTCGCCTAAAATTTCCCCGAGTTGAACTGCTTTGCTTGCAGTCACAGGAGAAACAGCTCCAGTCATTGGACGAGGGAAACTGAAGATAGCAGTAGGAGGTCACGAAATGGAATATGATGTCTGGATAGCGGACATAGTGGAAGAAGGGATAATTGGACGAGATTACGTTATGGCAACCGGCTGTCAAGTGGATTTGGCAAGAAAACATTTGAGGATTGGAAATGAAGAAGTTCCTCTACGCAGCCAAGCGAAGTCTGGCGAGGCAACGTGTTCTCGGGTTATTGTCCAAAAGATAGTGGCTGTTCCCGCAATGAGTGAAGCCATTATTTCAGGAAAGTTGGAAAAGCAAGGTATCGATATCATGCACATGGGCGAAGCTGGGCGATGGTAGAACCGCCGTGCTGGGAAAATAGCAAATTGCTTGTTGGCTGAACGCTGGTCGATATGTCTTCAGAAAAATTACCTATAAGAGTCATGAATTTAACCAATGGCTATCTATCGCTAAAGAAAGGAACTGTGGTAGCAACCTAGAAGAGTCTTCAGAGAAGAATGACAGCTCGGACATGCATCCGACCGAACCAGAGTTTCCTAAGTATTTGCTGGACTTATTTACTCGTCATTACCAGAAATTAATGACAAAATGGACACCGCTTGAAAGCCGATTTACATATATTCCTTAGAAAATGGCGCCCCATTTTGAACAGTAAATATATAAGGCGAATATATTAAAGTGAGAATTCTGCTTTTTGAGTAGCTTGCCTGCCGACCCCCTGATCTAAACAACAACCATTATCCAATCATTCAGTTACCATATTTATTTGCATCAGGTATATCTACGATCTGCCAAATTGTGTTGAAAATAGTAAACAAATAAGCAAGTCATGCATGCACCACTGGATTGCGGTAGGATTTGATACTTTCAAAATCGTCTTTGGTCAAATGTTCGAGAGTTGATAGAGGAACATTTATCTTGTATGTAATAAATTACATATTGACTAAATTGGCTGAAGTTGTATACCTCCAATCTATGTTCCAATTCAACAACTACCCGACTCATAATGACAACAAGACAATATGCATTTTCAACTCACCATGATGGAGGCTCAAACAGTGACAAACGATAGCTCGAGAGATATAGTCATTTGGCATACCTGCATCGTAAGTATACCTGATTTAAACAAATAAGGAAGTAAATAATGTGAAAATGGCTGTTGCTTAAATAGCGAGGTCGGCAAATAGTAGGCAAGATACTCAATTAGCAGAATTTTCATTTTAATATTTCCCCTCTATATATCTACTGTTCAAAATTGGATGCCATTTTATAAGGACTATATGTAAATTAGCCTTAAGCGGCGGCCATTTTGTCATCAATTTCTTGTAATGAGTAAATGTTCGATTGGCAAGGAAAACGAAACTCGGTTGAGTAACTTGTTGTCGAAATTTCAAGACGTATTTTCAAAAGGGCCAGATGATTTGGGCAAAACAGAAGGGCTACGCATGGAATAGATGTCGGAAGTGCGTCGTCGATACGACAGCGCCCTAGAAGCAACGAGAGGAAGCAACCAAGAAATGCACGACCAAAGGGTGATTGAACCATCAAAAAGTCCATGGGCCTCACCAATTGTGCTTGTCAAAAAGAAGGATCGAACTCAGCGATGTTGTGTCGACTATCGTAATTGAACGAAATGACGAAAAGAGATTCCTATCCTCTTCTGCGTGTAGATTCCACAATGGATGCCGTTAGTGATTCAAACAGGTTTTCGACCTTGGACTTGAAGAGTGGGTACTGGCAAGTAAAGATGATTGAAAGCGACAAGGAGAAAACTGTTTTTACCGCTGGGGAAGGCTTATGGCAATTCAACGTGATGCCCTTTGGATTGTCAAATGCCCCCGCTAGGGCCTACCATGGACAGTGTGCCTCGACGACATAATTTTGCATGCTGAAACGATAGAATATGAATTTTCTTGTCTGCAAGCCGTTTTTAAGAGGCCGAGACTTGCTTGTTTGAAGCTAAATCCAAAAAAAGGGCAGCCTTTTTCAAAACCAAGTGAGGTATCTTGGACACATTGTGAGCGGGAGTGGTATTTCTGTGGATCGGAACAAAACAGATGCTGTTCGCAAGTGACCTGAACCAAAGAATAAGACTGAGTTTAAAAGTTTCCTTGGTTTGTGCACTTATTATCGGCGGTTTGTTACACACTTTGCAGAAACCGCTAAAGCCTTGTATCTGCTGACGGAGAAAGACAATTAATTTGTTTGGACGCATGGTCGAACGTTATAATCGAACCTTGAAGCACCAGTTGGCAATCTTCGTAAACGAAAATCAGCGGGATTGGGGTCAACACATTCCCTTAGTGCTGATAGCATATCCCACTGCTTCCCACGAATCTACAGGAGTGACCCCAGCAAAGATGATGATGGGACGTCAGCTACGCCTCCCCATAGATCTCTTGATAGGTCCATCGCCAAATGAGCATGCAGATTCAAATTCGAAGTATCTCGAGAAGTTACGGGAAAGCATCAACGCTGCCCATGCGTTTGCTCGGAAACTGAAATTGACATCGGGCAGAATGAAAACGAACTATAACGTCGATGCCAACGCCAAAAAGCTAAATATTGGGATTGCGGTATGGCTTTACAGACCACAGCAAAAGAAAGGATTGTCTCCTAAATTAGTCAAGCCTTGGAGTGGTCCATATGTAATCATGAAGAGAATAAATTACCTTGTTTACAGAATACGGCTTACTGATCGCAGCAAACCGATGGTTGTTCATCGTAACAGACTAAGAGAATACGCGGGTGATAACCCGCCCAAATTGTCACAATTGGAAATCACTCAACCATTGTCCAAGACAACTACAGCCCAAGCGCCCGGATCCCAGCTGAGGAGTACTAGGACAAGGAAAACGCCAGCCTGATTAAGACCGTGACGATGAACTCGGAAGCTGTTAACGAACAGTATTTAAATCTAGTTTGAATGAAGGGTCAAATCGAGACGCTTGTGACCTAAGAGGGGGAGAGTGTTATGTAAACACTAGCGTGATATGTAAATATATGAGTGTTATGTAAATATTATGTAAAATAGTAAGCTATAAATTGTCGGCGAATCGACAAGGTTTTTGTGTGTGTAAATAAAGTGCTGAGTACGTAAGAATAATAATAATAATAATAAAAATAATAATAATAATAATAATAATAATAATAATAATAATAATAATAATAATAATAATAAACTCCAAACTGGCTTATTGGTTTCGTAATTCCTTGAATATATGAAGCAATGGCAAAACTCATAACAAAATGAAAGATTTACCTGAATTGCCATTGTCAGCTTCCAAAGCACCACTGCCATTCACTCCACCCGACCAACTTGAACAACTAGTCTTAGTTTTATCACACTGATTTTTCTTCCCAGATGTCCCAACACTTGTGTCACAATTACTGAGACGAGTTCTGAAGTATTCAATCCCACCTCCACCCCCAGCAATGATCACTGGTTCATTTGATGACGTGACAACAAATGTTCCTCCTCCACCACCTGCAGAATAATAATAAGTGTTTTTAACACCTTGTTGACCAACCAATATTTTAATCACTTCTCCTTTGTTCAAATCAAAATCTCCTTTCATATATGCACCACGACCTCTTGCAGCAGATCCATATCTATCGTAACCACCTGACGCTCCAACCGCTGTGATTTGATACGTTCCGGTGAAAGGAACAGTCCAATATTGTATGCCATTTACTACTGTCACCATATTCTCGTGATCTTGACCAGCGTAGAAAGATCCGAGTGATGTTGGTCCAAAACAACCACTTGCTCCAAGGTTGGTAAACTTTGCCACAAAGGTTCCTGAAGAAAATACATAAAGAAACTTAAAGAAAAACAAAGAATATATTAATGGGACCTTTCTTCACGCCAGATCAGAGAGTCGGAACGTTCGGTCATAAACATACGTTCAAAAAAACTACCGCAAATTGTGGATTATAAGCTCTTGGGCTTATATATTCAACTTCGACAGAGGTTTTGGGTTTATATCCGGGGACAGCTTATAGATGGTACAAAAAAAGACCGTTTTGGAATGAGCTGCTAATAAATAAGTTGAGACTAACATACAGCATTATCAATACACGTCTTCTACTTACTGGTTTAACTCAATCAACCATAGTTTTAAATCCCTCTTAAATAAGTATCAAATCCCTAATAGTTGTATCAATGTTGTCATTGCATGAGTAGCGTTTTATCGACTATTTCAAAGATTATATTATTATCATTATTATTCACCCTGTTGCACAGCATATTTTCAGGTAAAGTATTCAGCTGGATATCAAGTAACATCCTGTTGGGTTAAATAGTTTATTAATTAATAACGAGTTTAACAACTTCACAACGAAGAACAGATACTAAACCTCTGAAAGACAGAGATATATCAACTGACGGGAAAACGTTGTCATCGTCATATCACGTCAAAGCTAGCTACGCCATAACAAACTAATTCAAAAGTTAATACAACATTGACGTATAAAACTACAGCTGAGTGCTATATATGCACTCAACATAATCCCCTTCCCTAATTGAGCATGTCCGTCCAATCATTTCGATCATGTCCGATTTTATTTTATCCGATAGTCATGCATCCATGCAGGGACTCTTCTTGCTCTACGTGGTCTTGTCTGTTGGCCCACTTCTTCAGTTTCCCCCGGTGATTCTCTTAACTCCGCCGATTCGCCAAACTCCGATCCCCTCGGTGTATCACTGCTTGTACTACTAGGTGACAAATGTTGCAATCCCGGTGCTTGGTCCATCTGATCTAAAGTATCAGTCATTTGACTGGTGCGTTCACGTTCTATGCTACGCTGCCTCCTACATCGAGTGCGGTTGTTTCAGGATGGTTCACTCCACTCCTCTTCGTCGTCACTTGACTCGTCGCTCCCTTCCACAGTTTGTTGGTCATCCTGGTCCTTGATGGTCGACTGCAGCTTCTCTTTCCTCTTAGTTGACTGTTGTTTCTCTTCCTTCGACAGTAGACATGGCTTGAGTCGCTTGAAGTGGACTACAATTCTATTCCTGCCTTTACCGTCCTTCTGAATACGGTAGACCACGTCCGATAGCCTCTTAACGATTGTGTATGGTCCTTGCCACGGTCTGGAAAGTTTCTTGGACAATCCCCTCTTGACGGTTGGTTGATATAGCCATACCTTATCTCCAACTTTGTACGTCAGTTCCATGCTTGTACGGTCATAGTAATCCTTGTATCGTTTAGAAATCCTCTTAGTCTTCTCCCTGGCCAGTTCGTGCGCCTTTTGCAGCATCCGTTTGGTATTCTGGATATACGCAGGTATTTCTTCAGCGGGTGAACGAAGGTCTGGTGGTGCTTCTACTATCAGGTCGATTGGTATTCTCGCTTCTCTTCCAAATAGCATCTTGTGAGGCGTAAAACCGGTTGACGATTGTACGGCAGTTCTGTACGCCAACAGAACGTGGGGGATCCAAATGCCGCAGTCGTCTTGATTATCGTTGATCACCTTCGACAGCATGTCCTTGATCGTGCGATTGTTTCTTTCCACTAAGCCATCGCTTTGAGGGTGGTACGGTGTTGTGCGCGTTTTCTTGATGCCCAGTAGATTGCTCATTGCTTGAAAGACTTTGCTCTCGAACTCTCTCCCTTGATCCGTATTGAGGTACTGCATAACCCCGAACCTGGAAATCCATTCATCAATAAGTTTCTGCGCCACTGTTTCGGCTCCGTGGTCGGCTACCGCGTATGCATCTGGCCATCTGGTGAAGTAATCATTTACCACAATGATAAATCTGTTGCCTCTTTCAGTTCTTGGTAAAGGTCCGATGACATCCATTGCCACTCTTTCCATGGGGTAGCCACACTGACTGGTTACAAGTGGTGCGCGCAATTTCTTGCTCGGTGGGTTCCGACCAGCGCATTCCTTGAACTGTCGGCAGCAGATCTCCACGTCTTCTCTCCAGCCCTTCCAGTAGTAGCGTGACTTGATTCGCTCGCATGTTTTGAAAAACCCTAAGTGACCCGAAGTAGGCAGAGCATGTACCAACTCCAGTACTTCAGGAACGATCTTCCTTGGAAGGCATAGCTGAAGAACCTTAGTATTTCCACTTTCCGGCTCATACTCTCGACACAACAGTCCTTCTATCATCTTCAGTCGTCCAAACTGACTCCATATGCTTCCTTTCTCTGGACAAGCGCCGGCAATCTCTTTTCTGTCGGGTCTGGCTCCTGACTCTACCCACTTAATCACTTCGTTGAGCACTGGATCCTCACGTTGAAAGAGGTTCAGCTCGTTGTTACTCCAGCGGCAAGCCCAGTTATCTCCACCGGTTCTGGTGATGTTGTAGGTCGTGAGCATAGGTGAATTCAGACCAATAATGCCCTCAACAGTTTGGGTTGACTCCTCGTCGTCCTCTTTATTTTCCATGTATGGCACGCGCGATAATCCATCTGCGTTTCCATGGAGTCGTCCTGGACGATGTTCAATTACAAAATCAAACTCCGATAATCTTTCCAACCAGCGAGCCATCTGACCCTTGGGTTGTTTGAAGTTCCTTAGCCACTTTAATGCATTGTGATCGGTTCGTACTTGGAACTCTCTTCCCAGAAGATACGTCTCGAAGTGTTCTGTTCCCCAAACTAACGCGAGCAGCTCCTTCCTAGTCGTGCTGTAATTACGCTGCGGTTTTGTTAAAGATTTAGCTGCGTAGGCTATGACCCTCTCCTTTCCCGTCTTGGACTTGCGAAAGTACAGCGCCTATGCCAGTGTTGCTGGCATCGGTGTCCAGGATAAACGGCTGGTCGAAATCCGGATAAGCCAAAATTGGTGCACTCGTCAAACGATCCCGTAGCGTGTCAAACGCTTTCTGGCAGTGTGTGGTCCACTTGAAGTTGATTTCCTTGCGTTCGAGGTCGTAAAGCGGAGCTGCGACATCGGCGAAATTAGGAACGAACTGTCTGTAGTACCCAGCAAATCCCAAGAACGAACGAAGTGTGGATACGTCATGTGGTGCTGGATATTCTCTCAACGCTTTTATCTTTTCCGGGTCGGTAGCCACACCCTTCTGGCTGACGACATGGCCTAAGACCACGGTCTCCTGTCTCAGCAGTTGACATTTCTTTGCGTTTAATTTCACCCCGGCGGATTCTAGACGTTGCAACACCGCTTCTAGCCTTCGATTGTGTTCTTGAAGATTCTTCGAGAATATTACGATGTCGTCCAAGTAGACCAAACAGTCCGTCCAAGTAAGACCGCTCAAAATGGTGTTCATGGCGCGTTGGAATGTAGCCGGGGCGTTAGTCAATCCAAAAGGCATGCGTTTAAATTGGAAGTGACCCACTGGAGTAGAGAATGCCGTTTTCTCTCGATCTTTTTCATTCACTCCGATTTGCCAGTAACCACGGACGAGGTCCAGGTGAGTAAAATAAACCGCCCCGGAGAGGGCTTCCAGGACATCATCGCACCTCGGTAGTGGGTAAACATCCTTCTTTGTTGCTTCGTTTAACTTCCGGTAATCCACACAAAATCGTTGACTTCCGCTGTATTGACACAAGCGGTTGTCTCAACAATGTCGGCCATGTTCGCTGATGTTGTTTTGTTTTGATTTTCGATGGTCAGAAGACTTTCCAGTCGCAAAGCTGTAGAAAGTGCCTCGTCGAGACTGGCTGGACTTGCTTGGCTAACTCCAAGGCGTAGTTCCCTTGAGTCTAATGCGCTGATGAATTGGTCACGGACTTCGTCTTCAACAAACGACGGATCTTTTCCTGGGTACGCTCGCGCTGCCAGTTTCCTCAGGTTAGTGACCAAATCTACCAGGTTTTCTCCCTTCTGCCGTTTCCTTTGACGAAACGCTAATTTGTAAGCGACCCTTTCTTGTGGTGGTGTCATTATTTTATCCAGAGCGTCCACCAACTTCTTGTAACTTGTTTTCTCTTCCTCGCTCAGGGTGATATATACTGCTTGAGCTCGGCCCCTCAGCGAAACTGCTAGCTGTTGACAGCATTGCTTTTCATTCCACTCGTTTATCTCGGCACATAATTGGAAATGGTTTATCCATTCTTCCCATGGCCCATCCTTGTATAAATCTGGTTTTGCTCTTGAGTTTACTGCCGGTTTTACCGTTGCTACGGACGTTGACCTTTCTGGCATTTCGTCTTCCATCGTCCTGAGGCGACGAGTCACCTTTTCTACTTCGGCTTCAAAGTTTTTTTCAGCCATAACCGCTGCCACCAATGTTGGGTTAAATAGTTTATTAATTAATAACGAGTTTAACAACTTCACAACGAAGAACAGATACTAAACCTCTGAAAGACAGAGATATATCAACTGACGGGAAAACGTTGTCATCGTCATATCACGTCAAAGCTAGCTACGCCATAATAAACTAATTCAAAAGTTAATACAACATTGACGTATAAAACTACAGCTGAGTGCTATATATGCACTCAACAATCCCATAACCTTAGGTATCCAGCATCCGTATTAATATCTTTGCTGTTCCAAGCTAAAACTAGCCTGAGAAGATCAGACCCCGATTCAGGCGCGGGCTCAAAAACCCGATGGTTTGAGCCCGCGCCTGAAACGGGGTCTGATCTTCCCAGGCTACCCACGCGTGTGCTTCGATGTGTATTCACGAGTGATGACAACAAATGTATAGAATTTCTCGGCTCGAATCTCAAAGCCTATTTCGAAGCTGGTTTGAGCCCGCGCCTGAAACGGGGTCTGATCTTCTCAGGCTAAGCTAAAACAAGCTTTCTGAAGCATTCCGAACTCTATCGAGATTGGCAGTTTTCGTATCCACTGATCAAACCGGTTGATAATGGTCTTCAAAGCTCGTATGATAATTGGCACAACCATTACCTCCCGATAATGTCACATTCTCTTGAACTCGTATCCCAAATGTTGGTAGTTCTCAAGTTTTTCTCTTTCACACTTTCTGGTTTGTGGTCATACCAATTCTTTGCATAATCCAGATCGTACTCTTTGCACAGATCCCAGTGTACAATATGTGCTACATTATCATGTCTCTATAGCTTGTATTGTTTCTGCGCCATGACACTACACTCAGACACAATATGGGCTACAGTTTCGTCCCTCTTTCCGCACATTGACTGCACGACAGTGCGATATCCTCATTATCAATGTATTTTCTTAGGTATCTTGTCCTCAGTGATTGGTCCTGCGCTGCTATCAGCATACCCTGTTTCTTTCTTCAAATTTCCCTTCTTTAGCCACTGCCACGTGTTCCCATCTCTTCCTTCTGATGTATTCATAGCCTGTCAACGTCACTTTTTTATGGAATTATTATTATTATTATCATTATTACTATAATTATTATTATTATTATTATTATTATTATTATTATAGGTACTTAATAGTATGAACTTGAGTTCAATTAATATCCTATATATGATCTATAATATTTCCAAAACTTTGTTTCGTGAAATCTCTGATAGCTAAGAAACAGAAAATCAATGTATAGCTCAAATATAAAATGTTAATTATGACTACAAAAGTCTTTAATATTTTGCCCAATAATTCCATTTGATGCAGTTCGAAAACATTTAGAATTAACATGTGCGTGTAAACTGGTGCCATATTCATATTGCAGAAATTTGAACTTCATTCATTCATTCGTTCGTTAAGGCACCTACCTCCATAACTTCTTTTAAAATACAGCCTGTCAACGTCACTTTTTTATGGGATTATTATTATTATTATTATTATTATTATTATTATTATTATTATTTGTTTTATGTTGTTATATATAGTTATTAGTTATATATTGTTAGTGTTGATTCAAGTAGCCGATTGTAAATTACCTTAAATAAGTGAGATTTACAATTGTATATTATCTAAAAAGACATTTAATAAAGTTTCCATTATTATTATAGCAATTCACGCGGTAAGTTCATAACGTGGTTCCCGTAATGTAAACATCAAGCTATAGCCTATAGCGAAATAAAAGTAGCGTGCTGCGTAGGCAGTACAGTGTTGAAACAACAATCGAAATATAGTAGGTTACATATACTGCCGAAACAGAGAACGTAGGAGTCTAACGTTTCGAGCGAAGGCCCTCCTTCGTCAGAGAGAAACGTTTCTCTGACGAAGACGTTTCTCTAAGAGGACGTTTCTCTCTGACGAAGGGCCTTCGCTCGAAACGTTAGACTCGTACGTTGTCTGTTTCGGCAGTATATCTAACCTTACTCTATTTCGATTGTTATAGGCTATATAGCCTAAATTAGGTGTCTTTAGGTGTCTTAGCTGTCTTAGGTGTCTTTAGGTGTTTTAGGTGTCTTAGGTGTCTTCGGTCTTTCTTAAGATCCTTGCTGTTCCCAACAAGCGTTCTGAAGTAATGCAGTGCTATCATCCAACCCAATTTTCTTCACCGATACCTTGAAGTTCCTACTAATAGTCCCAAGTGCCCCGATAACAACTGGTATGACAGTTACCCTTTTACAGTTCCAGATCTTCCCGATCTCTCTTTTGAGGTCTTGATATTTTTCAATTTTCTCGTGTTCCTTTTCGAGCACTCGTGTGTCAAGGGGGCAAGCGACATCTATTACGCTACATGTTCTCTCCTCCTTCTCCAAGAGACTTACTTCCTCCGTTCCCTTCAGAAACTGTCCGTGAATGCCTTATTTCTGTACCTAGTCAACCTTTTTGCTCTTATACTTTGCTTTGTCACCCCTTCATCCAAATCTTTTCATCAATTACAGCTTGAAGCAACCTTTCACTCCTCGCCACAACATACTTGAATAAATTGCCTACTTCAATGTTCACACAGTCCTCTACACTTAACAAGCCTCGCCCACCCCCTGATCTTTTCACATAGAGTCTATCGACATCGGCCTGTGGGTCTTACGAAAATTTCATATAAGATTTCATATTTAAAATGTGAATTTAATGAATGAAATGTACAATTTCATATATGAAATCAAAACTTTCATCCCCTCGTGTTGGTGTGGTTCGCGAAGCGGGCCTCGCGACGCGAGGGTACTAATCTCGAGCCTCAATATTAATGAGAAGGCCGCCTGAATATTCAATGAGTGCCGCCTGAATATTTAATGAGAACGCTGCTCCTGCGCTAACCCTGCGCCACACTAAAAAAGGGGCTCCATCGACCCCTATAATACAACTAATGTCATTTACCAGGCCCTATTTCAGAACACCACCACTGTCTATAAGCATGTTTATTTAAGTGTAAGTAGATTCTGTTGAATATCGAAAGTATCTTTTAAATTTTAATCACTTGAAAGACTGACAGTAGGAAATGTCAACGACGATGCATCTTTCAAACGAAAAAGGTAAGTATGAATAAGTTTTCGATGCTAATTCAGAATAAATAATATCGGACGTCGTGTTAGTTGTTGAAAAAGTCCAACAAGCAAAGATTAAAATAAACTGTATTGCGCATGCGTTGTGCAAATGTCGGGTCTACAGTCATCGTATCTAAAGATTCAGTGTCAAAAATAGGATTTTTCTCACCAAAAGCAAAGACAATTGAGCATCCTAACTTTAATTTTCTGGAATTTAAAATTGCTGGAAATAACTCCGCCGATGCTTAGGCTAAACATCTATGTCAAACTACCAAAACATATTACCTGCGCAGTTTGTTCCATTTCCAATAAAACCGCGATCACATGTGCAAGTATAAGAACCAGCGGTATTGTTGCAAGTAGCATTTTGGTGACAGGAATCGAGGCTACATTCATCAACGTCTAAAATTAAAAATAAATCATTAGAACATGAAATAAAATCTCAAATAAAACTCGTTATACCGTATGAATAAAATTTAAGATTGACTATATACAAGAATCTATAGCGACTATGTTAGGGTAGTGTAGGAAAGAGTAGGATAAGAGAGAATAGGTTAAAGTGTATGTAAACCCGGTTTTTTTATCACCTGAATACGTTCTACATAGAGCAAACAGTTGTTCAGTAAAATATTTTTTTGATTGGAGCTATTCTTCAATGTTTTTTTGGCGATTCGCATTTCTAGTATGGTAATGAGATGACGTCTATATGTAGGCATTTGGCTTTCTTTCTCTTTTTAGCAAGATAAACTACCTGAGAATTTTTGTGGAAAAACTCACACAATATGGAACATGTTGTTCAAACACACCATTAATGGAAGAATTGGGTCATGTCACTCCTGCAAATAGATATTGTGTAGATAATGATGACTACTTTGGCGTCATCTCATTACTATTTTGAAAAAAAACCATCTCTATTAAAGCAATAAAGGTTGCTCCACTCTAAAAAATATTTCGTTATTCAACTATTTGCCAAAGTAACGTATTTAGATGATAAAACATTTGGGGTTAACCAGACCAGACCAGAGCAGACCAGACCAGACTAGACCAGACCAGACTAGACTAGACTAGACTAGACTAGACTAGACTAGACTAGACTAGACTAGACTAGACTAGACTAGACTAGACTAGACTAGACTAGACTAGACTAGACTAGACTAGACTAGACTAGACTAGACTAGACTAGACTAGACTAGACTAGACTAGACTAGACTAGACTAGACTAGACTAGACTAGACTAGACTAGACTAGACTAGACTAGACTAGACTAGACTAGACTAGACTAGACTAGACTAGACTAGACTAGACTAGACTAGACTAGACTAGATTAGACTAGACTAGACTAGTCTAGACTGGACTGGACTGGACTAAACTAGACTAGACTAGAATAGAGTGGAAAGGATTGGGATAGAATAGAATGGAATGGAATGTAAAGGAATGGCAAGAAATGGGATGGAATGGAATAGCAAAAAAAGAAGAAAAAAGAAAAGAATAGAGTAGAATTGAATATCAATAGAATAGAATGGAATAGAATAGAATAGAATAGAATAGAATAGAATAGAATAGAATAGAATAGAATAGAATAGAATAGAATAGAATAGAATAGAATAGAATAGAATAGAATAGAATAGAATAGAATAGAATAGAATAGAATAGAATAGAATAGAATAGAATAGAATAGAATAGAATAGAATAGAATAGAATAGAATAGAATAGAATAGAATAGAATAGAATAGAATAGAATAGAATAGAATAGAATAGAATAGAATAGAATAGAATAGAATAGAATAGAATAGAATAGAATAGAATAGAATAGAATAAAATAGAATAGAATGAAATAGAGTAAAACATAGCACAAACTAGGAATAGAATCCGTTGTTTTTTCTTTCTTTTTGGAATCAGATATATACGAATATCTAAAGAATATTTTCAATTTTAATCATTTCAAGGACTAAAATAGATAATGGCAACGATGTTGCATGTTTCAGATGAGAAACGTGAGTACAAATAAATCTTCCATGCGAATTCAGACTAAATAATATCGGACCTTGTGTTAGTTGTTGAGAAAATCCGACAAGCAAAGTTCAAAATCAACCGTTTTGGGCAAACGTTCTGCGAATGTTGAGCCTACAGCCATCGTGCCTAAAGATCCGGTGTCGAAAAATAGGATTGTTCTCATCAAAAGCAAAGATAATTGAGTATCCTATAACAGTTTTACTTTTTTAGAATTTCAAGCTGCTGGAAGTAACTCCGCCTATGCCAAGACAAATATCTATGTTCAACTACAAGAACTTACCTGTGCAATTAGTTCCATCGCCAGTAAATCCACGATTACAAGTGCAAGTATAAGAACTAACGGTATCTCTACAAGTAGCATGTTGATGGCAGGGTTTGGAGCTACATTCATGAACGTCTAAAAATAAACACAAATCAATAGAATATTAAGTAATTATGAATTACAGCATTCGCGTTTACTAACAAGGAACAAGAGTTCAATTTCTGACTCTATACGAGTTCTTATATTGGCTAATATAATTAAATATTTCGTTGAAGATTTTCAGATAATATTTTCGTATCTTAAAGGCTTAGACATCAAAGCTTTCTCTAAATCTGCCTTGGCAGATTGTTTAATTGCATAAATATATTGTCTTAAATACAGCTACCTTTGGCTTCGCATGTTTGATCACTTTCTTTCATCTGCAATGTTTAGACAACATAATGTTAGTTATGTTAGTTTATAACTGCGTGATATATTCATTACATCATTACTGTCAACACAGCCAATGTATTTATTTTTATGCATTGTCTGCTTACATTTATTACTTCATAATAATTAAATGCTGGATCAGAAACGAGTCTTTCTGGTTTAGTCGTCTTTGTTTCGTTGTTTAATTGACATTTCTTTCTTGCATACATATTCTTGGATTCTTCCTTTTCAATGTTGATAGATTTACATCCTCGGCAGACTTCCGCCAAACACAGATGTCCACAGTCCAATAAACTTTCCACTTCTCGTTCATAGATTAATGATTTGTTCAGGCGATGTTCTTGTTAATAAAAAGAAAAACATCACAAAAGAAAATGTTGTGTGATTTACAGTAAAAACCCGCATAAAAGAACACCTATTTTTTTATGTCAGGCTGAATGGTTCTTATATGTTGGTGTGTATAGTGAGAAATCCGGCTGAATGGTTCTTATATGTTGGGTATACGTTGGGTGTGTATAGAGAAATATCAGGCTGATAGGCTCTTGACAGGTTCTTATTTATAGGGCAAAAATAATCGTAGCTGATCTGGTGTGTTTCCATATTAGGAAAGAGTGGATGTATTACACAGGACGTATTACACTAATTATTGCTATAAAGAAGCAAATAGACAAAAGATTAGTTATAAATAGTACTATTTTTGAAGCATTGATTGAGTATTAGTATTCTAATGTCTGTTTTCAAGGACCTTAAAGTATGCTCTGTATCTGCATGTGTTCTGAGTAGAACAGGCAGGAGTACAGTACAGTACAGTACAGTACAGTACAGTACAGTACAGTACAGTACAGTACAGTACAGTACAGTACAGTACAGTACAGTACAGTACAGTACAGTACAGTACAGTACAGTACAGTACAGTACAGTACAGTACAGTACAGTACAGTACAGTACAGTACAGTACAGTACAGTACAGTACAGTACAGTACAGTACAGTACGAAACCATACTATACCATATCATGCCACACCTTACCATACCATACTCGTACCGGACCTGACCTGACCGGACCCGGACCGGACAAGAAACGTAGCCGTACCGTAGACGTACCGAAGCCGTACCGAAGTCGTACCGTAGCCATACCCGTACCATTGAACATCATCATCATTGATCATCATCGTCATTGATCATCATCATCATCATTGATCATCATCATTGTACCCGCACCGTACCCGTACCCGTACCGTACCCGTACCGTACCCGTACCGTACCCGTACCGTACCCGTACCGTACCCGTACCGTACCCGTACCGTACCCGTACCGTACCCGTACCGTACCCGTACCGTACCCGTACCGTACCCGTACCGTACCCGTACCGTACCCGTACCGTACCCGTACCGTACCCGTACCGTACCCGTACCGTACCCGTACCGTACCCGTACCGTACCCGTACCGTACCCGTACCGTACCCGTACCGTACCCGTACCGTACCCGTACCGTACCCGTACCGTACCCGTACCGTACCCGTACCGTACCCGTACCGTACCCGTACCGTACCCGTACCGTACCCGTACCGTACCCGTACCGTACCCGTACCGTACCCGTACCGTACCCGTACCGTACCCGTACCGTACCCGTACCGTACCCGTACCGTACCCGTACCGTACCCGTACCGTACCCGTACCGTACCCGTACCGTACCCGTACCGTACCCGTACCGTACCCGTACCGTACCCGTACCGTACCCGTACCGTACCCGTACCGTACCCGTACCGTACCCGTACCGTACCCGTACCGTACCCGTACCGTACCCGTACCGTACCCGTACCGTACCCGTACCGTACCCGTACCGTACCCGTACCGTACCCGTACCGTACCCGTACCGTACCCGTACCGTACCCGTACCGTACCCGTACCGTACCCGTACCGTACCCGTACCGTACCCGTACCGTACCCGTACCGTACCCGTACCGTACCCGTACCGTACCCGTACCGTACCCGTACCGTACCCGTACCGTACCCGTACCGTACCCGTACCGTACCCGTACCGTACCCGTACCGTACCCGTACCGTACCCGTACCGTACCCGTACCGTACCCGTACCGTACCCGTACCGTACCCGTACCGTACCCGTACCGTACCCGTACCGTACCCGTACCGTACCCGTACCGTACCCGTACCGTACCCGTACCGTACCCGTACCCTACCCGTACCCTACCCGTACCGTACCCGTACCGCACCAGTACCAGAACCGTACCAGTACCAGAACGAACCATACCAGTACCCTACCAATACAAGTGCCGTTCCAGTACCAGTACCACATCAGTACCATACCAGTACCGTACATGCATTGTACCAGCTCCGTATATCTACCAGTACCGTACCAGTACCGCACCAGTACCGTACCCGTACCGTACCCGTACCGTACCCGTACCGTACCCGTACCGTACCCGTACCGTACCCGTACCGTACCCGTACCGTACCCGTACCGTACCCGTACCGTACCCGTACCGTACCCGTACCGTACCCGTACCGTACCCGTACCGTACCCGTACCGTACCCGTACCGTACCCGTACCGTACCCGTACCGTACCCGTACCGTACCCGTACCGTACCCGTACCGTACCCGTACCGTACCCGTACCGTACCCGTACCGTACCCGTACCGTACCCGTACCGTACCCGTACCGTACCCGTACCGTACCCGTACCGTACCCGTACCGTACCCGTACCGTACCCGTACCGTACCCGTACCGTACCCGTACCGTACCCGTACCGTACCCGTACCGTACCCGTACCGTACCCGTACCGTACCCGTACCGTACCCGTACCGTACCCGTACCGTACCCGTACCGTACCCGTACCGTACCCGTACCGTACCCGTACCGTACCCGTACCGTACCCGTACCGTACCCGTACCGTACCCGTACCGTACCCGTACCGTACCCGTACCGTACCCGTACCGTACCCGTACCGTACCCGTACCGTACCCGTACCGTACCCGTACCGTACCCGTACCGTACCCGTACCGTACCCGTACCGTACCCGTACCGTACCCGTACCGTACCCGTACCGTACCCGTACCGTACCCGTACCGTACCCGTACCGTACCCGTACCGTACCCGTACCGTACCCGTACCGTACCCGTACCGTACCCGTACCGTACCCGTACCGTACCCGTACCGTACCCGTACCGTACCCGTACCGTACCCGTACCGTACCCGTACCGTACCCGTACCGTACCCGTACCGTACCCGTACCGTACCCGTACCGTACCCGTACCGTACCCGTACCGTACCCGTACCGTACCCGTACCGTACCCGTACCGTACCCGTACCGTACCCGTACCGTACCCGTACCGTACCCGTACCGTACCCGTACCGTACCCGTACCGTACCCGTACCGTACCCGTACCCTACCCGTACCGTACCAGTACCGCACCAGTACCAGAACCGTACCAGTACCAGAACGAACCATACCAGTACCCTACCAATACAAGTGCCGTTCCAGTACCAGTACCACATCAGTACCATACCAGTACCGTACATGCATTGTACCAGCTCCGTATATCTACCAGTACCGTACCAGTACCGTACCCGTACCGTACCCGTACCGTACCCGTACCGTACCCGTACCGTACCCGTACCGTACCCGTACCGTACCCGTACCGTACCCGTACCGTACCCGTACCGTACCCGTACCGTACCCGTACCGTACCCGTACCGTACCCGTACCGTACCCGTACCGTACCCGTACCGTACCCGTACCGTACCCGTACCGTACCCGTACCGTACCCGTACCGTACCCGTACCGTACCCGTACCGTACCCGTACCGTACCCGTACCGTACCCGTACCGTACCCGTACCGTACCCGTACCGTACCCGTACCGTACCCGTACCGTACCCGTACCGTACCCGTACCAGTACCGTACCAGTACCGAACCAGTACTGTACCACTTCCAGTACCGTATCGTACCGTACCTGCACAGTACCAGCATCGTACAAGCACCGTACCACCACCGTACAGTTCCGTACCAGTAGCAGTACCAATACCAGTACCGTACCCGTACGGTACCAGTACCAGTTCCAGTTCCAGTACCGTACCAGTACCGCACCAGTACCAGTACCAGAACCGTACCAGTACCGTACCAGTACCACAACGTACCAGTACCATAACAATACAAGTGCCGTTCCAGTACTAGTACCACATCAGTACCATACCAGTAACGTACCAGTACCATACCAATACTGCACCAGTAATTTACTAGTACCTGTCCCAGAACGTACCAAAACCAGTACCAGTATCATACCCGTACAAGTGCCTTTCCAGTACCAGTACTAGTACCAGACCAGTACCATACGAGTAACAGTACCGCACCAGTACCGTACCAGTACCGTTCCCGTACCGTACCCGTACCGTACCCGTACCGTACCCGTACCGTACCCGTACCGTACCCGTACCGTACCCGTACCGTACCCGTACCGTACCCGTACCGTACCCGTACCGTACCCGTACCGTACCCGTACCGTACCCGTACCGTACCCGTACCAGTACCGTACCAGTACCGTACCAGTAATGTACCACTTCCAGTACCGTATCGTACCGTACCTGCACAGTACCAGCATCGTACAAGCACCGTACCACCACCGTACAGTTCCGTACCAGTAGCAGTAACAATACCAGTACCGTACCCGTACGGTACCAGTACCAGTTCCAGTTCCAGTACCGTACCAGTACCGCACCAGTACCAGTACCAGAACCGTACCAGTACCGTACCAGTACCACAACGTACCAGTACCATACCAATACAAGTGCCGTTCCAGTACTAGTACCACATCAGTACCATACCAGTAACGTACCAGTACCATACCAATACTGCACCAGTAATTTACTAGTACCTGTCCCAGAACGTACCAAAACCAGTACCAGTATCATACCCGTACAAGTGCCTTTCCAGTACCAGTACTAGTACCAGACCAGTACCATACGAGTAACAGTACCGTACCAGTACCGTACCAGTACCGTACCAGTACCGTACCAGTACCGTACCAGTACCGTACCAGTACCGTACCAGTACCGTACCAGTACCGTACCAGTACCGTACCAGTACCGTACCAGTACCGTACCAGTACCGTACCAGTACCGTACCAGTACCGTACCAGTACCGTACCAGTACCGTATCGGTACCGTACCAGTACCAGTACAGCACCAGTACCGTACCAGTACCGTACCAGTACCGTACCAGTACCGTACCAGTACCGTACCAGTACCGTACCAGTACCGTACCAGTACCGTACCAGTACCGTACCAGTACCGTACCAGTACCGTACCAGTACCGTACCAGTACCGTACCAGTACCGTACCAGTACCGTACCAGTACCGTACCAGTACAACATCAATACCATACCAGTACCGTACAAGCATTGTACAAGCTCCGTACCAGTACCGTACCAGTACCGTACCAGTACCAGTACCGTACCAGTACCGTACCAGTACCCTACCAGTGCCGTACCAGAACTGTACAAGTACCGTACCATACCAGTTCCAGTACCGTACCAGAACCTACCTGCACAGTACCAGCATCGTACAAGCACGGTACCTGCACCGTACAGTTCCGTACAAGTACCAATACCAGTACCGTGCCAATACCAGTTCCGGTAGCGTACCAGTACAGCACCAGTTCCAGAATCGTACCAGCACCGTACCAGTAACGTACCAGTACCGTACCAGAACCAGTACCGTACAAGTACCATACCAGTACCGTACCACTACCGTACCAGTACCATACAAGTACCGCACCAGTACCAGTTCCAGTACCGTACCGTACCTGTACCGTACCAGTACCCTACCAGTACCCTACCAGAACTGCACAAGTACCGTACCAGTACCAGTTACAGTACCGTACCGTACCGTACCAGAACCTACCTGCACAGTACCAGCATCGTACAAGCACGGTACCAGCACCGTACAGTTCCGTACCAGTAACAATACCAGTACCGTACCAGTACCAGTTCCGGTACCGTACCAGTACCGCACCAGTACCAGAACCGTACCAGTACCAGAACGAACCATGCCAGTACCATACCAATACAAGTGCCGTTCCAGTACCAGTACCACATCAGTACCATACCAGTACCGTACATGCATTGTACCAGCTCCGTATAACTACCAGTACCGTACCAGTACCGCACCAGTACCGTACCAGTACCGTACCAGTACCGTACCAGTACCGTACCAGTACCGTACCAGTACCGTACCAGTACCCGTACCGTACCAGTACCGTACCAGTACCCTACCAGTACCGTACCAGTACCGTACCAGTACCGTACCAGTACCGTACCAGTACCGTACCAGTACCGTACCAGTACCGTACCAGTACCGTACCAGTACCGTACCAGTACCGTACCAGTACCGTACCAGTACCGTACCAGTACCGTATCGGTACCGTACCAGTACCAGTACCAGTACCAGTACCGTGCCAGTTCCGTACCAGTACCGTACCAGTACCAATACCAGTATAGTACCAGTACCGTGCCAGTACCAGAACCGGTACCGTACCAGTACCGTACCAGTACCGTACCAGTACCGTACCAGTACCGTACCAGTACCGTACCAGTACCGTACCAGTACCGTACCAGTACCGTACCAGTACCGTACCAGTACCGTACCAGTACCGTACCAGTACCGTACCAGTACCGTACCAGTACCGTACCAGTACCGTACCAGTACCGTACCAGTACCGTACCAGTACCGTACCAGTACCAGTACCAGTACCAGTACCGTGCCAGTTCCGTACCAGTACCGTACCAGTACCAATACCAGTATAGTACCAGTACCGTGCCAGTTCCGTACCAGTACCGTACCAGTACCAATACCAGTATAGTACCAGTACCGTACCAGTACCGTACCAGTACCGTACCAGTACCGTACCAGTACCGTACCAGTACCGTACCAGTACCGTACCAGTACCGTACCAGTACCGTACCAGTACCGTACCAGTACCGTACCAGTACCGTACCAGTACCGTACCAGTACCGTACCAGTACCGTACCAGTACCGTACCAGTACCGTACCAGTACCGTACCAGTACCGTACCAGTACCGTATCGGTACCGTACCAGTACCAGTACCAGTACCAGTACCGTGCCAGTTCCGTACCAGTACCGTACCAGTACCAATACCAGTATAGTACCAGTACCGTGCCAGTACCAGAACCGGTACCGTACCAGTACCGTACCAGTACCGTACCAGTACCGTACCAGTACCGTACCAGTACCGTACCAGTACCGTACCTGTACCGTACCAGTACCGTACCAGTACCGTACCAGTACCGTACCAGTACCGTACCAGTACCGTACCAGTACCGTACCAGTACCGTACCAGTACCGTACCAGTACCAGTACCAGTACCAGTACCGTGCCAGTTCCGTACCAGTACCGTACCAGTACCAATACCAGTATAGTACCAGTACCGTGCCAGTTCCGTACCAGTACCGTACCAGTACCAATACCAGTATAGTACCAGTACCGTACCGGTACCGTACAAGTACCAGAACCGTACCAGCACCGTACCAGTACCATACAAGTACCATACCAGTACTGTACCAGTACTGTACTAGTACGAGTCCCAGAACGTACCAAAACCAGTACCATACCAGTACAAGTGCCATTACAGTACCAGTATCGTACCAGTACCACACCAGTACCATACCAGTAACAGTACCGTACTAGTACCAGTACCGGTATCGTACAAGTACCGTACAAGCATGGTACCTGCACCGTACCAGTACCCTACCAGCACACTTCCAGTAACGTACCAGTACCGCACAAGCATGGTACCAGCACTGTACCAGTACCAGTACCGTACCAGTAGCGTACCGTACCGTACCGTACCGTACCGTACCAGACCAGTACGAGATACTCAATTAGCAGAATTTTCATTCTAATATTTCTCTATATATTTACTGTTCAAAATTAGATGCCATTTCATAAAGTCTATATGTAAATTTGCCCTTAAGTGGCGGCCAATTTGTCATCAATTTCTGGTAATGCGTACCAGTACTGCACTGCACTGCACTGCACTGCACTGCACTGCACTGCACTGCACTGTACTGTACTGTACTGTACTGTACTGTACTGTACTGTACTGTACTGTACTGTACTGTACTGTACTGTACTGTACTGTACTGTACTGTACTGTACTGTACTGTACTGTACTGTACTGTACTGTACTGTACTGTACCGCACTGTGTGGAGTAGAGTAGAGGTGAACAGACAAAAGTAGAGAATGAAAAGACGCGAACAGTAAACTGAAGAGTTGAAGAACATACCACGAGTAAGGGCATACTGTGTCTGTTGAAATCGAGCCAATGCTTCGGAATAAGTGGCCAAAGTTGAAACTATCACAAATACCAGTATCCCAATAGCAAGTCGTCTTGGAAAAAAGCCTTGATTGCGTTTTTCAAACGGCATTGTGTCCTTGGCTTTTACGATTTTTTGCCGTATTAGGATTCAAAATATCTCTCAATGTCTCCCTCAGTAACCGTCCGTCGAAACTTCGAGATTCTTCACCAAATTCACAATCGGATTCTGAAATTAAATTAAAAATATTACTTCTTTAATTTAACCAGTCTGTCTATTTTTACTCAAATGTTTGGGATTTTACAATATTCTACCATAGAATTTTGTGTTGTATTTTTTTAGATTGTTCGCTTAAAGTTACCTTATATACCTTTAAAAGTGTCTCTAGTCTAAAGCGGATACCTTAATTCCCGCAATAAACTAAAATTTATAAAATTTTCATTAGAATATGCTAATAATTTTCAATTTTACTAAGGGAACGGGTTTTTAACAATCCTTCTAGACGAATGTCGAGATCGCCTTTCAAACGCTTTAACTTAAAGAGGTTTTCATTGATGTTTTTCGATTCTTTCCTTGGAGTCCTAATACAAAACGCAAAAAAACAACCCGTTGCGGTTTTCTCGATATTTGATTCTAGCGAAAAGTTATACAACATTTTGTAAATTGACAGAAACTATAATAAGCTTGAGGTAAATACATCGGAATGGCGTCAACGTAAAAGCTTTTGCCATTATCGAATTTCCCAGCGCACAATTTTGTTTGTGATACATTTATCTCAGGGGCGGATTTAGCGTTAGTCAAATAAGTCAGATGACTAAGGTGAAAATTCGGTTAAGAAATAATTATAAATATCATCATATATTAACTTACTAATTGGTCTAAACAAGAAAAATTGCGAGGGCTGACTGGCTTAGACTTTTGCAGGATTTGGGCCTATTTAGGTATTCTGATTGGTCCAAACCAGATAAATTGCGAGCGCTGACTGGTTTAGGTGTTTTGCAGGATTTAGGCCGATTTAGCCAATCCCGGTTAGAATCTTGCAGGATTTAGGCCGATTTAGCCATTCTCATTGGTCCAAAACAGCAAAATCGTGAGCGCTGACTGGTTTAGATTTTTGCAGGATTTAGGCCGATTTACCCATTGTGATTGGCCAAAACGAGGCAAATCGTTGAATGTGATTGATTGATTGCTTTGCCGAAAATATGCCTTACCGGAAGCCTGCAAAATGCGGTCGGCAAGGTCTTCTTCGTTCAGTCAAATTCTGTTCGATCGATTCATGGCTTCTACAAGCTTGTTAGATCATGCGTTGTGTGCTTTAAAAAGCAGCGATGATGTTCTTTTGCGGCAAATGTACGTTGATTTGTCTGCGAGAATCAGTGCTTGTCGAGTACTGGCGGCCGGAGAGCATTTCCACAAGATTGGGAAGACATCGGTGCTGAGACGGTCTATTTGCCACAACACATGAAGGCGGCGGACAAGCTAGAGTAAGCCATATGTCGCTCTAAGGTAAGCTTATAGGTACAGTAGTTCATCAATATGGATTCAATATCGATGTTAGTCTGTTGTCATGTTACTTCCCTAACCTTTGTTGATATCCGTTCCATATTAGCATAATCTGCGTTGAGCACACTGGTATAAACCAATGCTATTAAATGCTTCATGTAGTACTATAAACACTACTTAGGTAGTGTTTCAATTCTAGATACTCACTAGTATGTCATAATCATGATGCAAAGTCAGATTGCCTTTCCACAGTAGTTTACATAATACATTCGTCCTCAGTTCATATTACAAGTCAGTTAATTGTCTATATACATGTATATAACATACAGTATTATACATTAAGTAATAACATATAACTTTTTAAAAACATATAGGTAATAAGGTCTGGGCCTGGGGAAACAGATCAAAAGCTAAGCAATAAATATCTACATGACATTTTTACAAATTGTATTATCGTTATACATCAAGTAAGCATTCTTCTCACATGTGACTATTATGAAATTTTAATCTGATAATTGCACTGGACAGGAATTGAACTTGGGTTGCTGGTGCCTGAAAATCAGACAGCTCATAGTAACATGGGTTAGTAGGGGGATGGGTAGTGGCATATTAGATGGGGGTTAGAATGATCGGGGTGATGTAGAGAGTTGAGCTCCTCTACTGACAATATGTCTATCTCCATGTAATGTCCATTTTGGTCATTAACAAAAGCTTCTCCTGACTCCTAACCAGACATTGTCTGCTTGGGTTGAGGTTTAAAAGGCAGTATCAGGCATTTGAAAGCCAGACAGCTCTGGGTAGGTGGGGCTCAACAGCCATGGAAGGTAGCCCACCTTGCTCTGGGTTATGCAGAATGTTAAATTCAGCTACTGACCTTCACTTGTGTGTTGGTCAGGCTGTCCATGTTGGATTCACTGACTGAAACAATGTAACTGGTGTTCCCTAGGCATGCTGATGAACTTTGACATAGAGCGAAACAGCCAACTTTTTTATATTAGAATGTGACCACATATCTCTCTACTGTTTATTGTATTTTCCCACCCTCATTCCTGGAAAAACTTAGCCTTACACACTTGCAAACTATCACAAGGTTTCTAAGACAACAAGAAAATATCAAAGTCCAATTTAGATAAAATCTTTCTTGAAAATGATAAAATGTCCATTAAAAACATGTGAAAAAAATGTGCTGTCAGAGTGCAGGAAATGCCATTTCAGAGATCCAAATTTCAAAACTTTTCCAGGGGGGCTTGCCCCCGGACCCCTCTAGAAATATGGGTCCACAGCAACTTTGACTAAGGTATCAAAATTCCTAGATCCGCCCCTGTATCTATCGTCTTTGAAAATTTGAGAGGAACCGAAGAAAGTTCCTGTAAGTTGATACTACATTTAAAATTTCCCCTTATTGCCAATAATACATTTTGAACAAACGGTACGCTTAAAAGAAAATTGTACTTTAAATTATAATTCTGGTCCAAAACATTAAATCGTCATTTCTTTGTCACAATTTTTTCGTTTTCCTTCCTTGTTTGCGGTAACCTTAAAAAATACAACTCACGCATGTTAAATGTTCGTATAACTACTAAACACACATGTTCTTCATCCTGCTTCTACAAGGCACGTACGATTTAACGTTGCTAGAAGTAAAATTGGTTTTATTCGTCGGTCGTTTCTGACTCTTGATCAGTCTTGGCACAACATGATTACAAGATGCGCAATACATGCGCAATATACTTTTGATAGTGTTAGTAAACTGGCAAAACTAACTCTATGTAGCAATACGGAGTTTTCGATAAGAAGTCCCACTAAATTCAGCTTCAGGGTGAACCTTATTTAAATCCTTCTACTTTATTTTTTGCTATTGTGGGAACGTGACGCTGATGTGGACCCAGATCAATCTAAATGTAGGTCTAGAGTGCACGGTTCTATACTTTGAAACATTATTTTGTAAATATCAACTAGTGATAGAAAAACTTACCTTACTGGTATTGCTTTATACAAAATTAGTCTTCCTTCCTCAGAAACACTTTTCGTTTTGAAAATTTAGCCAAACGCTTCTGGCTTTTAAGTGTGTTGTAATAATTATCCTATTTTCTGTTCATAAATATTTGAAAAGGCAGACAGCGCATGTTTCAGAAAATTGACTATAATTCGCAAACACTGCTTCAAATTTATCGAAACATATTATAAGTTGACATAAAATGATGAAATTAAACACTAAATAATGGAGAATACTAAATGGAGAAATTTAGCTGGAGCCAACGTTATGCATCTACATAAAAGTTGTTTTGTAAACATCAGTTTTAAAAGTGAAATGCAATGTCATTTTTTTTCTTTATTATATTAAACCATATGATAGCGTAAAGTAGCTGACAAAATCTTAGCGGAAAATAAGTTAAAGTTTTAGAGAATTTAATGTTTTTGTAACTGGAAACCTTGTCACGTGTCACATCACAGGTGACATTGCGCCAATTTCCAAGAAATGCAACAGAAACTAAAACTCACAATGTTTTGTTTTACTACCTCACCAGAAAGTTATGTTTTTACTTCTGTTTGTTCGTCTGTCTGTTACTAAGATATCTCAAAAAGAATTGAACCAATTTCAACGTAACGTTGTGAAAAGGTTGCCCACAGACCAAGAACCAACGCGTTAAATTTTTGTTTAATTTGGTTGAGAATTGGATGAAAATTTTATAAAAATGCGACATTGGGTAAAATATCCGGCTGGCAGAGATTCCCTTCGAGTGTGTTTACAGTTACGGCAAACGTCTAGAACGTTTATACTGGACTATTATATTTGCAATTACAAAACAACTGTGAATATAGATTGGCTAGAAACCTTGTTTCGAACTAATGGAGACATATGGCTGACCCGCGCGACGTCACAGGTGACATTGGGCCAAGGTGGTCATAAAATACACTTAATATATAGGCGCTTCTTTTTATTGCTCAAAAATGGCATACTGAGTGATTTTTATTTGAAATATAAAGCTAGATGGAAAACTTAGGTTTTTCCAACGTTTTTAAAGATCTAAAACTACTCGGAATATACCGGAATAAAGCCGGAAAATTTCTCACTGTCGTCGGAAGTATAGCTGTCCGAAGTTTTTAAAAGCTTATAGTTCTTGAACTACACCGAATTTCTCAACCGAAAACTTTACTTTACTTTTTTTATAATCTACTTTAACTTTTCGTGTCTATTTGTGCTTAGACCTCTATGTATAATTTATTATATATAGCTGAACTTGTTTTTATTTCATTACGCCAAATGGCTCACTTTGAGCGGTTGCTGAGAGGTCAAAGGAAAGTGGTAATGCACTTCCAGCACAGTAGGAGAGCATTACATCCTTTTTAATATCCTGCATGTTTTGACAGAAAATTTCTGAGTTGATTTGAATAAAAGTAAAAGAGAATTACACAATTTTGTTGGAACATTTTACACAATAAAACATCACGGAACATTAGTATTTCCTTTCATAAATCTTACACACTTAAACGAGCGGAGAATGAATGCTTAACAGGTCTAAACATGAAACCAGACGAACAAAAAATCAGTAAGGTAAACGGCAACATGTGAACACGCGAAGAATGAGTTAAAAACAAAGAAGAAAACAAATTACCTAAAACCGTCTGGCTTATTAGCCTTGTTTGCTTTGTCTGGATTGGAAAGTATTTGTGTTTGGTATTTTCAAACAGACCTCGCTTTTTCGTCGCTCGGTCTGTACGAAAACCTCGGGCAAATACTTTCCCGTGCAGACCTCACTTTCGGTTAGTAGGTCTGTTAAAATAAATGCAACAGAAACTAAAATTCACAATGTTTTGTTTTACTACCTCACCAGAAAGTTATGTTTTTACTTCTGTTTGTTCGTCTGTCTGTTACTAAGATATCTCAAAAAGAATTGAACCAATTTCAACGTAACGTTGTGAAAAGCTTGCCCACAGATCAAGAACAAAAGCGTTAAATTTTCGTTTAATTTGGTGGAGAATTGGATGAAAATTTTATAAAAATCGGACCGAAGCTTCTCCGTGTAAAAGAAATGAATAAAAATTTACTTAATTAATTGCGCTTATTGTCATTATATTATGCGGGCTTTTAAGTGAAAAATTTAGCTGAATAAGCAAATATCAATAGACTTAACAGTTCCATTGTTTATGATTTGATATTTATGTTAGCGTTTATACGATAAATCAGCCGTGCACTCAAAGACACGCAAACTCCGTTATTTCGTTTTCTTCTAAAAACGAGTGCAATCAAGCATTCATTCATGCATGTGTAGATCTGATAAGCTATCCTATAATTAGCGTGGCTCGTTTCTCCTAATATCCCACTGGCATAGATAAGCGGTCTCTAAGTGCCTTCGAGTGTGTTTACACTTACCGGAAACGTCTAGAACGTTTATACTGGACTATTATATTTGCCTTTACCAAACAGCTGTGAATATAGATTGGCTAAAAACCTTGTTTCGAAATAATGGAGACATATGGCTGAGGTGGTCATAAAATACGCTTTATATAGACGCTTCTTTTTATTGCTCAAAAATGGGATACAGAGTAATTTTTATTTGAAATATAAAGCTAGATGGAAAACTTAGGTTTTTCTACGTTTTTAAAGATCTTAAACTACTCGGAATATACTGGAATAAAGCCGGAAAATTTCTCACTGTCGTCGGAAGTATAGATGTTCGAAGTTTTAAAAGCTTACAGTTCTCGAAATACACCGAATTTCTCAATGGACAACTTTACTTTACTTATTTTATAATCTACTTTAACTTTTCGTGTCTATTTGTCTTTAGACCTCATCATGTATAATATATGTATAATTTATTATATATAGCTGAACTTGTTTTTATTTCATTACGCCATTACTGTGGGAGAGCATTACACCCTTTTTAATAACCTGCATGTTTCGGCAGAAAATTTCTGAGTTGACTTGAATAAAAGTAAAAGAGAACTACACAATTTTGTTGGAACATTTTAAACAATAAAACATCACGGAACATTAGTGTTTCCTTTCATAAATCTTACATACAGCTTAAAAGCGCGGAAAATGAATGCTTAACAGGTGTAAACATGAAACCAGAGGAACAAAAAATAAGTAAGGTAAATGGCAACATATGAAGACGCGAACAATGAGTTAAAAACAAATAAGAAAACAAATTACCAAAAACGGTCTGGCTTATTAGCCTTGTTTGCTTTGTCTGTGCTGGAAAGTATCTGCCTTCGGTATTTTCAAACAGACCTCGCTTTTTCATCGCTCGGTCTGTACGAAAACCTCAGGCAAATACTTTGCCATGCAGACCTCACATTCGGTTAGTAGGTCTGTAAATATAAATGCAACAGAAACTAAAATTCACTATGTTTTGTTTTACTACGTTACCAGAAAGTTATGTTTTTAGTTCTGTTTGTCCGTCTGTCTGTAAGTCTGTTATTAAGATATCTCAAAAAGAATTGAATGAAAAGGTTGCCCATCAGACCAAGAACCAACGCGTTAAATTTTCGTTTTATTTGGTTGAGAATTGGATGAAAATTTCATGATTCGATATTTATGTTAACGTTTATACGATAAACCAGCCGTGCACTGAAAGACATGCAAAGTCCGTTATTTCCTTTTCTTCTAAAAACGAGTCCAATCAAGCATTCTATTCATACGTGTGTAGATCTGATAAGCTATCCTATAATTAGCGTGGCTCGTTTCTCCTAATACCCCGCTGGCAGAGATACGCGGTGTCTGCATGAGTGCCTTCTAGGCAAACGTCTAGAACGTTTATACTGGACTATTATATTTGCAATTACAAAATAACTGTGAATATAGATTGGCTAAAAACCTTGTTTCGAACTAATGGAGACATATGGCTGACCCGTGCGACGTCACAGGTGACATTGGGCCAAGGTGGTCATAAAATACACTTAATATAGACGTTTCTTTTTATTGCTCAAAAATGGGATAGTGAAGGATTTTTATTTGGAATATAAAGCTAGATGGAAAACTTAGGTTTTTCTACGTTTTTAAAGACCTAAAACTACTCGGAATATACCGGAATAAAGCCGGAAAATTTCTCACTGTCGCGTCGGAAGTATAGATGTCCGAAGTTTTTAAAAGCTTATAGTTCTTGAACTATACCGAATTTCTCAATGGAAAACTTTACTTTACTTATTTTATAATCTACTTTAACTTTTCGTGTCTCTTTGTCTTTAGACCTATTATAGGAGGTTTATCAAGAACTTTTCCGACATAGCTGCACCACTCCACGACCTGACCAAAGGTGGCCAACGCGAATTCTGCTGGACATCTTCAGCCGACAACGCGTTCGAAGAGCTAAAGAGTCGTCTGTGTTCAGCACCAGTATTGTCCTTACCAGACTTCTCCGTACCCTTCAGCGTTTATACCGACGCCAGCGATTCAGGCCTCGGAGCTGTCTTGTCCCAACACCAAAGAGAGCATGAGCACGTGATTGCGTACGCCAGCCGAACTCTTACCCCAGCAGAAAGAAACTACTCAACCAAGGAGAAGGAATGTCTAGCCATTGTATGGATGATTAATCATTGGAGACCATATTTGCTCGGTAAAGCATTTGGTGTAGTGACGGATCATCGAAGTTTGACTTGGCTGTAAGGATTGAAAGAACCGAAAGGTCGGCTAGCCCAGTATTCGACGCATGGGTGAACTCGCTAATCGCGCAACGCTCATAGCCGAATGAGTTATCACGCAACACTCATGACCGAACGTGGGTACTTGCTTTACAAGAATACGAGTTCGAGATTAAGCATCCTCCACGTCGACAACATTGCAACGCGGACACCCTTTTGAGGTTTTCCCGAACGGCACCTTCTCAGGAAGTAGAGCAGCGTCCTGATGAGACACTGGCGGTTGGGGGTAGTAGTCACTGAAGTGTGCTCATCGTGGTTAAGAAAGGAGATCCGAACAACACAGCAGGCTGATCCAACCATTTCCTTGATAATGCAGAACCTTACCCAAGCGACTGGAGAGCCGCAGGATAGCGTAGATTGGAAGGAGAATGGGGAGCCACGGCGCTACACGCAGCTGTGGCCACAGTTCGAGATGGTAGAGGGCGTTCTATACCGTCGTATGGATAAGAGTACCCCAGCGAACTGGCTAGTTTTAGTCGTACCTCAACAGATGCGGCCAGAACTTTTAAAGCTTTCGCACAAGTTTAGAAATATCAAACCTTGACAAAAGCAGCACGTAAGACAACGTGGACGAGGTGAAGCTTCGTAGTCCCACAGAAAGATTTTTAAATGGCGATACCCAGCTGGTCTAATTGCCCATCCAGAAGCTCTGCTTTGCAAGGAAGGAAAGAAGGGAGTTAATGAATAGCCAACTGTTTCAGAGAAATGTTGTTGCATGTGTTGTTGATGAAGCACACTGTGTTGAAATGTGGTAAGTTAGTAACATAATTTTATATAAATACCCAAGCCAGTAGCTCTTTTATCAAAATATAAACAGTATACATGTATTTATAACTTATACTATCTTTATACTAGTGCTCACTACAAGTTATGGTTTGGGGCTAGATAAAAGTCATAAAATATCGCCAGTAACATAATGAACTGTTTGATTTATTGCTAATACCTTTCCTTTTGTTTTTAATTTGAAGGGGTAAAGAATTCAGAAAAGATTTTAAAGATTTTTCAGTTGTAAGAGCATTTTTACCCAATGTTCCGGTTCTGGCACTCACAGCAACAGCACCACCACATCTGTTGACAGACCTGAAAAATAGTCTGGTTTTAAAAAGTTCTTGCAAAATTGTCTCAGCAAACCCTAATCGTGCGAACATATACTTTGACAAGAAAATGCGCATGAGTAACCATCATGCTTATGAAAGCAATGACCGCATCCCCTTACCTATTGCAAATCAACTGTCTGTTGAACGAGAAAACTATCCAATGACTATTATATACATGAAACTGAAGTATTGTGGATATTCTTACGGTTTGTTTGAAAGGGTACTGAAGGATGACCAGTATGTGGGGGAAACTACTGATCCAGTTGCAAGGCTATTTGCCTAATTTCTTGCTCCTCAAACAAAGCAGATAAAAAAAGAGTATCATCTCAGAGATAAAGAAGCCAGATTCAAGAATGAGGGTTTTATTTGCCACATCAGCACTTAGAATTGGAGTTGATGCACCTGATGTAAAACACGTTATACATATCACACCTCCAAGTAATTTTGTATCATACATACCGGAAACTGGACGTGCTGGCAGATCAAGTCAACTATCGAAAGCAACGCTTTATTACAACAACTCAGATATTGAAAAAAAACAAGGAATATGTGCAGAAACAAGTAACAATAAAATCATGCTAGAGGAACTCATTTCTAATTAACTTTATCTTAATGAGACTGACAACAATATATCTGACAGTTTAATGCTGTCCAGCCCTAGTACAACAATTGGATGATCTCGTAGAAAAGATCATGGCAGGGATTGAATACATTGAGACAGAATTATAGACCTGCTGGAAACCTATGGCATATGGAATGAAAGCTGTTCATTGAATATCTTTTCTTTTATATCCAATTATGCTCCTTTGCTTTGAACTGAAGGAACATTTCAAAATTATTATATATAATTATTAAATATTAAACTAAAAACCAACATAAACCATTCATCAAAAAAAGCCATCCTCCAATAGTCCATTCTATTTCTTGCTACAGTAAAGAAATACTGTAGTGTATCATATAAAAATGTATTGTATAAAAAATGTCAGTACAGTGTAATTCATATGCCCATGCTGCTGTAAATAATGAATAATTATAGTGAATATTTGGGTTAATTCAAGGCTTGAAATTGCTGCTAGCAAACTCGCAAAATGCAAGTGAAGTTTTAGGCTTTGGCAAATTTTAGCGAGTAAAAAGACATATCACTAGCAAAATTTTGTGAGTACAGAGAAATTGAACAATTTCTATGTGTTTAAAAACATAACTTCTCGTAGTATGTAATATGTTGGTCTGACGATCGAATATATTCGTGCAACTTATGCAAGGCTTCAAGCTGAGAAGTGAAGAAGAGAGCCTGCTATGATAACAGTGACGTTTCAAAATGGCCGTACATTTAATCCAATTCATTTCAAAAACAAGTTCAGTGACCCCAAATTATTTTTCATTAAAATGATTTCTTTAAATTTAAGTAATCAATAGGCTAATTTAAAAAAATTCGGTACATCCAATTTTTTATTGAAGAAAAATTATTGTTTTCTATTTTTCCAAAAAATTCGATCTACACAATTTTTTTAAAACCTGGTTATTGATTACTTCAATGTAAAGAAATGTTCCGATGCAAAAAAATTTTGGGGTCACCAAACTCGTCTTTGAAATAAATTGGATTAAATGTACGGCCATTTTGAAACGTCGCTGTTGTCATTGCAATGTCTGAAACACATTATCTGTTAACAGTATTTAATGTCTTGAACATTATTCTATGCATAACGTTAGTTTCATTCTTTTTCAAAATAATCATGAGCAGTACTTGCATTTTTGAAGAAATAGTAGTGAGCCACCTTGTCCTTGGATTGGTATTTGCTCTGATAAAGGTCTGAGTCAACAGGTCAAAAGCTCAGCAATGAATAATAAACGTGGTGTTACCACAAATTTCTCACTTCCATTAAAATCGTGGTTTGTTGCAAAGAAAGGCATTAGTATCTTTGAATGTTGTACTCCGATAACTTGTAAAAGGGAACTGTATTATTGTCATTCCAATTACGAAGTAAGAATCTTGATTCCTAATTAAATTATATTTTATCAGTTCATCATTGTAATTGTTACCTTGATTGGGTTACAACTTGATTTAGGAATCGTAGTTGCTTGAAACAAAATCTCCAATTGTTGTTCTCAGATGATTTGTAAATGGGGGTTGGATTGTTAAGCCTGGTTTCCATAAGATCATCTGGATCACCTGAATCAATCCAATCAGATTGGGCAATTCAAAATATCTCTAGTCTGATTGGAGAAATTTGGGCAACCTGGGAGATTCAGATTGAGACGATCGTATGGAAACCAGGCTTCATTACTCAGGCTACAAATGATAACACGAATCTAGGTTTTAACTCCAATATTATTTTGTTGATGTTGCAAAATGGCAACTATTGCATAAAACAAAAAGGTTTTGTTTTGAGGTGAGGCCACTGTATTTGCAGGCTAAGTCTTCAGAAGAGGGCCTCATGATTTTTTGGCTTAGTGCATTCCCTCGAAGGAAAAGGCAGTTGCAAGGATATACGCCACAATTGGCTACCTACTGTACTTACTTTCTTTCTTTCTTTCTATCTTCCTTCCTTCCTTCCTTCCTTCCTTCCTTCCTTCCTTCCTTCCTTCATTCCTTCCTTCCTTCCTTCCTTCCTTCCTTCCTTCCTTCCTTCCTTCCTTACTTCCTTCCTTCCTTCCTTCCTTCCTTCCTTCCTTCCTTCCTTCCTTCCTTCCTTCCTTCCTTCCTTCATTCTGCTTGTAAATGGTGTAAAATACACAGACCACCACGAGATAAGTAATATTTTCAACAACTATTTCGTGGACATTATCAAAGAAACAAGAAAAAAAATACCTTCCACCAATCAAACTGATTTCACAAAGCTTGAAATGTTCATTAACTCTAATATCTCCGAAAGCACAAGCTTTAGTATACCGCTCATTACTGAAGAAACAGTCCTCAACTTACTAAATAACCTAAATGTTAATAAAGCTACTGGACTGGACGACATTGATGCATTTTTCTTGAAATCGGCAGCACCTGCCCTTACTAAATCCGTTACAAAACTATGTAACATCAGTATAATCAGTAGTGTTTTCCCATCTCTGTGGAAAGAAGCCAGGGTTACACCAAAGCATAAGAGTGAGTCGTTGTTTGAAAGATCGAACTTTAGACCCCTTTCTATACTCTCTGTTGTTTCCAAAATATTAGAAAGACATGTACATAACAGTTCATACAATTTCCTGCAACGTCACAGACTCTTCACAAAACATCAGCATGGTTTCAGAACAAACCACTCCTGTGAAACCTTGCTGCTGTGTCTGCACGAGTCTCTGCTCAATTCAATTGAGAAGGGAGAAATCAATGGCCTGACTTTACTTGATTTCTCAAAAGCGTTTGATATACTAGACCATAAAATACTACTAAAAAAACTCGAATTATATCATTTCAATCCAGCGACAATAGACTGGTTTAACTCGTATCTTTCAAACCGAACTCAAAAAGTAAAATTCAAAACGTGTTTCTCTGATGCATTACCGGTCAGTTGTGGTGTCCCTCAAGGGTCAATCTTAGGACCGCTTCTATTCATTTTATTCATTAACGATCTTCCACTTTTTCAAAATAATACAACACCGTTTATTTTCGCTGACGACACATCATTACTAGCTTCCAGTCTATCAATAGCAGATCTAAACCTGAAATTAACAAATGACCTCAATCAAGTATCGAACTTGGTAAATGCAAATCTCATGTCCTTAAATTGCAAAAAAAGCAAAAGCATGAAAATTCTTTCTAAACGTAAATCCGACACTTGTGAAAACATTCTTGTTAAAATAAACAACGAAGTAATTGACGAAGTAAAAACATTTAAACTGCTTGGAGTACACTTTGATAGTGTACTTCAATGGGACGAACAGATAGCAAATATATCTCAAATTATAAGTAAACGACTTTTTTTACTCAAACGGATACGAAAAAATTTACCTCATCACTCTCGTATATTGTTTTATGAGTCGTTAATCTTCCCACACCTACTTTATTGCTGTACGGTTTGGGGGTGTGCTTCAAATGAAAGGCTGCACGATCTTCTAAAATTACAGAAAAGGTCGGCACGCATTATACTGGAAGCATCAACTGATGATTCGTCTGTCGAACCTTTTAAAATACTGAATTGGATTCCGATACACAGTCTCATTAAATTAAGAAAACTAATTCTGCTGTTCAGTGTACTAAAGAACAAAGCTCCATCGAACTTGTACGACCTATTCCAACTCGATAAAGAAACACATAGCGTAAACACAAGATCATCATTAACAGATCTGAAAATTCCTAAAGTCTCAACCGAGTTTGGAAAAACAAAAATTTCGTACAGTGGAGCTATGTTGTTTAACTCTCTACCAGACTACTTAAAAGACACTGAGAGAACCACCATATCTACATTTAAAAAAGAATTAAAAAACTATTTTTTAAAACAAAACAATAATGTGCTTCACCTAGAATAATTTGCATGCGTATCTTGTAAATATAAACTAACCTGTAATTGCATAACACACTAATTAATTGATACTAACTTTACACCCAACTGAAGGCCATCTGGCGGAATACATTTCACGTAAAAGATGTTTATACCTTCACTAAATAAAGACTATTATTATTATTATTATTCCTTCCTTCTTTCCTTCCTTCCTTTCTTCCTTCCTTCCTCCTCTTCTCCCTCCCTCCCTCCCTCCCTCCCTCCCTCCCTCCCTCCCTCCCTCCCTCCCTCCCCTCCCTCCCTCCCTCCCTCCCTTCCTCCCTCCATTCCTTCCTTCCTACCTTCCTTCCTTCCTTCCTTCCTTCCTTCCTTCATTCAACATTATTGTCAACAGTACTCGGTAATTTAGTAAGGTTTTGTAAAGCCTTCCCCCACCAATACCACCTCCACTACCACCTCCACTACGACCGCATCCACTACCACCGCATCCACTACCACCTCCTCCAACACTACAACCACCACCTCCGCTACCACCACCATATCCACAACCACCTCCACTACCAACCACTTCCACTACCAACCACTTCCACTACCAACCACCTCCACTACCACAGAGGGAGGGAGGTACTACCACCACCACTTCCACCACCACCACCTCCACCGCCACAACTAATCACCACCACCACCACCTCCACAAATACGATCATATCCATCACCATCTCCACCATCACCTCCGCTACGTACTACCACCACCACCTCCACTACCACTTCTACTACCACCACCACCACTTCCACTACCACTTCCACCACCACCTTTACTACCACCACCACCTCCACGTTTACTACCACCACCAATATCACCACTTCCACTACCACCAGAACTTTGCACTACCACCTCCACTACCACCTCCACCACCACTACAACCACTACCACCACTACCACCACTACAACCACTACCACCACTACCATGGAGGGAGGGAGGCACTACTACCTCCACCGCCAGAACAAAACACCACCACCACCTCCACAATTACGATCAAGTCTACCAGCACTACCTCCTCCACAACCTCCGCCATCACTACCTCCTCCATCATCACCACTACCTCTACTACAATTACCTCCACAACCACCACGACTACCTCAACCATGGCCACCACCACCACTACCTCCACCACCACCACTACCTCCACCACCACCACTACCTCCTCCACCAGCAATACCTCCACCAACTCCACCACAACCACCACCAGCACGGTCCACCACTACCTCGACCATCATCGTCACCACCGTCACCACCACCACCACCACCTTCACCACCACTACCTCCACCACCAACACTACCTCCACCAGCGCAACTTCCAACACTACCACCACTACAACGTATTTTGAAGAAGCTAAATAGAATTACAATTGGTTATTATCAAACCATGTATTCGATAGATACTGCTAGGATGTATTACTTCAAACAACACATAAATAATCCATTAATGAAAGCACTAAATAGTTTCTGAAAGCAAGCCAAGTCCATGGTTCCGTCATGCTATAGTTTCGTTATTCCGTGGTTACGTTTTCCGTTGTTGCCGTGTTTATCTTGGCTAGTCTACCCGTATCTAATCTAATTTATATAAAATAAAACTGATAAATTAACAACCTCGTGCCCCGGCCCTGCTTTCAAAATGGAGAGCTGAAAAGGACATGGCAAAAGCAAGTCAAATGACTCCAATAACCTTGAAGTATTTTGCTACGTGGCTTATATACTTTTCCGGGGAATCAGTATAGTCACTGATAAACAGAATAGTTGGCTTGTACATGTACAACTATTCAGAGAATTATTTAAGATTACCGTATACATTCACAAGTGTCTCTAGTCTAAAAGACGTACGTAGTGCGTCCGCATTACGTAGCAGATAGCTTAACCTCCACATCGAATTAAAGCTTATAAAATTTGTGACAAGAATATGCCAATACTTTTTATTTTAATGAATCAACGATTTTTTCGACCATCCTTCTAAAGTTGCTAAATTAAAAGTTATACAACATTTTGTAAATTGATAGGGAAAGGCCTGAAAACGCACGGGAATGGCCGTCAACGTAAAATCTTTCGAAATTATCGAATTCCACGACAAAGTTTTGTGGGTGATATATTTATCTATCATCTCTTAAAATTTCAAAGAAATGAAAAGAATCTCCTTTAAAGTGGCACTACGATGAAAACATCGTCAGTCGTTTTTTGATCTTATCACAAAGTACATTTAAAATGGGGATGAACGGCGTTGTGGTTTGTCAATATCTCATCCCGCTCAAGAGATATGCAAATTATATGGCAGATAACGTAATTTTCTCCAAACGAGCGAAATGAAAATCGTAAAATTAGGAATATTTCAAGAAGAAAACTATAGAAAGTGCTCAAATTTTGCATGCTTACAGTATTAAATAAAATACGTTTCACTGTGGAACATTAGTTGTTTTCGTGGAAACTGCTGGTTCCTGCCCCCCTCCCCCCCACACACAATGATAAAATTAAATTTGCTTATTTATCAGCAATCAAGTAGCGTTTACTCCAACGAATAAACGTGGAGATTAGAGGTCATGTAGGCATTGTAATTCAAACGTTTAAATCTTTCTAATTTTAAACAATGCGGCAAAAATGATAATTCCCTTTTTAAGGTTTAGAGTAAGCTGAGAGGAGCACTTAACATCGCAATCACAAAAGTTCCACAGAGAAGTGTATTTTATTGGATACTGTAATCATACAACGTTTAAATACGTTCTATTGTTTATTGCTAGAGATTTTCCTTATTTTACGATTTTCATTTCGCTCTTTGGAGTAAATGACGTCATCAGCCATATAATTTGCATATTTCCAAAACGTGAATATCTCTTGAACGAGATGAGATATTGACAATCCACAAACGCCGTTCATCCTCATTTTAAATGTACTTTATGATGAGATAAAAAAAACCCGTTTGTTCGAAAAAAATTCGCCTCTGAAGGTATACGGTAACCAATAATAATGACAAACAAGGCGCCGTATACTCCTAATAAATCAATCCTATCAGTTAATCTTAAAATTAAGATTATTACAGTTTATACGTATTCGTGCTCAATGAAAGCAAGAAGAAAAGGCAATGAGGACGAGGTTGACAAATTAGTTCAACGTACATCAGTATTATTTTTTACGGACTTTTCTACACATCAGGAAAGATTCGGTTGATTACAACATAGCCGTGTTCGTTGTCTTGAAATCCCTCACTATTTTCTTGATTCCTGCCACTGTTGTACGACCCACCACCACCACCACTCGAATAACCCACACCGTCTCCTGACGCCCCTCCAGAATACCCTCCACCACCTCCTGCACCACCACCCAACCCATAAGCACTACCTCCTCCTCCAAATCCACCTACTGCATTATTGTACCAAGCACGTCCTCCTGCTCCACCTTGTAAGAAACTTTTACCTCCTTCTCCACCATTGCCATACTTCCCACCAAAATATTTACAGCTTCGTCCATTGCTGTAAATTCCTCCTCCTCCACCACCTGTAGAAGAAGAAAATGAGATTCATACTATATTGATATAAAGTATAGAGAATATTTGGTATGCTATGAATATTTAGTTTGCATATCAATGCATCTTTGAAAAAAATAAAATAAAAGAAATGTTATCGTCTCATACATTGCACTAGGTAAGATTTACAAACATGCATAAAATAATAATAATAATAATAATAATAATAATAATAGTAAATATGATAAATCTAATAATAATGATGATATTGATATGATAATAAGCATTAAAAAACATGCATAATAATAAAAATGATGATAATGGTGATGATGATAATGATAATGACGATGATGATGATGACGATGATGATGATTACAATGATAATGATAAAGATAATGATGATAATGATAATGATGATAATAATAATAATAACAATAATAATAATAATAATAATAATTATAATAATGTTATGTAAACACTAGCGTGATATGTAAACATATGAGTGTTATGTAAATATTATGTAAAATAGTAAGCTATAAATTGTTGCTATTGGATGACTACTTCATTATACAGAAAAGAAAATACGTTCAGTGCCCGTGAAATTAGACAAATTTAACAAAACCATAGAACAATGACTTTTGCCGAGTTTCCAAACCATCTCCAAAATCGTTCAAGCTGAACTAATTACTCGAATGCACAAAAGGCTAAAAGAAGAGCTAATTAATGTATGTCCTTGAAGAAAAGACGAGAAGAAACGTTCGTAATTTAGAAGAACAGACGACAGAACATTAATCGTTTGGTTAAGGAAACGACGAATTTAAAAGCCTCTTAACGTCGTTAACCGAAGCAAAGAAGACTCGAAGAACGCTGCCCGATCCTCGAGTTTCAACTCCTATGGGAATGACAGGGAGTGGTTGGGGTATTGGTAAATTACCTCAAAGCCAAAGTACGCAATTGAGAGATACTGCGGTAGGTGGAAATAGTCTTACTCGAAAGCCAAACATGTACGAAGGGCAAACCTCTTGGGAGGCCTACTACGCTCAATTTTGCATTATTGCCGAAATGAATGGATGCGACGACCGAAAAATAGCAGCTTTCTTAGCGACCAGTCTTAAGGGGCCAGCGTTGCAGGTGTTAGAAAATCTCTCAACCCAGAGAAGACAAGACTATGAAGCTTTAGTGACTGCCTTGGTAAACCGATTTGGTACGTCGCACTGAACAGAGATTTCCCGAGTAAAATTTAAGAGCCCGGTTAGAAAGCGTGACGAAGAGTTACCAGCAATAGCAGAAGACATCGAAAGACTGGATAATTTGGCCTACCCTGAAGCCCCCAGTGGGATTAACGATACACTCGCCGGGATCAATTTGTTTACTCGTTTTCCTACGTCGATATACGACTACGACTCCGATAAGAAAGACCTCCCACCTTACAATAGGCGTTAGAGTTAGCGCTGGAGCTCGAGTGATTTCAGTTACCTAATTGACAACAAAGAATTCGAGTTTCTCGGGAAGCAAAGCTAGCTGGAAACGAAGAGACATCTCAAAATCCTGTAGAGAACACCGAGGATGAAAGCCAAGAAAGTGGAGAATGCCAGTAACCAAATTACGCAATCAATGAAAAGGCTTGAGGCAATGTTGCGAAATTGTCTTAAAATTTTAAAATCGCCTACGAGGGATTCCAGACGTGACGGCTGTTGGAGATGTGCTGTTGACCATTTCCGCAGAGAGCCCACAAGCAAGCCCTCCAAGACAGAAAGAGAAATACAAAGAAGACTCGTCCTCGGGAAAGCAACCAGCTTCGGAAAGTCCCGGTCAACGGGTAGGTACGACACCGCCGTCGGGAAACGACGAGTAGCTGGTCTTGGGGGGGGGGGGGGTGTAGGGGTATATCAGCTGGAAAAGGAACAAATAATGCCCTGGAATTTGTTGTAAAAACTGCTTCAGTTGGAGAAACGTTGATAGTGGAGTGTAACGTGGAGGGAAGTTTGTGTCAGTGTGTAGCCGATACAGGGTCAAACATTAGAATTGTTCGACCGGATGTCGCTAAGGTGATGGCGTCGTTGCGTACAGTCACAGGAAAAACAGCTCCAGTCAGTCAACATTGGACGAGGGAAACTGAAGATAGCAGTAGGAGGTCACGAGATGGAACATGATGTCTGGATAGCGGACATAGTGGAAGAAGGGATAATTGGACTAGATTACCTTATGCCAACCGGCTGTGAAGTGGATTTGGCAAGAAAACGTTTGAGGATTGGAAATTAAGAAGTTCCTCTACGCAGCCAAGCAAAGTCTGGCGAGGCAACGTGTTCTCGGGTTATTGTCCAAAAGATAGTGGCTGTTCCCGCAATGAGTGAAGCCATTATTTCAGGAAAGTTGGAAAAGCAAGGTATCGATATCATGCATATGGGCGAAGCTGGGCGATGGTAGGACCGCCGTGCTGGGAAAATAGGGACTTTAAGATTCGCTACGGCGCGGCGGTACTACGGCGACTTTGACCGAGAGGGACTGGGGTGACTACGGCGTTTTCCCGCGAAACTCGAATGATTAAGATCTGTGGCTGGTACGGCGACATCGCCATATTGAACAAAATGTAAGCAAATTTTCGCTGAGCTAGTTTTGATGGTTTTCTTTAAAAAATGGGCTCGTTTAAAGATACCAGGGACTTTATACTTCTATCCTACGGTATGAATATCCTAACAGATGATGAATTTCTTGTACTATTTGATATGTACAGTTCTCCAAACTTGGATTTGCCACATGATTCCTTTCCCAAGTTTAACCTGGACGAGTTACACGAAGACGAATGTTTATCCCAGTTTCGTTTTAAAAAAGCGGACATACCTGTACTTGCTCAAGCTCTCCAAATTCCTCCTGTAATAAGAACTTACCTGGGAAGTGTGTGTGATGGAATAGAAGGCCTATGCCTGCTTTTGAAGCGGATGTGTTACCCTTGTCGCTACAGCGATATGGTTGCCTTATTTGCCAAGCCCGTGCCTGTTATCAGCATGATAACTAATGAGGTGTTAGAACTACTTGTTTACGAAACACATAGTCAACGCATTCTACAGTGGAATCATGCATTGCTGAGCCCTCCAAAACTTGAAGAGTATGCCAATGCTGTAACAAGGAAAGGAGCACCACTTCATAATTGCTTTGGCTTTGTTGATGGAACCGTTCGTCCCATTTCCAAGCCAGGCAAGAATCAGAGAATACTCTACAATGGACACAAACGTGTCCATGCAATCAAGTTTCAGTCAGTTGTCACCCCAAATGGAATGATTGCAAATATGTTTGGACCTGTTGGTGAGTATGGGTTGAGAGAAATTACATAAATCAATGGAAGATGAATAAATAGACATTAACAAATAACAATAAATTAATCCCAACATAAAGCATTCATAATTTTCATATATTGTTGTTTGTTTTTAGAGGGGCGCAAACATGATGCAGGAATGTTGGCCGATTCCCATTTAGCTCAAGATCTACACCAGTTTGCCTATTCACCTGATGGGCACCCAATGTGTATATATGGTGATCCCGCATATCCTCTGCGGGTTCACATTCAAGCTCCATTCAGGAATGCTATTTTGACCCCTCAGATGCAAGAATATAATACTGCCATGAGCTCAGTGAGAATATCAGTGGAGTGGTTATTTGGAGATATTGTCAATTATTTCAAATTTTTAGATTTAAAAAAAAATTTAAAACTTGGTCTGAGCAGTGTAGGGAAAATGTATATTGTATCTGCAATTCTGCAAAATAGCCTCACTTGTTTCTATGGAAACCTAACATCACAATATTTTGACTGTGACCCCCCAAGTATTTTGGAGTACTTTGCTTAGTACACTATCAAACCTTGTTTCTTTTTAAACACTTATCATTATAACATTGTAAGTATGAACAATAATTATAATTATTATACATTCAAACTTTATTAAATGTTTTGAATGTATAATAAAACAATTATTGGATTTGGCATATGCATGATATCAAGAATTATCCAGATCTAGAGCTGTGCGCCGGAGCCGGAGTGCTGGAGCCGGAGCTCCGGCATATTTTGCCGGAGCCGGAGCCGGAGCCGGAGCCGGAGCCGGAGCCGGAGTTGGAAAACTCCGGCAAAAACTCCGGCAGACAAAATTATTAAAAATTATTTCATATTTCAATGAACTTTTGGTAATGGAAAAATTAAGTTGTTGAATGATTTGAAGTTACTATAAAGTTTAATTACTTGCTCCGATCCGTTTCGTGGTTTCGAAAATTCTGCAGGCGCATTGCTATCGCTTTTGATACAAAAATCCGCTGACCCCGATGTATTTTGGGCGAAAATACCACGCTGCCATGCGGTTTTATAGTTTATACATAGTTTATATTGCGAAACTTTTCACCGTCTGCACTCTACAAAACATTGTTTAAACAAGCACCGAAGCACGTATATTTGATAAGAAGTAAAGGAGAAAGCTCAGAAAGGTAAGTAACATGGTTTAATAGTTAAGACAGTAATATTCTTGGAATAGACTAGACTACAATACAAAAGTATAGGCGACTGTCTGCATGTCGATAAGCCAGGACAAATATTTTTTTTACATTTGTGTTCATATTTGTAGCTAGATCGAATAAGCTGCAATCTAATGTAAGCAAAATCTGTCCTATAAAGTAATAAACCTGTTTATATAGAGTTTTTATAGACTGTTAAAATACTACGAAATACGAAATATATTTTTTCAATTTTATATTCCAAAACTTTCACCAGAGATATTAAATGTAAATTCAAATTTGTTTTTATTTTTTATTCTTCAGGATTCTAGAAGAGCTTTTTTTAACAATAACTGAAACAATTTAAAACCTCTTGTAGAATGCTGAAGAATAAAAATAGAAACTAGTTTAAAAGCGATTGATTATACGAAACCTACGAGGAAAAATTCGGAAAACAAAAATGTTATTTGTTCTGTTGCATAATAATTTTCGCGCCAGAATTGCTAATAAGATTTAAATCTCGACAGATGAAACAAGTCGACCTCCTCACGGCCCCACCGCTCGACACAATTTGACAATTGCTCGCGGCTTCTTACAATTAAAACTTAATACAAATCGCACTAACTCATTAACAAACACAGCATAACATAAACATAATGATATGACACTTGACTGTTTCCACACATATTCCAAATGTGTTAAAAAGTTTATCTCAAGCAGTAATCTTAAATCTTTACTACATATTAAGACAGTAATACACTGATTACACATTTCTTGTTAATTATATTATTGAGTATGTTAAAGTCGACAATCGACATAAGTCCTATTTTCAATAACTTGTCAGTTTTGTAGAGGGCTTGGCGGCCTTGGCTTAAATAAATGGCGACTGCTGAGAAGAGAAAACGCACCGAATCCACCGATACCCCTTCATCAAACATCTGGGATAGTTTTATAAAAAATCAGACCGACACCTCAAAAGCCACGTGTCGGAAGGGCCGTAAAGTAGTGAGTCGCGGAAACTCTCAGCCTGGTTCAGAGGCATCTCTTTTTAACATCGAGCGGCAGACCGAATTGTGAGAGGCCTGGAATAAAATGTTTTTCCTGGCCCCAAATCTGGCCCCAAAACTGGCCCCAACTTATACAGGCACCAAACGGCCGTTTGGCGGAAAACCAAAGCAGATAACACTCACGTCGGTCTGCACAATTCTTTATAACATCATATAGCAAGGTTGGTCTACTGCCGAAACGTTAAAAAGCATATTTCGATTTGTATAAATGTGTTTCAACACAATCACTTCCTACGCCGAACACTACTTTATAAAGCCTCGTATGTAACAACCTTTTGAACGTAATGTAAAACAAAGAAACCTACTCGTTTGCTGTCTGCTAGTCAAGAAGAAGTTTGTTTAAGTGCCCTCGTTCATAAAGATTAAAGAATCCGAGCTCCAGCAGGATTCATGATAGATAAAGATGAACATTTTCCGCTAGTCCTCCATTCTCGTCCCCAGAGCCTCTCCCGTGCTGGCGCGCGTTAAAAGGCTCTGGGGGAATCCATATATCATCGCGATCTGATTGGTTGTTCAAATTCAAAGGCCTATATAACGATGGAGCTTAGTGAATGTTTATAAATAAACAGTATTTGAAACACGAAAACTGACAACGAAGCACAATTCTAATCATAGTTCTAATCCGAACAATTTAATCGAACATTTTTCAAAGCAATCAACCCGTTTCCCATTATATAATTAAATCAAACACAGAAGACAGACAGCAATTTGAAATCGATAGGCGATAGACGATATTAGACAGCAGTCACAGCACACTGCTGGCTGTTCGTGCATGGTACATATTAATAAGAATCTCATTGAAATATACACGTCAAATATAAACGAACGGTGCAACATATTAAAGAGAACTACCTTCACTAAAAGAAGCCGTAAATACGAAGAAATTCCGACGCGGCTCTAGTATTGCCAAGCTCTGAAGCGAACTCGTAAATTTTAATGCCTTTTGCCCCGCCGAATAAACGCGGCGATGAGCTACACTCAGCAGGGACCTTCTTCGAACGGAATATACCACAATCAGAATTGTTCCAAAGTCAAACGAGTCAATACGAGACAGCCAAACCGCCAGAATCGAAAACGAAAGGAAAATTATATTGCAAACAACTGCCGATGATCTCGTGTCCAACTCCCAAACCGCGAACTTAAACGCATGCGCTTTAGAAAGAACACCAAAAAATCTTGGTGTTCCGGTTTGGATTCCCCCAGAGCCTTTTAACGCGCGCCAGAACGGGAGAGGCTCTGGGGACGAGAATGCTAGTCCTCTTGCTCGATCCCTATTCTGTGACGCCACCAAAATACGTTCGAGAGAAAAGAGGACTAGGAACTAGTCTGGGAAACTCTAATGCGAAATCAAGGTCGTGGGGGAATGGGCCTTTATGGAACCATTTCAAAACCTGTAGTCCAGCCGGATCTTCATCCTCAACTACGCAGCTGAGTCTCGAACAAACGCTATCGCGTAACACCCCCTTTGCCAAAGAGAGCGTAAAAGCAATAACAAATGCTATAGGAATGATGGTAGCGGTTGATCTAAGACCATACTCGATCGTAGAGAACGACGGGTTCAAAGAGCTGATGAAAGTTGTGGAGCCGCGGTATCATATGGTATCGAGGAGAGAGCTGACCAATACAGTCATACCGGAAATAGTTTCGGACTTAGAAGGAAAGATAAAGGGCTCCATGCAGTCATCCCAACGTGGGGTAAACTTCACCACAGACATGTGGAAATGCGAAGGGCAAAACCGGGTAGAAGATGATGAATTAAAATGTTTTCTGATTAAAAATGCTCTTTAGTAGTCGAAGAATTTTTGGATGCGCACATGCCTACAACATTAGAAAGTCGGTAGGTATAAAAATATCTATTCTATGTGAGCAGTAATAGACGCCACTCCAGACCACAAAGGGATGCCGCCTCATTAAATATTCAACTAATTATTTATTCATTCTCAGGCTCCTGTGGGACCCTCTAACCCTATTATGCATACGTCATTATTTCTCAGGCTCCTTTGGGACTTCCTAACCCTAACTTCCCCCCTAAACCCTAGCTGTTACTCAACCCCCCTGGTTTTCACTATGTCATACCGACTTATTATTTATGCATACGACATTATTTCTCAGGCTCCTTTGGGACGTAGTAACCCTAACGTTTTCCCCCAACTCTAGCTTTCATCCAACCCCCCGTGTAAAATACGTCATAACCGATAGCTCGCCGACTGATTTCCGAAGTTCTGGGTTACATCATTATCAAAAGGCATTCGACTTATATTCCTTATAAGTAATAGTAATTACCTTTTCATTTATACACTTTATCCTACTACCAGTTAACACTTGTGGGACATGTAAGCATACAGAGCATGCGTACAATAAACTCTAACAAAATAGACGTTATTTACAAGGAACGAGAGAGAAATTGATAGAGACACTTTATATTTTTTATCTGAAACCTTGTCTGGAGGAATAGAGAGAGTTTTGAACAGCCTAAATGTCTGAATCGGCTGAGATAACGTATAGACTTGAATTAATAGTATATCATGAATATTATATTTTTAGAACCTAAATATTCAAAGAGAGTAAGTCATTCTAGAATCATTACTAACTAAACTTTCGTTTATAAAGCAAGTCAAGATAAGGTAAGAAGAACTTAAGATATATTTTAGATGAGGAATCACTTCGAGAAGTCATGAAAAGAACGATTTTAAGTGTCGAAATATAAACTAAAGGCAAAGCGATTTATTACTTTGAAAGCGTTGCTACGCTTTCTGTTACTAAGTGTGATATTTGCATATTTATCCTCAGTGCACGTGCAGGAGACAAAAGAGAAACTCATTAGGGGTCATAACGGAGATTAAGCGCTTAGCCAATTCTAGGCGAGAAGGTCATTAACAGTGTTACCATAGCAAAACCGCGTCGCGTCCTTCATTCGTCTCAGGCTCCTTTGGGACCCTCTACAGTTAATCAACCCAACGTGTAATACGTCACAACCGATAGCTCTCCGACTAATTCCCGAAGATCGTCATTATCAAAAGTTGCTCAACTTATATAAGTAATAGGAACCAAATTTCATTTATGCACTTTACCCTACTGATCCACAGTCAGTAGTTGTGGGGCATGTTATAATATTCAAACAGAATAAGTCATCCTAGAATCATTGCTTATTAAACCCTTGTTTATAAGTGAAGAATTCGTGAGAAGATAGAATGAGGAATCACTTTAAGCCGTGTATAAGAATAACTTAAGATAGTGTGAGGACTCAATTCGAGAAGCCGTGAGCTAAGGGGTTTAAAACGTATTAGCACTAGCACAAAGCAATTAAAAGCTTATATATGAATATTATATTAGATATTTGGTTCGCTTTTGTGGTGTTTATACTTTTAAGAACTGTGCAAAGTTCCACAAGTCCGGCACAGTGGCATCAGCTTTCTGGGGTTTCTGGAGTATACACCTCCTATTTTAAATCTTTAGGCATTATGAGAATATTTCGTTTGTATTCTGTCAACGAATTGGTGGCTCTTAAAAGATTATAGTTTTTAGAATGTGTTTTGTTTAAAGAAACGTTTTTGTAAATGTAATATGACTAAATAACGAAATAAAGTTTAAAAAATATATAATTTCATTTTTTTAAATCCATTCGTGTCAAAATTATTTACAATCACTTGCCGTTTAATCGCAGATTGAATTTATTCTCGGGCGAGAAGGTCATTAGCAGTGTAACCATAGCGAAACCGCGTTACCAGCTTTGAGCGGCTCCGAAGCCTCGGCGCCTGGTTCCGAGCGACTCCAAGCCCTTGCCTGTTGACTCCGAGCCGTCGGCTCTTGGCTCCGAGATACTCCGATCGGCTGCGGCTTCTCCTTATCTTCCTTTTATCTTCCTCTTATCTTTCTTATCTTCTTTTATCTTCCGCTTATCTTCCCCTTATCTTCCTTTTATCTTCCTTTATCTTCCTCTTATCTTCCCCTATCTTCCTTTATATTCCTCTTATCTTCCTCTTATCTTCCCCTTATCTTCCTTTATCTTCCCCTTATCTTCCTTCTATCTTCTTTATCTTCCCCTTATCTTCCTTTATCTTCCACTTATCTTCCCCTTATCTTCCCCTTATCTTCCTTTATCTTCCTCTTATCTTCCTTTTATCTTCCTTATCTTCCTTTATCTTCCTTCTATCTTCCTCTAATCTTCCTTTATCTTCCTTTTATCTTCCTTATCTTCCCCTTATCTTCCTTTTATCTTCCTTTATCTCCCTGTTATCTTCCTTTATCTTCCTTATCTTCTCCTCATCTTCCTTTCATCTTCCTCTTATCTTCCCCTTATCTTCCCCTTAACTTCCTTTATCTTGCTCTTATCTTCCTCTTATCATCCTTTATCTTCCCCTTATCTTCCTTATCTTCCCCTTATCTTCCTTTATCTTCCTCTTATCTTCCTTTTAACTTCCTTTATCTTCCTCTTATCTTCCTTTATCTTCCTTTATCTTCCTCTTATCTTCCTCTTATCTTCATGGGAAGATAAAGATTTAAAGGAAAATAAGGAAGATAAGGGGAAGATAAGGGGAAGATAAGAGGAAGATAAAAGGAAGATGAGGGGAAGATAAGGAAGATAAAGGAAGATAACAGGAAGATAAAGGAAGATAAAAGGAAGATAAGGGGAGGATAAGGAAGATAAAAGGAAGATAAAGGAACACTAGAGGAAGATAGAACGAAGATAAAGGAAGATAAGAGGAAGGTAAGAGGAAGATAAGAGGAAGATAAGGGGAAGATAAGGGGAAGATAAGAGGGGAAGATAAAGGAAGATAAGGGGAAGATAAGAGGAAGATAAAGGGAAGATAAGAGGAAGATAAAGGAAGATAAGGAAGATAAAAGGAAGATGAGGGGAAGATAAGAAGAAGATAAAGGAAGATAAGGGGAAGATAAGGAAGATAAGGGGAAGATAAAAGAAGATAAGAAAGATAAGAGGAAGATAAAAGGAAGATAAAGAGAAGCCGCAGCCGCTCGGAGTATCTCGGAGCCAAGAGCCGACGGCTCGGAGTCAAGAGGCAAGGGCTCGGAGTCGCTCGGAACCAGGCGCCAAGGGCTCGGAGCCGCTCAAAGCTGGTAACGCGGTTTCGCTATGGTAACACTGCTAATGACCTTCTCGCCCGAGAATAAATTAAATCTGCGATTAAACGGCAAGTGATTGCAAATAATTTTGACTTATGTGGTATTGTCATTGAACTCATAAAACTCATTTTCATTGAACTAATTGAAGTTTGTTTATTCTGTAATACATTTAACATTTAGTTGCGAGAGGTGTGTAAAAACGGGTTGGGTGCAACGAGCAAATTCCATATTGGCGTATCAGACAACGCTGCCAACGTGACACTTGCGCTGAACAGTAGTTTAGATCTTGAGGCACCGGTCGAGATTCGTAACGCAGCCGCAGCGTTGGAGGACTTGGACGAATCCGATGATGATGACGACGATCGTTTCCCTGTTCTACCGCCCATGCATGTTGGATCTGCGGGCTGTTTTGCACACTTTCTTAACCTTCTGGTCGAGGTAAATATTAAATACATGCATACAGTGCTAACTGCAGTTAGTGTAGTGTTGCACGAATTGCAATACATGCTTTCTATTTTTGATAGGATGCACTTAAACCAGAAGTTCAGCGAGCAGTTAATGACGCAAGGACTCACTGCGAACAAATCATTACAAAAACAAAGTAAATAAATGAAACGACTTCAATAAGAATTAAGAAATAAGAATCGCTAACGTTTTGTTGCTTAACAGCTTAAGGCGCAACATAGCCATTAGCCAACATTATAAGTTTTATGTGATTAATGATTATCAAAGCAGTTTATATCATAAATGTTTAATAACTTGATGTCTTGATAACTTTAAATATTTCATGTTTTGATGTTGGCATGACGGCATGTTGCGCACTTGCGCTTCCAGTAAGCAATGAAACGTTAGTCGTTAGATTATGTAATAATTCAAATTCAGGGCCGTTTATCGAACTTTATCGAATATCGCCTTATCCTTTTACCTATTTGGCAGATGGCAAATATTCGTAATAATACTTTGATAGATCTTAAGTTCGTAATCATCGTATATGACATTGCAACTAATATATTTTTTCCATGATTTATATTAAGACAATCAATGCCAGTTGCTCGAGCCTTTAGAGAGGCCAAAGCTCAAGCTGCGATACCGCTTGGTGAGAATGGTAAGCCTGGTGGCCTTGTGAAAAACGTTTCCACTCGTTGGAACTCAACTCTGGCCATGTTCAGGTAAGTATGTGACAATCTAGCTGTTAATATTGTTACAATTGCCTGGACAGCCTGGTTTAGTTGTAAAATAATTATTGTATAAATGTATTTGGACAAGCAATCGAAATATTGAATAGCTGATTAGTCGTGGCTGTTGAAGTGCTTGTAGTTCGTGATTTCGTGATAATAAGTAAATAAGATAAATAAAGTATCAATCCATATTTTGTTGTTGCAGATCATTTGTAAAAAACAAAGACGCGGTTACAATACTACTCCGCCGAACTCGTGAACTGGGCCTTCCACCGTTACCTGCCTCTTTGGGCACTCGCAGCAATTTCTGGAGTATTCTGGATGGCTTAGTGAGAGTCCTGACTCCATTTGAAGATGCCACGCTTCAAGTAAGCAAGGAAGAGTCAAGTTTGTCTGAGTGTATCCCTTACGCTCACACATTGGTAAGTGATAGCAATCACAATGTCACAACGCCACCATTGGCTATACGTTTCCCCCCCTTTTTTTCACGTAAACGATTTACGATTATAAAATACGCTTAGGTTTGTCAGTGAGACATTGACTCAGTGATAAACTCGAGACAGTAATATTGTGACAAACTCACAAACTAGAGTAAAGAGTTCAGCAGAGTGAGCAGAGCAGTAGAGTACTAGTTTACTTGAGGTCTTGAGCGGTTGAGCCATTATGGTCTTTACTCTTTATGGACTATTATACCAATCAACCAATGTACCATGCGCATATGCCTAATATTTATTTATGAAGGCTGTCAAGGACAAGGCATGTCCGTATTCTGTAACTAAGTAACTTCGTCTGTTCGTCGTGTTGAGTCTGTTGACGTGTTCGATGTTCCTCGAAGCTCAATAGCCTTCGTTCTTCTAAGACTTCTATCTTTGTTACTATAATACTATTTCCAGCTTAGATCAATGGAAAATCTGGACAACCCAAGAGATGGCGAACGGGAACTGCGGGTGACTGGGCTGGCAACGTTCATGAACGTTTTGAAGGATGGAATTAATGACCGCCTCATAAACCGCCAAAACAAAACGTGGCAGATCGCTACCTTCCTCAATCCAAGGTGAGCAAATGCTAAGTTTTAATTTCTGGAAAATCACCGCAAATGTCTTTGAGTCTTTGACGAATCTGGAAAATGGCAATTTGCATAATCAAATAATCAATTCATAAAAAACGTCGTTTAATTTTGGCAACTAATTTAAAATTTGTTCAATGAGTTAAACCGTTTAGAATGGTTGATTTTTTTTATGTTTATTGTTGTAGATTTAAACTACTTTTGATTGAAAGCGAAGATCATTTGTCGGTCCGTGAAGCTGTTCTGAATGCCATGTACCGCAATGCTGAGCCTGAGAACCATGATGCTGGACCAGCTGCTGCCGTCGGTGGTCAGGGAATTGAGGGAAACAATGTGCCACATCGTAAAGGGTCTTTGCTAACAACCCTTAGCGACTTGGTGACGGAGAGGATGGAAAACGTAGGTGAAACGGCGCAACGACAACCAGACGCCCTGTCAAAACGCCAAGAAGTCACAGCCTACCTCTCGGAGCCAGTATTGCCAGTTAGGTCCCCAGATGGCAAGGCTAACCAGGAGGAGTTGCTAAAATACTGGTATCGCCACAAGAATGAATGGCCATCCCTAGCACGACTCGCGTTATCCTATCTGTCTTGTCCGCCGTCTTCTGTTACCTCAGAACGAGTATTCTCATTGACGGGGAACATTGTTACGAAGAAACGATGCGCTCTGTTACCAGGCAACATTGGTCGCCTGGCATTTATAAAGTTTAATTCTAAAAAGTTTATTAATTAAACTTAAACCCCTAACATTACATGCATTATTAATGATTTAATAATTAATATTCATTCTCGTAATTCTAACTAACTTTTCTTATTGGACATGACTGATGACTGAGTGAGTGACTGGTCTCAGATCACTGACTATCCTTGACGAAGGGTCTTTGGCATTTTGCGCGAAACGTTGAGTCGACAGAGTCGTTGATTGTTTTCACTCATAAACTAGCCGATTTATTAATTTTATTTAATAATATATGGTTTCAACGAAAAGGAGTAAAAGAAATTCTGAAATTACACTGAAATACTTTCGCCTGCTTCCACTTTTAAATATGAAATTTCTTTAAAATTTCCTTGCCGGAGCCGGAGCAGGAGCCTAGTTTTGACTGCCGGAGCCGGAGCCGGAGCTAAAATAACCGGAGTTTGCACAGCTCTATCCAGACCTCGGTCATTGTTGTCTACCTCAGCCTTCGGCACATAACATTGACCTTGGTCTGGATAATTCTTGATATCTTGCTCAGCCCCATCCAATAATTGTTTATAAACATCTAATTTTTCTGAGAATTTTACTTCACAATGTAAACACTGACATTAGAACCATGTATAATGGGCCACTAGTAGTGTACTAATATAAACAATGTAACATAAAATGTAATATAAACAATGCAATAAATCATATAATAAGCTCCAAGTTTAGCTTAACATATTTTTGTTTTTTGTGTTGGTTTTTTAATTCTGCACCCCCTCTATTAAGCGAAGGCAATATTATAGAGATCGTATCAAAAACAACATGTAGCGGCACCGGGCGGCGGCACCCGGCACTCAGCAGTGTCGCCTGGCACTCACACCAAAACGGACCCTTCCGCCCGGCACTCGAAATGTGCAATAAGAAAACCCCATGTGTTGTATTTTTTTATATATCTTTTAATTAATATATATCATTTTGTATTTTTTGTTGAAACAATATTATTTGGTGAAATTCAGCACCACAACGCACACAATATTAGCTAGCTACCAGACTTGTGATTCGGTGAAATACGATATTCCTTCAAAGCCAGATTGGATTGTCTGAGTCTGATACTTGGGTAAGGCACTAATCACTTCGCACTTTGTTTATTAATGACTGTAAGATGATACACTGGCGTTGGTAGTCATAGAACATATGCAGGAAACCTTGCCCTAGCTTTATGTAGATAATTCGTCATGCTGTATATTCCTGCATGCCCTAGCTACCGTATTTTCTGGGTGATAACCCGCACGGCGTATAACCTGCACAGCAACAAAAATGTCACTTTTGGAAAAATAAATCAGCGTATTACCCGCACCATCGGATAACCCGCAGCTGGTAATAATAGGTTTGCGCAAACTGACTTGCCAGACTGACTTGTATTTCTTCTTTGTTCGGCGTTCCTTCATTTATATTCAGCCATTTTGAATAATGCGGTATATATCATTAGCGTATCGCAGGCGCGGGCTACAGGGCCGAAGGAAACCCGAGCGCGTTCCGAAAATGAAATAACCGGGGCCGTAGCCCGCGCCTGCGATACGTTAATGAATATACCACATTATTCAAAATGGCTGAATATAAATGAAGGAACACCGAACAAAGAAGAAGAAATACAGGTCAGTCTGGCGTGCTCCCTTGGTTTGGGACCACAAAATTTAAAAAAAGTACAGTACCAGTAGTTGAAAGATGAAAGTAGAATCCTTGGTCTCCAGTCTTTGTGATGGCGTCGTCAGAATTCAACAGATTACACGCACCACTCTATTACCCGCACTAATTATAGCAAAATTAAGAGATAACCCGCGGGTTATCGCCCAGAAAATACGACAAAATTGTGAGACACATGATGTAAAGGATTATGAATTTCACTTGCTCTCATTTGGATTACTAATTTTCACATATTCTCGGGGGGGGGGGGGGGGGGGGGGGGGGGGTTGAGCCCCTGGGCCTGTAGGTATACCCAGCACTCACATGCTCCTGGGCAGAACCCTGAATTGTACTACATCCTAAAACATATAAATCAAGAAATACTTTTTCCAGTTATATGAAGTTGTACTTCAGAAACACAAACTAACATGCAAAAACTAAAACACTGGTAAAAGTATGTTAACATATGTTAAAGTACATGTACTGTATTTAAAAAAAGTACACAAGGTAAAACCTTAATTTTTTTATACCATTTTCCCAAGCAATGCCATAATTGATCTGTTCTGCTGTGCCATCAATATTTGAATATTTTGACTCTGCTGTTGATGTTGCTCTTGCTGTGTTTGCATAGCTTTCATCATTACCTCAAACTGGTTGGCCTTGTCTTGTTGCTCTTTTTTATTCAATTCAACCTGTTGCTCACGGATAGTCATTTCTTCTCTTTCACTCTTTTCCTTTAAAAATTCAATTGCATCAGATCCACTCCTTCTTTTTCTCTTTGGCTTTGATGTATGGTCTTCCATGCCTTCTTTTCATTTCATTGTCTGTCCCACTCGTTCAAGGGCCACTTTTCGAATATCTTCTGCAGTTACTTTCTCCATCTCTTTCTTTTTACTTTCATCACTTCTAGATTCCTCTGCCACTTTCTCTCTTTCACAAATCTCTTCTAATAAAACATCAAGCTCATCTTGCTCAGGGGATATACCTGAAGCCTTCTGTTCTGTTCTTCTTTTTCTTTCTCTTTGAATCTTGTTTGGAGAAGAGCAAAACGCTCCCTTACCCATCTCTGAGAAAGATTTGGTTTGTAGTTGACTTCATGATTAGTTTTTAGCGATGCTGCTATGTCAGTCCACATTTTCCCTATTTCATTGCTGCCTTTCTTATAGTTACAAGCCTCCATTGCCAATACCTCCCTGGCTAAGAAAATATCATGCTGTTTACTCCATTGCATAGAATTCCTGATAAAAAGAAGTCAGATTTTAAATAACAACCTTGAAATATCTGATATCAAATGACTTTTTTACCGTTACTGTTGATTGATAGATAAGGCATTAAACTTTAAATGAAAACGACAAATGTAAACAATACAGAAAGCAAACACACAATGTCCCAAAAGAACTTGGTCTGTATACAGTCCAGGACAAAAGATTTTTTCAAAATATATAAGTTTATACGTTGTAGGTCTTGTTTTGTTGAATGTTTGTCAACATTTGATTTACATATTCGTACAGAAGAAAACAGAAACTGTCATTTAATGTGTTTGACCGAAACCTTTTGTCCAGGACAGTATTTAGTATATATTTGCACTATCGTTGATATCCACTACAATGGCAATGCTACATAATTATTCAGAACTTGACATTCAAAGTCGAACGAGTAGGTTCTCCATTGAATAGCAATTCTCCATTGCTTTCAATATATTTTGTTAAATTGTAATCTCTTATTCATATACCAAGGAAAACAATGAGAAAGCATTACAATTACAAGACAATTGTTTTAAGTACTTAAATCTTATGTTTAGATACTTACAATTTCTTTTTTTCTTCCATTTCTTCTCACGTTGCCAATAGTACGTGAAAATGAAATTTTGCCGTAGCAGACAGCTCGAATGCGGCAGGATTGATCACCGTGGACGACGCCGGTGACGTCACCGGAAGTGATTTATATTTCCTGCCGCCGTATTACCGCCGCGCCGTAATAGCAAATTGCTTGTTGGCTGAACGCTGGTCGATCTGTCTTCAGAAAAATTACGTATAAGAGTCATGAATTTAACCAATGGCTATCTATCGCCAAATAAGGGAACTGTGGTGGCAACCTAGAAGAGTCTTCAGGGAAGAATGACAGCTCGGACATGCACCCAACCGAATCAGCATTTCCTAAGTATTTGCTGGACTTATTTACTCGTCATTACCAGAAATTAATGACAAAATGGCCACCGCTTGAAAACCGATTTACATATATTCCTTAGAAGATGGCGTCCCATTTTGAACAATAAATATATAGCGAATATATTAAAGTGAGAATTCTGCTTTTTGAGTAGCTTGCCAACTATTTGCCGACCCCCTGATCTAAACAACAACCATTATCCAATCATTCAGTCATCATATTTATTTGCATCAGGTATATCTACGATCTGCCAAATTGTGTTGAAAATAGTAAACAAATAAGCAAGTCATGCATGCACCACTGGATTGCGGTAGGATTTTGATACTTTCAAAATCGTCTTTGGTCAAATGTTCGAGAGTTGATAGAGGAACATTTATCTTGTATGTAATAAATTACATATTGACCAAATTGGCTGAAGTTGTATACCTCCAATCTATGCTCCAATTCAACAACTACCCGACTCCTAATGACAACAAGACAATATGCATTTTCAACTCACCATGATGGAGGCTCAAACAGTGACAAACGATAGCTCGAGAGATATAGTCATTTGGCATACCTGCATCGTAGGTATACCTGATTTAAACAAATAAGGAAGTAAATAATGTGAAAATGGCTGTTGCTTAAATAGCGAGGTCGGCAAATAGTAGGCGAGATACTCAATTAGAAGAATTTTCATTTTAATATTTCCCCTCTATATATCTACTGTTCAAAATTGGATGCCATTTTATAAGGACTATATGTAAATTAGCCTTAAGCGGCGGCCATTTTGTCATCAATTTCTGGTAATGAGTAAATGTTCGATTGGCAAGGAAAACGAAACCCCGGTTGAGTAACTTGTTGTCGAAATTTCAAGACGTATTTTCAAATGGGCCAGATGATTTTGGCAAAACGGAAGGGCTACGCATGGTATAGATGTCGGAAGTGCGTCGTCGATACGACAGTGCCCTAGAAGACTACCGCTGAAGCAACGAGAGGAAGCAACCAAATTAGTTCAAGAAATGCACGACCAAGGGCTGATTGAACCATCCAAAAATCCATGGGCCTCACCAATTGTGCTTGTCAAAAAGAAGGATGGAACTCAGCGATTTTGTGTCGACTATCGTAAGTTGAACGAAGTGACGAAAAGAGATTCCTATCCTCTTCTGCGAGTAGATTCCACACTGGATGCCGTTAGTGATTCAAACTGTTTTTCGACCTTGGACTTGAATAGTGGGTACTGGCAAGTAAAGATGATTGAAAGCGACAAGGAGAAAACTGCTTTTCCCGCTGAGGAAGGCTTATGGCAATTCAACGTGATGCCCTTTGGATTGTCAAATGCCCCCGCTACGTTTGAACGACTTATGGAACGCGTGTTGCAGGGCCTACCATGGACAGTGTGCTTGTAATACCTCGACGACATAATTGTGCATGCTGGAATGATAGAATATGAATTTTCTTCTCTGCAAGCCGTTTTTGAGAGGCTGAGACTTGCTGGTTTGACGGAGTATCTTGGACATATTGAAGAGGTATCTTGGACACATTGTGAGCGGGAGTGGTATTTCTGTGGATCCGAACAAAACAGATGCTGTTCGCAAGCGACCTGAACCAAAGAATAAGACTGAGGTTAAACGTTTCCTTGGTTTGTGCACTTATTATCGGTGGTTTGTTCCACCCTTTGCAGAAACCGCTAAAGCCTTGTATATGCCGACGGAGAAAGACAATGAATTTGTTTGGACGTATGAGTGCCAGAGATCGTTGGAGAGATTGAACAAATTATTGACGTCTACCCCTATTAGCCACTTATCCAACCCTGAATGGGGAGTTCTGTGTGGACACCGACGCGTCCGATACTGCAATTGGTGCAGTCCATTCCCAGATGCATGATGGGGAGGAGAAGATCATTGCATATTTCAGCCGAACATTAAGTCGGGCAGAAAGGAATTATTGTGTGACGAGGAGAGAACTTTTGGCGGTTGTGGCGTCCGTGGAACATTTCAATTATTATCTGTATGGACAGAAGTTTAGGATACGAACTGACCATTCTGCATTGCAGTGGCTGATGAACTTTCGCAACGCGGAGGTTCAAGTAGCTCCATAGGCGTACGGGCAAAATTTTGTAAGAGGGGCTGAGCAGAATTTGCCCGAATAAACTGTGACGTCATATGCCATCACATGACAATAAATTACGTCATCGCGTCATTCTCTCGCATGTGTCCGTTGGTATGAAGTTTCTCAAAAATTGCTTTCTCGCTATTGAGAAATTGATTGTCAACGCCATAGAACTCCGATCGATGTAAATTTGATATTTGCATCGGTTGGAGAACTGCAGAAAACACTGTCTGCAAATGCACAGTCAGCACACCTTGATCCCGCCTTCAAATTAAACTCGATCCCATGCATTCGTCAATGCGCGTAGTGGCTGGTGATAGAAAAATAGTTTTCCGCTGGCCGGTTTTGCACTTACTCAGAGGCAGCACAATAGCTTGCGTTCTAACAGTGGACTGAATAGACTGTTCTTCTTAGCAAGGAAAGGTGATTAGTCTTCTGAACCTCATGTCAAGGCAAATGTAGGGCAGAAAATTTTGAATTTCGAAACCTCCAAAACGTATTTTCTGCCCCTTCTGGAAAGTATTTTCAGTATTTTAGCTTCCAAGCCATAAACGTTTCAGACATTTTGAGGTGATAGTATTTGTGTCCACACGAACATGTATCAAAAGAGTAAACTAGTGTGCGCACCTGTTGGTTTTAAGCTTTGAATCAAAGTGGAACAGAATTAAGTTTGCGCATGAGAGATGACCACATCAAATCGAAGCTTTCTTGATGGAGACATCTAGGTTTGGTATTTGAATAGGCAGCTAAAAAAGACTGAAGCGATGATGTTGTAGAAGACACTAAGGACTATTATATACTTAAAAGTTTATACCAAATGCATGCAGGTGAACACTGAACAGAGGCTCGGGTTGAACCTCAATGTCAATGTTTTAAAATATTAATGACAAGACCCTTTTTGCCCGAATTACGAGACGATTTCTGCCCGAATAGATCAATTTCTCCAGTTAACCCCCCCCCCCCCCCAGCTCCCCCGGCCCGTACGCCTATGAGTAGCTCGTTGGTTACAGAAATTACAGACGTACGTTTCTAGTGGAACACCGGTCCGGAAGTCGTCACCAGAACGCCGGTGCATTGTCGAGACGACCGTGTCACGCCGAAGCGTGCAAACGTTGTGTAAAATTAGAAGAAAAGTACCAAGGCAACGTAGATGATCTTAAAAACAACCGTGTTGTTCAAAGCCCCGATGAATGTTCGGGCGAGTTCCTGATAAATAACGACAGCTGGCATGTAGAACAAGGAAAAGATGGAAGTCTTATCACCCTTATCAATACCAACCATGACCTGAATATTCTGTCATCTCACCACAAGACGGAGGCGAAAACATTGTGGGCTCAATGGAATAGTCTGCGCTGGGGAAATAGCGTGTTGTACCGGGTTTGGGAGGACCCCAGCGGGGCAACTGAGGTTTTACAACGAATAGTAACCAAATCACAATGGAAACGAGTCTTTGATTTTCTTCATGGCCCAAGTGGTCATTTTGGCATAAACAAGACGGTTAATAAAATAAAGGCGAAATTCTACTGGCCCCGGTGTCGAGAAGAATTAAAAAGATGGTGTGAGCAATGTGACTTGTGCAGCGCAAGGAAAGGTCCTTCTGGATGGATTAAAGTGCCCTTGGGTTCCTATGTTGTTGGATATCCCATGGAATGGATAGCTATAGACGTCCTGGGTCCTTTACCGATCTCTGAAAAAGGTAACAAGGATCTATTGATTGCCATGGACTACTTTACCAAATGGCGTGATGCCTATCCTCTTCCCAACCAAGAGGCTACAACAGTGGCAGAAGTACTGGTAAATGAGTTTATTTCTCGTTTTGGAACACCAATGGAGTTACACTTTGACCAGGGGAGGAATTTCGAATCCCACGTATTTAGTGAAATGTGTAGGGTCCTGGTGATAAAGAAAAAGAGGACGACACCTTTTCACCCCCGGCCCAGTCGGATGGGATGGTCGAACGTTATAATCGAACCTTGAAGCACCAGTTGGCAATCTTCGTAAACGAAAATCAGCGGGATTGGGATCAACACATTCCCTTACTGCTGATAGCATATCGCACTGCTTCCCACGAATCTACAGGAGTGACCCCAGCAAAGATGATGATGGGACGTCAGCTACGCCTCCCCACAGATCTCTTGATAGGTCCATCGCCAAATGAGCATGCAGATTCAAATTCGAAGTATCTCGAGAAGTTACGGGAAAGCATCAACGTTGCCCATGCGTTTGCTTGGAAACTGAAATTGACATCGGACAGAATGAAAACGAACTATAACGTCGATGCCACCGTCAAAAAGCTAAATATTGGGACTGCGGTATGGCTTTACTGACCACAGCGAAGGAAAGGATTGTCTCCTAAATTAGCCAAACCTTGGAGTGGTCCGAATGTAATCATAAAGAGAATAAATTACTTTGTTTACAGAATACGGCTTACTGATCGCAGTAAACCGATGGTTGTTCATCGTAACAGACTAAGAGAATACGTGGGTGATGACCCGCCCAAATTGCGACAATTGGAAATCACTTAACCATTCTCCAAGACACCTACAGCCCAAGCGCCCGGATCCCAGCTGAGGAGTGCTAGGACAAGGAAAACGCCAGCCCGATTAAGACCGTGACGATGAACTCGGAAGCTGTTAACGAACAGTATTTAAAGCTAGTTTGAATGAAGGGGTCAAATCGGGACGCTTGTGACCTAAGAGGGGGAGAGCGTTATGTAAACACTAGTGATATGTAAATATATGAGTGTTATGTAAATATTATGTAAAATAGTAAGCTATAAATTGTCGGCGAATCGACAAGGTTTTTGTGTGTGTAAGTATTTAATTGCTGAGTACGTAACAATAATAATAACAATAATAATAATAATAATAATAATAACAATAATAATGGAAACTTTATTAAATGTCTTTTTAGATAATATACAATTTTAAATCTCGCTTATTTAAGGTAATTTACAATCGGCTACTTGAGTCAACACTAACAATATATAACTAATAACTATATATAACAACATAAAACAAATATACAGTACAATAATTTTTAAAAGTTAGCAATTCAGGATTTGTCCATTCCTTGTTTCGGCAACAGAATATGTAATAGGTGGTTCTGATTGCGATCGTCGTCATTCTATTAATAAAATATTTTTGGTGAGTCTTGTCAAGACTAAAATCATTCAGCATTTCTATGAATGTAGAACATTCTGCTGCAAAGACACCAAGGCAGCTAATCGATAGGTTTACAAATTTAACTGATCTGAATTGTTCACTTTGACTTTGTTCCCTTATCAATTCTGAATATTTGGATTTTTTACATTCGACGTAGTTTTGAAGATTTGACTCAAAACCAACAGTCAGTTCAACAATGTAGAGGTATCCACTTGGAGTTGATGGGAGCAAGTCTAGACGGTATGTGTCACCAGTTATTATGGATGGACTTTTATAACCTGGAAGATCAACATAAAGACTTGAACCACTTACGGTCTGTAGGGTCGTTGCGAGAAAAAGTTCAAGATAGAGTCGTGTCTCCATGTAAATCGTTCCAGGTACGACTGGCAACCTGCCACTACGTGAAGAAGCGTTTCCGGAGCCAGACAAAGAGAACAATCTGAAGTTGGTGATACACCCCATCCTGCAAGTTTTTTGCGCGTGGGAAGAGAGTTATTCATATATCGTATTGTAAAATTAAAAATATTTTTCGGGAGGTTGGACTGAGACGCACACCATATTTTCGTAAGCTGGGGAAAGGAGAACTTAGTAATATTGGAGAAAAAGGATCCCTGACAGGTTAAATGGTTATGAAGTCTATATTCTTGTCCAGAGTGAAAGTCCTTAAGAACTTGCTTGGTGGAGTTATAGACATCATACTGGATATCTGTGCTGTTACTAGTTGACTTCCAGAGTTCATTGCTTGCTTGGTTTGGAGATGTTTTAAGAGCTGTACGGAGAACTGTTTGGCATTGGGTGAATTTGACAGATGGAGGACAAATATTAAGACCAAATTTGTTTCTGGTTAGGTAGACAGTACTAAGTGTTCCTGACACAGGTATTTCAAGCCATTTACGAATATAACTGTTCGCTATAGAATCAATGTTCTCTGAAATCCAAGTTTTTGATAAAGTAGTAACAGTAAAATGCCAGGATATTTTGGATAAATCATAGCGACTGTACAAGAGGATTTTTTTTTTTGGATGTAGTGGCTTGGAATCAATATCAGTCATTAGTTCGTCAATGAGGTTATTAAGTTCAGACTTGTGTTGTTGATCGGACATATTGAAATCAAAGTATCTTCCTAAATATTGAAAATACTCGCCAATTTTGGTCGCTGGAATTAGTTGATTATTAATGAGGAGTTTCGGTAGATATTGGATGGATTTTGTTACAGCTTTTTTAATGCCAAAAGTACCACACTTATCAATCCGTATAATCATGTTGGACCATTGGCACCAAATAGAAAAGCGGTTCAAAAGATGTTGGTTTCCTGATTCTTGACTACTTATAACAGCAGCGTCATCTGCAAACTGAATTCAGTGGATAGGATTTAAAAACTGAAAGGAGAAACCAAATTGACGATACTTCTCGGCTTTGATATGCTGAATAAAAGTGTTAAAACACATATTAAACAGCAGAGGACTGAGACAATCGCCTTGCAGAACGCCACGGCTACCAAATATGAACGGAGTACATAATTCAGGTGTAATTATTGAGGTATGGAAATCCGTGTATAGACTTTTTATAACAAATTTTATATGATCAGGGATATGGTGGTAATGAAGGACGGATTGAATTAAATTGTGATGAACTTCGCCAAAGCCGCATTTTTCAGATCAAGTAGAGTGATGACAAGAGAGCGTTGTTTGATCCGGGCTTTGTTAATAATATTAGCCATTTGTGCAGTGTGTTCTAGAGTACCAGACAGGTTAGGAGTAAAGCCCTTCTGTATATTATGTTCTATAAAGTTATTAGTGGTGAGGAATGAGTACATTGCGTTGCGTAGACAGGAAGTAAACACTTTTAATGGTATGCTTTCCAGTGTGATGGGTTGGACATTGGATGGTATATTAGCTTCGCCTTTCTTGTGAATAAGAATTGTGAAACTTTTTTCCACTCAGAAGGAATGGTTCCGGACAACCAAACAGCACGTATTAGGTCAGTTAAATATGTTCTAAGGAAAGGACAACGTTTAAAACATATTATGGACAGCTGATCAAGGGGACATGGAGAACCAGAAGCTTTCATTTTACGGATTATATTTGTGACTTGTTGATATGATGGAGGGTCAAGGTCAAATTGAACTTCAGGATTAGATAACCTAGGAATCCAATTGGGAATGTTAAACAGTTTGTTAGGATGAATTGCAGCGAGAGTATTGGTGAAGTAATGCCTTTCTTACTTCACCAATACTCTCGCTGCAACCGCATTCTGTCATGTTGAAAGATGGAAGTACAACGTCTTTCGTGTTTAGAACATTTTTAACATAACCCCAGAAATTTTCACCGATGTATTTATTATGGTTGAGCGATTGATCTTTGGCTTTGCCGTCTAGACTTGACTGATTGTTGTTATTTTGACGAAGTCTATCACGCGCAATGTATGCGATACATATTTGATTTCGTGGGTCACCACTTGTAGATTTGAGTGATTTTAGAGCCTTCTTTAAATCCTTGACTGTATACTCCTTATACTTATTTACTAATGAACCGTCGGGCACTGATTCAGCATAACCAAAGTTCTGAGCAAAATATTCGTATATGATGTTATTTAATACCTTGATGTTTGAATTTAGACCTTGCGCAGTGATTGGCTCATTTGATAGAAGAGCAAATTTAAAATATTCATTAGCCGTTGACCATTCAGAATTACTTTTAGGTAATTTAATGCCTTTTTTAAGGCTTGGAGTATTTTCTTCGTTAAATGTAGGTGCCGTGTTGACGGTTAATTGATCATTTTCAGCGAAATCTAATAATAATAATAATAATAATAATAATAATAATAATAATAATAATAATAACAACAATAATAATAATAATAATGGAAACTTTATTTGTTTATGATTTACGTATACTACAATGATAAACCTCTCTTTTACAGGTAGTTTACCAATGTCTACTTGAATTAACACTATATGGTATAAAAATATTAGTATGACATTAAAGTCGGGTCATCCCATTTTTTGTTACGTTTACAAAATATATAGTAAGAGGTCCTTATACAAGTGTTCATAATTTTCTGAGTATAGTACTTTCTACATCGTTCGTCAAATTTCATAATAATAATAATAATAATAATAACAATAACAATAACAATAACAATAACAATAACAATAACAATAACAATAATAATAATAATAATAATAATAATAATAATAATAATAATAATAATAATACTCCAAATACGAAGCAATGTCAAAACTTATAACAAAGTGAAAGATTTACCTGAATTGTACTTGTCAGCTCCCAAAGCACCACTGCCATTCACTCCACCAGACCAACTTGAACATTTTATCTCAGTTTTATCACACTGATTTTTCTTCCCAGATGTCCCAACACTTGCGTCACAATTACTGAGACGAGTTCTGAGGTATTCAATCCCACCTCCACCACCAGCAATGATCACTGGTTTATTTGATGACGTCACAACAAATGTTCCTCCTCCACCACCTGCAGAAGAATATCTAGCGTTTTCAACACCTTCTTGACCAACCAATATTTTAATCACTTCTCCTTTGTTCAAATCAAAATCTCCTTTCATATATGCACCACGACCTCTTGCAGCAGGTCCAACTATATCGTAACCACCTGATGCGCCAACCGCTGTGATTTGATACGTTCCAGTGAAAGGAACATTCCAATATTGTATGCCATTTACTACTGTCACCATATTCTCGTGATCTTGACCAGCATAGAAAGATCCGAGTGATGTTGGTCCAAAACGACCACTTGCTCCAGGGTTGGTAAAATTTGCCACAAAGGTTACTGAAAAAATTACATAAATAAATTCAATTAAAGGAAAACAAAGAGTATAAATATGGGCCCTTTCTTCACACTAGATCAGTTGGGTCGTGAACAGTAACTTTTTAAGTTACGTTCAAAAAAATTACCGTAAACTGCGGATTATAAGCTCTTTACGATTTTTGCAAAGGTTTTGGCTTATACCCAGAAGCGGCTTATGTATAATAACAGTTTCGGCATGAGCTGCTAAGAAATAGGTTAATACTAATTTATGACATTATCAACATACGTCTTCCATTCACAGGTTTAATCAACCATAGTTTTAAATCGCTATTAATTAAGCATCAAATCCCTATTAATTGTATTAATGTTCTCATGATTGCATGACTAGCGTTTTACAGATTATTTTAAAGATTATATATTTCTTATTATTATTACTATCATCATTATCAAAACTTTATTTCGGCGTGAAATTTCTGATAGCAAAGAAACAGAAAATCAATGTATAGCTAAAGTATAAAATGTTAGGTTACACTACAAAAGTCTTTGATATTTTTCCCAATAATTTTTTAGGATTAACAAATGCGTGTAGACTGGTGCCATATCCATATTGCAAAAATTTGAACTACGTAACCTTCGTTAGTTCGTCCGTCCGTCCGTCCGTCCGTCCGTCCGTCCGTCCGTCCGTCCGTCCGTCCGTCCGTCCGTCCGTCGGTCCGTCCATTCATTCATTCATTTATCCATCCAACCAACCATCCAACCAACCATCCATCCAGGGTAGGGATAAAACGCGGATGCGGATGGCGGACGGCGGATGCGGATGGCGGATGAGAAAAGGCGGATGGGGGATAAAACGCGGATGAGAAAAGGCGGATGGGGGATAAAACGCGGATGGGCAAAATAACGGCGGAACATAAAATAAAATGATATTAGATTTAAAACCCTGTAGATATAAAACGAAAGAGAAAGAGAATTTAAAATGTCGGAAGAAATCAAGGTTTAATACGCGTTACATAGTGTTAATCGAAGGCAAGCTGTTTTTCAAAATTTAGAGTTTGTCTATATCTACTGAATAAACATAGTGAGTTTGTAAGACAAACGCTCTTCCATGTCCGTGGACCGTCTACGTTATAAGTATTTTGCAATGCCAAGATGTAATGATTTTGAATAGTAAGTGCTTAAAGTTAGTTAGTGTGATAGTTTTCCTTGTAATGGATTTGGGTAGTGTGTTCCAGATTCTTGTTGTCCGAATTGTATATATAGGATTTTGATAGGTAGAGGTGTTAGATGATCTTGTTTGTCTGTGATTTTGAAGAGTTGCTTGGATGTTTTTATTCAGAATGTTGATAAATATATAGAAGAGACTTATGCCTTTATTAAATATACAGTGCATGATTCCGATACAATAACAAAGGGAAGAGGTTTAAATTCAGCCCAGTGTCATTACCTCTTATATAAACTTAACTTTCCGTTTGCATGCGCGTTCTTAACAACAACAGGAAATGCGGAACTTTATTGATCAGTCTGATCATTCGATAAATTTCTGGTTCCCACCGAAGGAAGTAATGCCGGACGGACTCCCAATGCCATTATATGCCGTAAAGTCCAAGACCTGTTTAAGTGAGGAGCGATTTCACATATATGAAACCTTGAAACGTCAGCAAACCAAAAGCGGTCGATGACTGATAAAGTAAATGGGTATCTTAATTAAACTCAAGTTTAATGCCTAACCGGATATGTATCGAAATTATATATAAATCTAAAAAAACAAAACATTTAACGTTCTTCCGTGCAATGCATGGTATTTTCGCAATTAGCTTGTGCGTTTTTCGCGAAACCACGTTTTATCCCCTCCGTCATGTATTTAGATCACCGGAATTTTAATCGTGTTAGAACTACGAACAGTGCCATATTAAATGCGTGTTGTAAAAATCCTCTGATTCATGCCACAATGAGAACAATACTGTGCTTTCTAATCTATAATCTCGTAAATTCGTAATATTATTTGAGTCGTTAGCGATGTTTATTCAGTAATATAGACTAATTCTAAATTTTGAAAAACAGCTTGCCTTCGATTAACACTATGTAACGCGTATTAAACCTTGATTTCTTCCGACATTTTAAATTCACTTTCTCTTTCGTTTTATATCTACAGGGTTTTATATCTAATATAATTTTATTTTATGTTCTCCCGTTATTTTGCCCATACGCGTTTTATCCCCCATCCGCCTTTTCTCATCCGCGTTTTATCCCCCATCCGCCTTTTCTCATCCGCGTTTTATCCCTCATCCGCCTTTTCTCATCCGCCATCCGCCATCCGCATCCGCCGTCCGCCATCCGCATCCGCGTTTTATCCCTACCCCATCCATCCATCCATTACAAAATCGAGCAGCCCGCATTATCACAGGTGCACCTTATTCTGTACGTACCAGGGAGGTATTTGCTGTACTGGTATGGTCTTCACTGGCACAAATGCGACAGCGTCAAAAAGCAATCTTGATGCATGCATAAAATACTAAATGGGCTTGCACCCTCTTATTTGTCTGAAATTTTTGTTAAACACTTTGGCTCTATATCTTATAATTTACGTACATAAAATAGGTTCCAACAATAGAACTGAATGTTACAAGAAAAGTTTCGCAGTAACTGGAGATAAAACCTGGAATATCGTCAAAAAGCAATCATGAGGTGCAGGCAACTCTGTAGCAAGTCGAGCGCATAAGGGACGGGTCAGCGACTAGGACTCCACAGGGAACCCGTTTTGGGAAGCCACTATAATTATATGAGCTCTTATAATATATATGTAATGTAATGTAATGTAATGTAACATTGAAAATATATATTGAAAATAACAAGCCTGCGTGCGGCTACACGCGAGGAATTGATCCAAAATGCTGGTCTATTTCTGGCGTTAATAGTTCTTTTGGGAGCATGTTTATCGAATATGATTGTGAATTTGTTTTTCCATTGATTCCATGCAAGCTTCATTGATATCTGAGTAACTATTCAAATTAGGCCATTTAGTCTTTTTTAAATCTTGAATAAACAAATCAGTTCTAAAACGTTTATAATTTCTAGTCTCAACAAACCTGGGATTAATCCACGGGGGATGCCAATTTTACGAATTGCGAAAATTAAATATTAATGATCCCTAATTGATAAAGAATAAACACCCGAAGTCACAATACTATCCTTTCTATTAGTAATAAATCAATCAATTAAACTCGTTGAGGAATCCGAAACCATGGTTTCCATAGAGCCGCAAGAGCCCATCCTCGTTCCCAAGGCCTTTTTGAAATTGGGAGGGTGGGAAGGCATCGGCTGGTCACAGCAACCAGAAATACTGGGTGTTATAAATTAGCATTTTAGTTTAGTTAAGTTTAGTTGGGAGAAGTTCACTGTAATGGCGGTCCAATTGGTCCCGTTGGCGGTCCCGTAGAAGCTATTTGATCGTTAACTGGCACAAAACTATGCTTAATTATCTTTCTCGATGAATGTTTAAGAAAGCCAAGCGACCAATGCAAACGCGGAGTCAACCAGCCGATACCAGGGCCATCATGTGATCAGTGTTAGCCAATCGAAGTATGGGTAGGAGGCGCCAACCAACCGCAGGCACCTCAGTCACATTCTCAACTTTGCCGGCGATGACTGCGGTCGGCATGACGCCGATATGCCGGCGGCTCTTGCGGCGAAATGGAAACCGCTGTAGCCAGAGTCTCCATCATGTTAACGAAACGAACCGTATGGGAATCAATTGAACTGTTTGCTAAATTACAGTTTATATCAACCATAATGTAAATATCGACAAATTCAGTCTTGGCTTTTTAAATAGGCCGAATTTATCAAGATATTCGTACGAGGAATGAGGTGGCCGATAACATGCAGCAAACCAAAAACGAAGAAAAGTTTGGTTTACGTATTTCTAACATTATCATTTCAAGATCAACGTCTTCGAGATCTGTTCTCCGTTTAATGTTTATAGAATCTCTTATCAACTTACAAACACCACCACCATTCCTATTACGGTCGCTACGTTCAATAACATAACCCGAAAGTTTAACTTCATTATCCTGAATAGTATGATCTAATCTCATTTCATTTATTGCGAGAATACTGATCTAATGAAAGTCCATTCATTAGTACTCTCACTTCATCAATATGTTTAATAAGACTAGCAATATTTATAAAGGCCATTTTGAACCGTTGTTCAGTAATCTTTTCATGCGATACAAACGACCACTTATTTGTAACGCATAATTCCTTAAGCTTAGTTTTCAAATATTGAATTTTTGAGTTCAGTTTCTTGTTCTTTCTGCGAGTAAGTCCTGATATATGTATTTTTGTTGCTGGTATTTCTTGTTTAATTTTCTGACCAAGGTCAGCAATTTTCTCAGCAATTTCGTCTGGATTTTGACTTGAAATGTCATGGGTTCCGACATGTAAAATAAGTTCATCAGGTTTGCCTTTAAGATATGGATTAATAAAATCCCTCATGCCATCCCCTTTACAGTCTCCAAATGATTGTGAAATAACATGAGCATCTTGAGTAACTTTACGACCAACTGCAAATTTAGTTATTGAATCACCTAAGATTCTAACTGATCTTCTATTTGTTTGATCAAACTTATCTGCAGTAGACTGTCTATCTCGGACTTTCGTCTGCGTTAATGTACTTTCACCATTCTGCTGTTGCTTCGACTGTTTTGTAGATGGCTGTTTGGTCGACTGTTTTGTAGATGGCTGTTTGGTCGACTGTTTTGTAGATAACTGTTTGGTCGACTGTTTTGTAGATGGCTGTTTGTTCGACTGTTTTGTGGATGGTTGTTTGGTCGACTGTTTTGTAGATGGCTGTTTGGTCGACTGTTTTGTAGATGGTTGTTTGGTCGACTGTTTTGTGGATGGTTGTTTGGTCAACTGTTTTGTGGATGGTTGTTTGGTCGACTGTTTTGTAGATGGTTGTTTGGTCGACTGTTTTTCAGATGGTTGTTTGGTCGACTGTTTTGTAGATGGTTGTTTGGTCGACTGTTTTTCAGATGGTTGTTTGGTCGACTGTTTTGTAGATGGTTGTTTGGTCGACTGTTTTGTGGATGGTTGTTTGGTCGACTGTTTTGTGGATGGTTGTTTGGTCGACTGTTTTGTAGATGACTGTTTGGTCGACTGTTTTGTAGATGGCTGTTTGGTCGACTGTTTTGCAGATGGTTGTTTGGTCGACTGTTTTGCGAATGGTTGTTTGGTCGACTGTCTTGCAGATGGTTGTTTGGTCGACGGTTTTGTAGATGGTTGTTTGGTCGACTGTTTTGTAGATGGTTGTTTGATCGACTGTTTTGTGGATGGTTGTTTGGTCGACTGTTTGTAGATGGTTGTTTTGGTTGATGAGGGCCTCGTCTTCTTCTTTTTCTTTTTGGTGACTTCATTTCACGGTGGATAGATAGATGGATGGATAGATGGATGGATGGATGGATGGATGGATAGATAGATGGGTGGATACTAAGATGGATGGATAGATGGATGGATAGATGAATAGATAGATGGATGGATGGATAGATGGATAGATACATGTGGTCATAAGACAACTATAGATGTTATGTATATTATAGCCTGAGTGGAGCTTGACATCTTTGCTCTAAATGTAACGTCAGTCGCTAGTGGAATATGCAACTAACCTATGGTTATATAGACAAACCTGTACATACCTAATTCGTTAAGGCAAAGTATACGGTATTGGCGAACTCTATCCTCAAGACTTTCCTTGATGAGCTTGCAACAGCTGGACGACTGATCATCAGGGTTATCGATGCATTGTTCGAGATAATCATGACGGTCTTCATAATACTCTCTCAATCTTTTCTCACAAAAGCTTTCCTTTGCACCTTTAGCAAGTACCAGTCTTGTAGATCGCAAACAATAAAACAGTGTGATTATGAAAAGCAATCTTATCAAAATGAGATTTCGTCTTCTGATTTTACTGTCTTGGGCTGACATATCTTCAATGGCTAGTGGGATCTTAAGGACGGCTTCGAATCTGTGAAGACTGAAAGTTTTATTTAAATGTTTAGAATATGAACTATTAAAGATTATAAAAGTGCCGATCACATTTTGGTCTTTCTATATATTTATAATCTTTGACACTTTCCGACAGGAATTACTGAATATTATAACCAACTAAACTACTAAAATTTTATCTTTTTATGCTAACGTTGGTTTACTGTTTACAGGAAATGACGTTAAAGTCTCTTATTTCCATACAGTTGTAATTGTTGTAACTCAGTCGGCGATTGATCGGCGACTGTTTGCGATCTTTTACAACAATAGTTGTAATTGTTGTAATTCAAATCGCCGTATCGCTCGGACTGAAGACTTCTCGGTTTTAACAAAGTTCTGATGAACTAAGTTTGATATTCAAAAACAAATTGAATGACTAAAATTTTGTTTGTGATCATTTTCACAGTTTATATAACAATATAGCAAGCAAGTAGTGATACGGTCTGGATGGGGCGGAGGGGGGGGGGGGGGGGGTATCACTTCTCAAGCATTATTTGCTCGTTCAGTAACTTCGCTTAAGTCTCGTGTTTCGTGAACGTTGACGACAATTGCAAACATTTGAGTTGCATGGCGTTCGCGGGATTCAAGTCTTCAAACTAGTCATCTAGTAGACTTATTTAACAAAATCGGGTATTTTTTTTGCGACTGTTGTAATTATTGAAGAAGTTGAACTTGCTTCAACTTCTACACCAAGAGACACGCAAAGATGTTACACAGTGATACAAGAGTGGGCGCGAAGAGAGTTAGCTCTGCACTTTAAGCAAACTTTTGTTTAGAAATTCAAATTTTCACTGTTGAATCACTCCACAATCTCTTAAGTGTCTCAGCGTCGACGTCATTTCCTGTGAATAGTAAACCAACTAATTAAGCAAAAGAAGAATTAAGGCAACAAGATTAAACTTAGTTCCTTTCAGAGATAGGCCTTCGCCTTCGGCTCGGGTTAAAATTAGCCTGAGTAGAGCTAAAAACGTGTATACGCCCGCGAACATCAACTCTATTGTTATAATACTTCAAATATCATAGGGTATATCTAAGACATGCACGTTAAACTGTTTAACAAGATATAATATTAAGCTATCCAGTATAGTGTGAACGGATTACGGTGAAACTGAATGTCTTTTCTGTCCATTCTCTAAAAATACGTTAACACCTGGTGAGCTCAACATGCAGCACTTGAAAGCCATGTTGTCGTAAAATATAAAGTTGACAGAATATATATGCATAGCTTATCTTAACACTTTGAAGCCTGACGACGAGTGTTTAAACGGATAGTTTATAACTCATTCCTGTCCGAGGGCTTTCCCAGAGGTGAATAAAATCGTCTGGCGTCACCCAGAATAAAATACTGAAGACCAATTCGGACAGGAAAGAGTTAAGGTTTATTCTGGCTAACACCAGACGATTTTATTCAGCACGCGGGAGGGTCCAGCTGGCCTCAAAGTGTTAAGCAGCTGGCAATAAGGGTAAAATGCATGATTAAAACCCCCAAAGAATTGTTATTAGTTTTTATCAAACTTTTTAAACGTTAAGATAAATATGGAGTATAACATGTGTTCATTTGGCAATACATGCTGTTACTATAAATCACTACAAAAACACATGCTTTTAAAATTGTTTGTAAAGATCGAAAATATCTGTCAGTTTTTCGTTTTGTTTTTAGCATTGCAGATAATAAAAATGTTTTGATATTTAAAGTTTGTTACTGGCCCGATTGTGCAAAAATTATTTCAGTTTTGACCAAAAAATTCCATCTTTTTTTAGCCTTCTGTTGTTATTGCTTCACCCCGCAGCTGCTTTGGAGATTTCATTGTTAGAAAAATTATCAAAAGCTTACCCAGCCAAAGTTGAAAGCTGAATTACTCTATTACTAAATGTCACGCGAAAGCCAAAATTCCCGCTGTTTTAAAGATGGTCATGCATATGGCGAAAGTTTGAAGTTTTTCTTGGAGCTGAAGGAAGATTGAAAACGGTTTAACTTTGCTCTTCGATCATACGCCTTTTGCGAGAAGGAACAAAAAAGAACAGGGCGCTCTTTCAAAGGGTAGATGTCTTAGGCCCTGTTTACATGATTGACAGTCCAATCGGATTGAAAAATGCGAGTGAAGTCAATCCGGGCACATGTTTACATGAGAATCCGATCTGCTTGGAACTTTGTTTTCGGTTTTGGAACACAATTTTCTGTGCTTCCCTCAATGTCTGCCATTTAGCACAACACGCACCAACATTACTCATGCGTGTCAAGTATAATTTTCAAGTCAAACCGTGTTTAAATGAATCAGATTGGAGACATTCAAGTCGACCCTTGCTTGAATCTCAAGTCAATCCACTCCACTGCGTGGATTGACTTCAGCTATTCTTTCGATCAGATCGAAAACGTTCAATCTTCTTCATGTAAACAAAACATGCAAGGAGAAACAACATGTGCGATTTGACTTGAACACGCTTCATGTAAACAGGACCTTAATAATCTATTTAATTTACTTTCCTGTGCACATTATATCAACATAAATAAAAACATGATAATAGGCTGGATAACAGAACGAGTAAAATAGCCTGGCGTTGACCAGTGTAAAATACATAAAACTTGAAAGTCATGTCACTCAGATGCTGTCCAGAAATTGTTTAAAAAACAGGACGAAAAATATAGGACATACACTGAATATGATACAGTAATCAAAAGCAACATAATGGTGGGTTAATAAGAAACTGGGCTGTATGCACTTGAGGCATATACTCGGCTTCCATGTTCGTTGGTCGTCTGTGTTGTACGTGTTGTTTAGTGTATTATTCATGTATAGTAGATACATATTGACTTCCTACTGATAAAGTTAGAGAGAGTGATGTCTTTTTGTTGTAATATTATTGGGTCTTATAGTTTACGGTCTTGCATTTATAAATTTGATATTTGTAGCAGATATATGGGTGACACAAGCTGTCAGCGCGCTGCCTATAGCTCTCACCGCTCAAGTTAATCCCGGTTTTAATCGTGCATTTTACCCTTATTGCCGGTGAAAAGGGGTTAGTACTCTGATGGATGAGCACATTAGGTTCGTGTGAGTAGACTTGTTGGTTCTCTCTGTGTTAGAAAACTATAGTTCCATCAAAGGGGGCCATTGGGTTATCAGTGTCTAAATATACTGTCATATCTTACACTCAATAAATATAGTCGCTTAGGGTTTGTTATGTATATTTCAATCCTTTCTTCTTATAAAGACAATATTTAGTTGTTTCTCGGTTTTTATAGTTGTTTCTCGGTTTTTATAGTAGTATGTGCGAACCTCTGAGCCTTCTTAAATACGACCGCACTTCCCTACATCACACAGTTAACAGTTAACAATTAACAATTAACAAAACACGATTTTTACCTTCGGTCTTTATAGTTGAAATTCCGGTGATATCTGTTATGACAGTATGGTACTCCAAGTAATAAAGCAGCAATTCTCCCTTCTTTTCTGGTATACCTTTTAGCCGTCAGGGTTAACAGTAAACTGATTTATACGGTGTCATCGTAAGACACTATAATATACTGTAAAGCCCTCAAAAGTAACCGCCCCTCCGAAGCGCCCCTCTTCACGAATTAAAGGTACCGGCCTTTTTTCACGATACAAAATATACGCCTAAGTATATAAAGCTGTCTTCGCGCGATAACCGCTTCATATATCATCCATTCTGCACATTTAATTTTCTTACAAAATTAGTTTAAGGGTAGCCTGATAATTCAGACCCATGTCAGGCGCGGGCACCCTCCCGCCTGAAATAGGGTCTGAGATTCGAGCCGGGAAATTCCGTACATCTGACGTCTTCTGTACCCAGATCTGGGTACTGAATCTGATTGGCTAAACTTGAAATCGACATCGTTTTCCACGCTTTGCCCACGCGAATGAAAGTTATGAATTTTAATTGTCGCTTATGAAACGGCCAAACCGCAAATGTGAGCTACTTCACTTCCATGGGACATCGTACATCAACGCTTTTGTTAGCGGCCGTGGAAATACCTTTCGGTAAGAGTCCTAACGCTCTGTGGTGATTGACCGTTGTGTACTTGACTGTTTAAATGCTTTGTTCAAACTGTCGACTCCAAACAATTTTCACACGTAAACAGTTCGTAGAACCGCGTTGTTTAATTTCTTCCTCCAATTTAATATACGAGTGCTTTTATGTGTCAACCAAACCGTTAACCAAAATTGCAGTTATTGACCAGCCAATTCAAAACAGAAAGGTCGCAGACAAAAGTGGATCGTGTTTACACAAATCGATGGCAAGTAGTTTGTATGTGTCAACCAAATCTTCATTGAAATTATTCGCTTTAAGTTTAAATACGTTCGTCAGAACTGAAGTGATTGACCAGCCAAACGGAGAGGCCTTTTTTATTCTTGTTGTCAATACACAAGTAAATGTGACATTGGCAGTAGTAGGGAAGGGCGGGTCCTGGCGCACTTTTGGGTTTATCGTTTTGGCAAACATTCTGGCGCCATTACCACCCCACCCATGCGCGTCATGTTTGCCCTAATTCATTCTAGAACATTATTATTAATTTTTTAATAATAATACCTATCCACCCCAGGGGCTACTTACGTTTCGTTTATTGACTTTTGTAATGGCCGATTGCCAGTGTCTGAATTCCGTCTGGTAAAATTATTCTTTTGTCGTCGTTTTTACTTTAAATAAAAAATGAGTATACACTATGGTTATGAAAACAAAATATTAGAACATCAACAGTACGGCTACGCTTACAAAACTGTTTTTGACGTTAATTTACAAAAAGCTGTAAAAACTGGACAAGCCGATAAAGGTGTTAGAGTTGGAAGAGTGCAAGACAATGAATATTCACTTTTTCAAAGTGTGTACAACAGAGGACCAATACCCGGATTAGATTTTATACAAAATACCAGAAAGTGTTTTATGATATTTAAATGTCCGGAAATGGTTAGTATTAATGTTTCAGTTTTTATCGTGGTGCGTGTTATTGACGATACCAACAATTCCGGTTTGTGGGCATATGTTATTGGCAACGATAATGGTGGTTACGATAAATTCATTGGATATAAAACTGGAACAACAAACCAACTTTCATATGGCGGAGGTTTTCCAACAAAGGAGTACAACTGTACAATTCAAAGTGATGTTAATATTTTTGAAAAACATATAATTTCTTGTCATTGGTTACTGTCCGGAAGCTGTGTTTACGTAAATGGTGTAAAGTCAGTAGATTCAGATTTTTATGCAAATCCAAAAACCATTGGCGAAACATGTAGTACAATATTTATGAACGATAGATTTACCGGAACCACAGGACCGTTATCAAAACCGTTTAAAGGAGAGATTTACGATATTAAGGTAATTAGCGGATTTTTAGAAACAAATGATATTGTAAGCATAAACAAAAAAATAATGGACCAGCATGACATTTAAGTGGGACACTTTTTGGAACCATTTTTGGAACCGTTTTTAGAACCGTTTAAAAAGATATATAATAAAGGAATAATGGAACAAAAACGTGAAAAAGAAAGATTAAGAAAAGCTAAACAAAGATTAGCTAAAAAACCCGTGAAACCTGTAGTAACAGCAGAAGAAAAGAAACTAAAGAAAGCTAAACAAAGAAAAGCTAAAAAACCTGTGAAACCTGTAGTAACAGCTGAAGAAAAAAAACTAAATAAAGCTGAACAAAGAAAAGCTAAAAATCCACCAAAGGTGGTTGTCCCGCTAGGGGAAAAGCGCAAAACAGATCAACTAAGGAAAGCTGAACAAAGATTAAACATTGTAAAACCAGTAAAACCGATGAAACCGATGAAACCGAAAAAAGAAAAACCACCTTTAACTTTAGAACAAAAACGTGAAAAAGAGCGTTTTGAAAAACTTGCTGACGAGCTACCATCCATTGAAGATTCAGGCATACCAGGAGTGATAAGGCTGTCAGCACCAAGAGCAAAACTTTTGGGAACCAAGCCTGGTTATTTTAGTAGTGAAACATCACTAATGTTTAGTCAAATGTTACACGCAATCAAAAAACAACGAGAAAAACCACAAACATTTCCACCAAATTACGATTTTAAACAACCATTTTCACCAGTAAAAGGTTGTAATTTTCAAAACTATTGTTTACACTCTTTTAAGGGTGACTACTGTGAAAGGAAATGTGATCAAAAGTTCTGTAAAGAACACAGTCCCAGAGACATTAGCGACAACTGCTTTCACCTAATCAGGGAAGAGGATGGTGACAACTATTTTTGTGCAAACTGTGGGTTAGTTTTTGAAGGCTGTCCTATGCCACCAAACAAGCCAGAGAAACTTAAGAAAGGAGAAAGAAAAGAGGGTGATCCCGATTACTCATCAATTCAGACCAACAGAAACCGCGCCTTCACCGCTAATCACAACCTTAAGGATTGGGTAAGGTGTGGTCAAATTTTAGGTAGAATGGCGGTTAATGAGAACAACAACATAAAAGAAAGACTGTTTTACCTATGGAAAAAGTTTTCCTTAAAAATGTGTGATGAAAACTATAGTCATGACAGTGTTAAGGAAATGTGGAACAAAGGATGTGTTTCAACAGCATCACTACCACCTTATCCATTTGGCGGTAAGATATGGATGGATGATGGTTTTCTTTTACACAGATTGTCAGATGGTTGTCCATCTCTTCACAACCTTTGGTTAGACTTCACCAAAAAACAGGATAGCACCTTTTCACTACGATTTTCAACTGAAATGTGGGAAAACTATTCCACACCTACCTGGAACAAAAAGAAACTTATTTACCTTAGATATTTTCGAAACGAGGAAATAGCTCATCACTTTTTCAGCAACGGGTTTACACTTGCTGAGAACGATAACTACAACTTTACTGCGTACGCAAAAGAGTACAAAAAAGGAACAATTGAAAAATACATAAAAACCAATAGAAGGGTGTTAAAACCACTGAAATCAATTGTAAGCACAAATTTTGAAAACGAAAAAGAAAGTGAACTTAACGAGGAAATTATTCGAATTAACGGAATTTGTAAAGAAAAAAAGATAGAGTTATATAACTTTAACATTACTTTGGTTGATGGAAGGATTAAAAGGGATTATATTAGACAGCTTGAAATGGCATAATTCCTTTTTTTAGAAAATATTTCATATATTTAAAATATATGAAATTAAATTTTTTTTGTTAGCACCTTTTACACCTTCTTGGTCTAAAAGTGACCATATCGTATAGACTTTCAGCAAAGTCTTTATCAGCCTCGTTATCCGAATCTTCTTGCATATAGTTTTCTAATTCGTATGCATTGTATGATTCTAATCCATATTTTTCAGGATATGCGTTTCTTCTTTTGGTTCCGGTAGGGTTGTACGGAATGGTATAAAGCCCGTATTCTTGTTGATAAATTTTTTTTCTGTTGAATTCTTTGAAGATGTTTTTGTATAACATATAGTATTTTTTGTTATTCCTTTCGTTTAAAATTGTAACGGTGTCGTGACCAATTATATGGTTAATAAGCATTTTAAACATATTTTTTAGCGCATCTGAAAGACGACCTCGGTTCTTTTTGTTTTGCATTATTTCGATGAACACGTAAATTTTTTCAAGTTCACCAACCGGAAATATTATGAAATTAAAGTTGACTTCGATTTCAAACGTTTTTAGTGACGGCATTTCGTCTTGATAGATTAGTTTTTGAAACTTTGAAACTAACGCATTTTTTTTAATGTAATCCATTATTCCTTTATTATATATCTTTTTAAACGGTTCTAAAAACGGTTCCAAAAAGTGTCCCACTTTAAAATCTTACTATAATAAAGAGATGAACACTTTAAACTTTTACTTATCCCAACTTTCAACAAACCGAGCCGAACCTTATTCAAAATCCTGGTACACAACCGGGAGTGTTATCTGTAATTGTACTAATGGTACTAAAGAAGGTCTCGAAATTTGGCATCAGTTTTCCCAACGCCATGAAAAATATAACAAAGAACTATGTGATAAAAAATGGGAACAGTTTAAGAAAAAAGTTTTACTTTACGCCATAAGATCATTAGTGTTAATGATTCACAAAGACGGTGGAACAACCTATAATCCAAGTGAAACCCAAATAGTTTCAGACTTAGAAGTAAGAAATTTTGTTTGTGAAATTATTATTCCTAAGTTGTCAATTCGAAGAATGCGAAATAACAAAGCACTCAACAACCTTTGTTCCGCTGTTTACACCATGTCAGAAGGAAAAGACGAACATGTTATAGAAAACATTTGTAAAAGAATTAAAGACAAAGGACTAAGAAACTTTTTTACCTCAACATGGAAACACAAAAATTTTAGGTTTACTTGCGATATCAACAGTATTATTAGCTGGTACAACAGTGATGAGAAAACAAAACCAAACCCAAAAGCCACAAACATCAAACCTTACATTAACAACGATCCACTTTGGTTAGAAAAAACAACCAGATATTTAAAGTCATTTGATGACATTGGCTGTACACCAAGATATTTTAAGGTAACTGATGAACAACGCCAAAAACTGAAAAGTAAGGTAAAAAAGAAAAAACTTGTTAACGAACTATGCCACAATGGATTCCATGATATAGCTAAATCTCTTATAGCAAAAAAACTATAAATAAAGAAAGATGTTAGTTAAAGACAACACAAACGTTGCAAAGTGTGATTTCAAATCTAAAACTTGGTTTGATATTGGTAAACTTATTTTTAATCTTACAAATGGTAGCGATGAAGGATACAACCTTTGGGTGATGTATAGCAAATACGACCAAAAAAATTTTAACGAATCTTGTTGTATTAAATACTGGGTTTACCTTATGAACAACGCTTAAAATTGATTTTTTTACTATAATAAAGAGATGAATAACGAATTACAATACGAAGATCCAGAAGGTTACATAGTTGTTTCAAACCATGAACTGTATTGGTTTAGTAATTTAACTGAGCTTTTTGACACATTTGGTGATCGTGTAGAATGGGATTTTGAAAACGAAGTTTACATCATACCAAATGAAAACTTTGAAGTTGATGAAGAATTAAGTAATTGGTTGGATGAAGAAGATTTACCAGAATCCTTAGCTACTGATGAACTTTAATTAAAAAAAATTCCTATTTTTTAAAATAGGAATTTAAAAGCTTATATCAACTTGTGTAGTAACCATCCACCACCAGCACCTGCTAGTCCAACAGCCATAATTTGATATTTTTTCATTTCAGGCGATGGTTGGTAATAGTCTTCTAATTTTGGTGGCGGTATGTTTCTTATGTTCCGAACTTGTTGTAATTCTGCAAGTGCTTTGTTGGTGTCTTTAATGTCACCTTTTGCATGGTAAAGTTCTTCTTGGAGTTTTTTTTCCTTGTTTCTTGCTGCTGTTTCTTGCTCACGGAAGGCTTCGTTAGCCTTTTGCTGTTCTTCCATTGCGTGGTTGTGTCTTTTCGCTTCTTCTTGGTAACCTTTTTTGTTGAACGTTGAGAATAAGTAACCAGCTCCTGCAAAGGCGACTGCATTAAATAATCCTCCTGCTATCATTGATACCATTTATTTATGTATCGCTAAAGCTTCACTTAGAACTTTAAACTTTAAGGGGGATGTACCCCGCGGTTTGCCCTTTTTTCACCAGGAAGCTACCAACTGCAACAGCGACAGCTAACTTTGCGGCATCCTTTAAACTGGCTGGTGCGGCTAAAGGTTGACCAGCCACTTTTTTAGAAACCATACTTACAACTACGGCTCCTGCGGTAACTAACGCAGCTTCGTATAAATCTTGCATTACTTCACGTTTTGTTTCAATCATTTATTATAGTAGAATTTTACAACGTCATAAAAAGTTCTAATTCAGACGTGTCGTTAGATAACACTCCAGATTTTTGTTGCATGTTACACTTGCTTTTTCAAAACCATAATTTAGTGCCATTTTATTTTATTGTTATTTCTAACAATATGTCACCAATTTTATGGCTTACCGAAAACTTTAGTTCGTTATAAATTCCGTCGTTTAGTTTGGTTTCACTGTTGATGTTGTCGTAGTGTGTAACGGTGCCCTTTAATGACTGGGTGGTTGTAATTGGAAGAATTGCGATGGACCCATCCCGTTGACCTTGAAATGATGTTTCGTTTTTGTTAACAGCACTGCACTTAATGTTAATATATTTTAAACCAAGGTTGACATTAACAGATGTGTTAGAAGTCCAACCACTTCCTTTTGGAATAACCATCCGTGTTTCAGAAAATCCAAGAATTGGAGCCAGTTTTTCTAATGAAAGGATTTCTGTTGGTGTAATTTTAATTTTTTGCGAATAATGTACTAGCTCTGCTTTTGCGTTTACTTCCGCTAATTTTTCAACAATCATGTTGGCGGTCCAATAACCAGGTTTAAACCATAATTTTTTACTACCATTTGCAATAAAAATAGGATCTGTAATGTTATTAAAATCCCAAAACACACTTGCACACTTTACTGTCATTGTTTTGTTTTCGATGACTAAAGGTTCATCAAATTTAACAATGGTTTCCATTTCATTGTTTTTTTCCATGAAAATTCTTAAAAGACTCATTTATTTAAAAAAAAATCATATGCCAACAAAACATATGATTTTTACACTTTTTATACTATTTCATGATTGTATGGGTGTTTTAGGTTGATTTCTAACCTACTATATTTTTTTTCTTTTAATGTTTCTTTGATTTTTTTTTCTTCATCTTTTGAAACGTCTAAATAATCATCTAGGATAACCTGCATATCCTTTTTGTTTGGATTGTAAAAAGACACTAGTTTTGAAATATTTTCTCTATACGGTTTCGCAATACTTGTCAGTTGTTGTGTAATTACTATTGTGCTGATATGCATATGCCTTGCACCAAATCCAAGTTTTACCAACTCACTAGTTCGGTTTTTTACCGACTGTCCAGCAGCGCAATCATCAAGTATAATTAACGATGGACTTCCTTTACAATATTCCACAACAAATTTCAGAAGCTCATCTGTTTGATCCTGGTTACAGGGTATAACAAAGAAATTTGGATCGTTTAAATGTTTCCAGTTTAGGTAGGTTTTGTTCCACTCAAAAGTTGGACAAATTAAAAATATGTTTTCAAACTGTTTATAACATTTTTCTTCTAACATTTCAAGAAGGTAATGTGTTTTTCCACATCCCGTCATTCCAACTATTATCATGTTAAATGAATTCATTTATTTACTTTGTTTACTCTGCTTAGTAAGTAACTCCTCGGAAGTCGCCTGCTTGTACCTTTAGAACACCATCTGAAAGTATAAAAATATAACAGTTAAGGTTTACAGTTGTTGCTTTTTTTGTAATTTCCAACATGATACCAGATTGGGTTGACAAAAGTTTTGTTCCGTGTCCGTATAATTCGTTGTCGTCAATGGTTCTAAGATCGACTACCAAAGCAAACTTGTCGCCGGTGAAGAAGCTACTTGCGGTAACAGCACTGGTGTCCTGTTTGAAAAGTCTTTTTGCTTCTTCGAACAGTCTTCTTTTAATTATTCCCTGCGAGTAAACACTGTTAGGAATACCTTCAATGGTAACTTTCACGTTTTCAATGTTTGGGAAAACAAACTCTTCGGATCCACCACGGGTTCCCTTTGTAAAAAGCATTACAACAGCTTTCATACTCTTTCGTGGTAAATTAATGGTTTCGTTAACAAGAGTTGTTGTTTTGTTCCATTCCACCTTTTTCAAAAGGGTAGCGTGTTCAAAACTAAGACTTCTCCCTGCGTTGTATCCACTTTCGACTTCGCGAACAAGGTCGGAATTGGTGATGGTTTCGAATTCCAGTTCAATGTTTTCTAAGCTATATCCTTCAACTGCTTGGTTGTTTTGTGCTTGCATAATTTCGCTGGCTTGTGGAAGAGTAATAATATACTGTAAGTCGTTGCTCATGTTGTAAGGAGCGTATAAACCATGATCCATAAGAATTTTTCCTAGTTGGATTCTTTGCTTGTTGCCGTAAACTAAGGCGTACGCATCAGATGAAGCATCGTCCGACTTTGAAATTACCTTACGTTGGTTTTCGGTGGCAATACCGTCTTCCAACATATTGGCACGCTCGTCGCTATTTAACCACAGATCTTCGTAGGTTCTAAGTAAGCTTTCACCTGTGTTGTCGTAAATAATTTCACCTGCAAATTTAACTTTTAGTTGTTTCTGAAGCTGTTTTGCAAGGTTGTTGTTAAACCACGACTTGGTGTTTGCGTTTTTAAAGTCAAAAACAAGAAACATTTTGTCTGGAACAAGAGTTGTCCCGGGTTTAAGTTTTGGGATTTGAATATAAATTTCTTCTCCTGGATTGGCTTTGTTAGGATTAAATGTTGTAACATGTCTTGTACGTTCACCAGTTATTTCGCTTTTTTGTAAACGTTTATAACCTGGTTTTAACATAGTTTGTCGTTCCTTATTCATTTATTATAGTGTAATTTTTATAACAAAATTAAAGTCACGAAATTTAAATAAAATTATATATCATCGTTATCAAGATTGTTAAACACCACTTCTTTTGATACTTTTTTAGATTCTACTTTTTCTTTTTTTTTTTGTCCCAGTGTACTGCTTCCATACAATGTATGTTCCTATTACACCAGTTACAGCACCAACTATACTTAGTGATGTTGTTAACCCAGGTAACACTAAAGATTCGCCTTCACCGCTTTGCTCTTCGTTTTGCTGTTGAAGGGCTTCCTTTTTCTTAGCTTTTGCGTTCTTGCTTAGTTCAGCTAGTCTGTATCCTTGTGCAACTCTTTTTGGGTTTTTTACCCTTGTTGCTTCTTCATGTTTTGTAATAGTTCGTTGTTCACTCATTTATTATGACGAAATTAACACATTTGCTATTTTTAGCTATTTTGTATTATAAATTTGTTATTTTGTATGTAACAGCTAGTTATACAGCTAGCTATTTTGTATTATAAATTTGTTATTTTGTATGTAATAGCTAGTTATACAGCTAGTTATACAGCTAGCTATTTTGTATTATAAATTTGTTATTTTGTATGTAATAGCTAGCTGTCAAAACATACAAAATAAATGTTAATATTATCCATAGACATTGGAATTAAAAATTTTTGTTACAGTGTGGAAGAATATACAAAGGATCCGCTTTCTGGTTGTGTGAAAGAACTAAAAAATTCATGTTTGGCAAAAAATGGGAGAAAGATGGTTTCAACTGCGGTTCTCAATAGCGTTTCTGATATTATTCAAAATGTTTTTAAAACATTTGCGGTTACTAATGTTTTAATAGAAAAACAAGTTAGACAAAACACAAACTGTGTCCGGTTAATGCAACACGTTTGGACCTTAGTTTCTTTGCTGTATCCTAACGTGGAACTAGAACTGTACTCCCCAAAATTTAAAACAAGTGTGTTTGGGGTTAAGCTTGGCGATCACAGATCGCGTAAAAAGTGGGCTGTACAACACGCTAAAAAAATAATGGAAGAACGTGGAGATCAAAAAACTTTACTTTTACTTAGTGTTAAAAAAGCAGATGATATGGCAGACTGTTTGTTGATGAGTCTTAGCTGGATGTACAGAAAGTATGGCTAATTAGAAAAACTTATAAAATGTGAGAAAGGTGCCAGCAAGAGAAGCTCCAAAAACTAATGGTAATACAAGTGACGAATTTCCACTATGTATTGGGTTCGTTTTGTTATGGTTTACTGGTAATGGAAGGGGTTTAATTTGTTGAGAACTTGTTTTTTGTTGTTGAGAAATAACTTTGTTTACATTTTTGTTTCCACCAAACATCATTTTGTTTGTAGCTAATGTAAGAACATTGTTGAACCCATCCAATGGTTTAATAAGAATTCTCATATCTGAAGGTATTAGAATTAAACCCGGTGAAATTGCAAAATTTAGAATTACATTGGTACTTTTAATAGCCTCTCGCATGTTTGTAATACTAACAGTTATATCATCTTGTACAACTGTGTCTTTCATTAGTTTTACAAATACCTCTTGAGTTTGTAAACTTTTTGCACCTTGATTAACAATAGACCATCTGGTTCTTGCCTGGGCACCTAAAACGCTGTAAACATAGCTTTCTACTGATTGTTGAAACATTCTTTGACCAAGTGCTGTTAACCCAGTGGTGGATCTTGGAATGAAAAGCATGTAATCATCTTCACTTTTCGCATGACTCCATATAAACTCTTCGTACTCTGTTGAAACACCCATATTTCCGTGTAAAACAAACTTTAAACCTCTTACTCTTTTTCCGCTTCGCTCTAACTCCTGTTTGAAAAGGTAAAGCTTTGCTGACGAACTGCTATAACGTTTTTCCCACTTTTCACTAATAGGAATATGTTGTTGAAGTAGTTTAATGACGTCCTTTGTCATAAATATGTTTAGTTTTTTAGGTTGTTTTAAAAATCTTCTTAAATGGTATGCATAGTGATACTGAGCAATGCTTGTTACGATATTGGAATGAGCCCTTTTAATGCTGTTCGTTAGGTGTTCTTTTGATATTCCACACAAGTAGGTGGACACGTACGAAGCCGCTATTGCAGTAAAATATGGATTATTAATGTAATCAAATAACTCTGTACGAATGTTTTTGCTTGGTGATGTGTTTGAGTATTTGGTATCAATAGGGTTAAGATGAGCAACAAACTTTTTCTTTTCCGTAACAAAAGTTAAAAGTGTGTTTGGATCTATCTCAAAATCACCCCTTAAAATCTTAAGTTTTTCAACCTTTCCTTCGTCTTTCCACCCCCTTGGCCAGTATAAGTACTGTGTCCAATCAGGGTTGTTTTTAAAGGTGTCTGATGCGATGTTGATAGTTGAGGAGTCATTTAGTTTAAAAAGCACCTCCCTAGAGTCAACCTCTCCTTTGTTATTAAGCCAAATAGAGAAAATAAACCTGCTTACATCAGCATTTGGATATTTTTCTAAAAACTCATTACGAAGTTTGGCTTTTTCTGACGGTCCACCTTTAACTACACCTTTGTAGTCTTTTTCATATAATGTCTTAAGACGTTGTAGTTTTTTTGGCGAGTAAACATTAGTCATCATTTTATTTATAAATAAAATGACTGCTTTAACTTTACTTGACCTTGAGTTAAGAAACATATATTACAATCCTGCAACCGGTTACCAAAGTGCAGAAAAGCTTTACCAAAAGGCGGTTGAAAAAAATGTGGAAGGAGTTACAAGAAAGTTAGTTAAGGAGTGGTTATCTTCACAAAGTACATACACACTACACAAACCGCTAAGAAAACCACGTAAAACGCAAAGGACTTTTGTTAAAAATTTAGCCGACCAGCTTCAAATGGACTTAGTGGATATGGCTAAGTTTAGTTTTGTAAACAAAAGATTTAACTGGATATTAACAGGAGTTGAAATTTTAAGTAGGTTTGCTTTTACCGTTCCTGTGCACAGAAAAAATACAGAAAGTATGGTAGAAGGAGTTGGTAAAATGTTAAAGGAATTTAAACATCATTTTCAAAAGTATCCCGAGGTTGTTCAGTTTGATAATGGTAATGAATTTTATAATGTTGGAGTGAAATCCCTTTTAAAATCTCATGACATAGAATACTTTTCAACACTTTCAGAACGTAAGGCAGCTATTGTAGAAAGATTCAACAGAACATTAAAAACTAGAATGTGGAAATATTTTACCGCTGAACAAACTAAAACTTGGTTACCAGTTTTAGACAAACTCACCAAAAGTTATAACAACACATTTCACTCAACCATCAAAAGAAAACCCAATAGCGTTAATTCTAATAATCAGGATGAGGTATTTCTAACTTTATACGGTTTACCACCAACAAAATTTCCAACACCCAAATTTAAGGTTGGCGATTATGTAAGAATATACAAATACAAAAAGAACTTTGCAAAGGGGTATGACCCTAATTTTACAAGTGAAGTTTTTAAAATATCAGCTGTGTTTCGCGGTGATCCGGTGATGTACAACATTGAAGACAACTCAGGTGAAAATGTTATTGGTAAGTTTTACGATGAAGAGTTGGTCCGAGTTATACAATAAATAAAATGGAAGGATTTGAATTTGATACCTTTAATGAAAACAATGAAGCGGAAATGCGCGGTGAAGAGGAAACAAGCTTTATGGACAATGATAATGACGACTTTGGTGGTTATGATGATGATGACTACGATGAAAACATTGATCTGGAAGGAAGACCAGATTTAGAGCCGTTTGATTCGGATGCGTGGGTAAAAGCACAAGACCCTAACGTAACAGTTGAAGAAAACGTTGAAGAAAATACAATACAAAACAAATATAAGCGATGGGAAACCTCTGAGAAAAGAAGAATTACAAGAACGCGACAAGAATTTTTAAGAAACAACTTTAACCAGGAAGTTGTAATGAAAGATGGACCTGAGTCAAAAAAGCTAATTAACAAAAGTTTAATTTCAATAAGTGAAAAAACTGGAAAGGTAAACGGAATTCTTTATGACGGAACAAGAGTTGTTGTTCAAAAAGGAAAAGGATTTGTTTTAACTACAAGTGAAAAAGCGCAACCGGCTGTGCAAAAATACATCCAACTTATGGAAAACGCGCGTTTTGAACATAGCAAAACCGCAAACGGATCCATTGAGGAAACTGTTGGTAGTCTCCCTGGTACACCAAATGTTAATGGAATCAGAGCAAATGTTATCAATAACATCCAAGATGAAATAGAAATAGGTAACAATTCGGTTGATAGGACACAACTTACAGATGAAGAACTAAGAGAACTTGGTGGAATACTAGCAACGGATGACATAGAAAATTTAGACGCTGTTGACATAGCTGTTAAGTACTGGGATGACAAAGCAAAAGCTGAAGCTGATATCCGAAAAAAAGCTGTTTACAAAGACATTTCAGATGTTGCTAAGTTAAAAGCCGAAGAACTAAGATTAAAAAATAACTTAAAACCTGAAAGGGAAGAAACCTTAGATAGGATAGCTGACGATGAAATAACAAAATACGAAAAGTTTAAAAAATACGTTAAAGAAAACCTTACAAGTTTGTCAGCAGTGGCTATAACTATTGGTGGAATTATAACAACTGTGGTCATAGCTGGAAAAAAAGGTCTAACCAAAGCTGCAAAACTTGCGGCCAAACTTGCGGCCAAACTTGCAAAAACTACGGTAAAACTAGCAAAAATGCAGTTAAAGATGTTACAAGCCGCTCTACCTGTGGTGATGACGTTATTTAAGTTACTCACCAAAATGTTGTTATTTGGTTCAAAAGGGTTGCTATGGTTGTCAAAACATATGTGGGTTTTAGCTATTGCTTTTGCTTATATTCTTTACAGAAACGTAAAAGCACTTCTTCCTAAAAAAGATAGTAATAAATGAACACAGAAGAACTTAACTTTAAAAACATACAACCAGACGTACAACATGAAAACAACAACCTTAGAGATGAGCTAATCCGCTTGTCTGCCGCAAAAGAAATCAAATACTCAGAAAAATATATCAAAAAGGCAAGTCAATCCGCATTAGAAAAAATCAAAGAAAACCATCAACGCGATCAAATGGATAAGGTCAACTCACAGTTAACTGAAAGCCTTATTTCTAAGTTCTCAACATTAATGGAACAACTAAATATGGTTGAAAACAACGGAAACTTAGACAAAGAACTATCGGAAAACAAACTTTTCCATGACGATGTCAAAACAATGGTTATGAAAATATCTCCCTACATCCCTATGATTGGTTTGTTTTCAGGTGGACCAATACTAGCAAAACATATGTGGGACAAACCCGAAAACGAAGTAAATAAAGAAACACAAGATGAAGTACAAAGTAATCAGGATTCTAGTGCAAGCAACAACAGTAGCAATACTATTAATTCCGATAACGGTGGAGTTAATACTGATTAAAACATTGTTATTTTAATTTCCCATTTTTAATAAAATGGGAAACTCAAAAAGTAAAACAAAAGAAAAACTCAACAAAAACCATAATACAAAAAAAGGATTCCAGCTTGGTATCAGTTTCGGTAAAGATACAGAAACAATAGAAGGCAACGTGCAAATGGGTTGGTCAAACAAAACAGTCAAGAACTACTCTCGTATTCCTGAGCATACCACTTGTCAACGCTGTCTGGAATCTCAGAACACATCTCTCGAACCAAATCGTCAATCACCATCAGCTCCCCATCAAACTGAGCCTGATCAAAGTGAACCCCTCGCATAAACTCTCTAAGATTATTCAACACCTTTCTATAATTTTTGAAGGCAAACCTGTTTCTATCCACCGCTTTTGATAAATTAGCTTTTCGCATATAACCAGCTATCAAAAGACCTAACCCCGACATCGCACCTAAAATCAATGGATTAAGTGTAATACAACCCAGTACAGTTCCACCAGTGCTACCAGATATCAAGAGTACTTTCAAAAACATAAAAAAGTTGTCTTTGTATTTGCTTTTTTTATACATTCTCTCATAACATTTTGTTAACCTGTGGTAGTGTGTATACATTTCCTTAAATCTCGTCATTTGGTCTTCAGTTAAATCTTTTGAGACATGATTGAAGTTAAATATTTTGTAAACCATTTATTAAAGTAATTTAAAGTGGGACACTTTTTTGGTACCATTTTTGGAACCATTTTGGTGGGACAACTTCTTTTTTTTTTAGTATAATAAAGAAATGTACTAAAGTTAAAGTTAAAGTTAACTTTAACTTTAAAGTTAAAAAATCAGTATTTAAAGTGGGACAACTTTTAAAAAGATATATAATAAATAACAATGTATACAATAAGAAAATTAAGACAAATGGGAAAAGAAAGAGGAATCAAATACTTTTCAAAAATGATTAGTAAAACCTTATGCGAAAAACTTGGTCTTACGTTAGTAAGAAACCAAGCATTTGATACACATAACAAAAACAAAATTGGAACACCAATTCCAATTACAATAAAAAATATGGGAAACGGTGAAATTGTAAAATTTCCAAGCATATACAAAGCAGCAAAACACCTTGATGTAAATCCAAATTACATTTACAAATTTCTAAAAGAAAAAACTGTATTAATAAAGGGGTGTTTGTATTCCGTTACCAAATAGTCAGTTTTTCAATTCCATACTTCCTTTTTTAAAAAAATATTTCATATATTTAAAATATATGAAATTAAATCGATTTTTTTTTTGCAAAATCTTACTATAATAAAGGGATAAAATGTGGAATACTAATATTACTGAATATATTAAAAAACTTGAACTTAAAAACAAACGTCAAGTTCAAAAACAAGAAGAAAAACATCAACAAGAAAAAACAAGACTTCAGCGACAAATTCGACGACAACAGCAAGAAGAAAAACGTCAACAAGAAAAAGTCAAGCGTCAACAAGAAAAAGCCAAACAAAAATTACAGCAAAAAATGAACGTCGTTCTGGAAAAAGCAAAAAAAACAATGGAACAAGCAAGAACTCAAAGCTCTGAAAAAGAAACAACACAAGGAAACCATCAAGTGGCGAAAAGAAATCAAACAAGAGTCCAAACGTCAATTCAACATCATCGAAGGAAAGAAATGGAAAGGATCAAAAAAACTCGCCAATATTCGCGAAAAGCTAAGCAACAAGCTGTGGAACAACGTCAACGCAAAAGCAAAAATGGTAGAAAAATTCAACAACAACAGCTTTCTACCAACAATTGTTTCAAGAGCTATACGTAAAAACACAGAAAAATGGGAAATTAATGGCGATAGAGCTAACGATCCAAGAGCATTCGTCTATGGCGTCGCAGAAAACGTCGAAAACCTAATTAACAACACCGCAAGTGTTGGAAAAAAGGTAAACACAATCCTTGTTTGTGTGTTAAAAGACGCCAACAACAACGAAGAACTGGTCTACTTCAGAAGTAAAACCCATTCAATTATTTCAAAAGAAGATGCCAGTAAAGAATACAGAAAAATGTGTGGGAAAATGTTAGAAAGTCTGTCAGTATTTCAAAGAAGAGGATCTGGATGGAGGCTACTTTATGTTAAAGGTTTAGAAATTTTCATAACAAAATACAAACCAGTAAACGGTAAAAGCTATAAACCCTTACCAAAATTTCTTAGCTCTAAAAAAGCTATCATCAACATAGAAAACGACGGCAATCAGTGTTTCAAATACGCGGTAACAAGAGCATTAAACCCTGTGGAAAGAGATGGTGGAAGAGTAACCAAAGCTCTAAAACTTCAAGCAGAAAAACTTAACTGGTTTAAGGTTGTGTTTCCTATGAAGCTAAAAGATATAACCAAGTTTGAAACAACTAATGAAATCTGTATCAACGTTTTCGGATTTGAAGATGAAACAAAAAAGGTGTTTCCGTTAAGAGTTTCTAAAAATTATTACAAAGAGAAAATTAACCTGTTTTTATACGACGAACATTACAGCGTTGTCAATGACATAGGTAAACTTCTCTCTAGTCAACTTAGCAAGAAAAAAGCTAGTAAGCATATCTGTTTAAGATGTCTAAACGCGTTTGGAACAAAAGAACTGCTGTCTAACCACTTAGAAGTCTGTAACACACATGATATCCAAATTCATGAATATCCCAAAGAAGGAGCGAAAACATATTTTAAGCAGTATCAAAAAACAACCAATGTTCCGTTTGTTATTTACGCCGATTTCGAAAGTTTCATCAAACCTATCGAAACGGTGCAGAAAAACAACGATGAAAGCCATACCACTGCTTATCAGCACCATCAACCATCAGGATATTGTTACACCGTTAAATGTATAGATGAAAGCATATTTCAAAACAAAACTGTGCTGTATACAATGGAAAACGAAGACGAGGATATAGGCAAAAAATTTGTTGAAAGTGTAGAACAGGAGATGAAAGAAATCTATGAAATTACAAAACAAATTAAACCTATTCAAATGAGTAAAACACAAGAAAAAGAATTTCGGTGTGTAAAAAACTGCTACGTTTGCAGCGAAACACTAAATGCTGATCGAGTCCGGGACCACTGTCATTTAACAGGAAAGTACCGTGGTGCCGCCCACAACAAGTGCAATTTAAAAATGAAAACCCCAAAATTTGTTCCTGTTTTGTTCCACAACCTAGAAGGTTACGATGCCCACCTGTTCATCAAAAGTTTAGGTCTTTCAGAAGGAAAAATTAACTGTATACCTAAGACAGACGAAAAGTACATCAGTTTTAGTAAGGAAGTGGTTATGGAGACAATAACAGAAAACGAAAAAACAAGAGATGTTAAGTTTGAGCTAAGGTTCTTAGATTCATTAAAGTTTACCCTAAGTTCGTTAGATGGATTAGTTAAAAACTTAGGTTCTGATCAGTTTAAATCTGTGGAACAAGGATTTAACGGTTATAGTGAAACCCAAGTTAACCTACTTAAGAAAAAGGGAGTTTTCCCCTATGAGTTCATGTCCGGATTTGAAAAACTAAGTTATCCTCAGCTACCAAACAAATCTGAGTTCTTTTCCAAGTTAAACAACACACACATTTCAAACGAGGATTACAAGCATGCTCAAAATGTTTGGACAAAATTTAATTGTCAAACTATGCGGGATTACCACAATCTGTATCTAAAAACCGATGTGTTACTCCTTGCTGATGTAATGGAAGGTTTTAGAGATGTTTGCAAAAAAAACTATGGATTAGACCCGCTCTGGTATTATACTAGTCCAGGTTTGGCATGGGATGCGGCTCTGAAATTAACAAAAGTTAAGCTAGAATTAATAACCGATCCCGACATGTACCTTATGATCGAAAAAGGAATTCGAGGTGGTATCTCAACTATCACCAAAAGATATGCGAAAGCTAACAATAAGTACATGCCTAACTTCAAACTCAACGAACTAAATGTTTTTCTAGCGTATTTAGATGCTAACAATCTGTATGGCTGGGCCATGAGCAAAAAACTACCGGTTAAAGACTTTAAGTGGTTGGAACAAAAACAACTTGAAACATGGAAATCCGTGTCGTGTATTTTAGAAGTGGATCTAGAATACCCACAAGAATTACACGAACTGCATAACGAATATCCATTAGCTGCGGAAAGGTTAAGTGTTGACGGAGTAAATAAGTTAATCCCTAACTTAATGAACAAGGAAAAGTACGTCATTCATCACAAAGCATTAAAGCAATGCTTAGAACTAGGGTTAAAGTTAACTAAAATTCACCGCGGAATTACGTTTGTTGAAGAAGCCTGGTTAAAACCATACATCAAACTCAACACAGATTTAAGAACCAAGGCAACTTCAGATTTTGAAAAAGATTTCTTTAAGTTAATGAATAACTCGGTATTCGGTAAAACAATGGAAAACGTAAGAAACCGGGTTGATGTCAAACTAGTAACAAATGAAGGTCAGCTCGAAAAATTAGCTAAGAAATCTAACTTCGATAGGGTCAACATATTTACAAAAAACCTAGTTGCCGTTCATATGAAAAAGACTATGGTGAAGCTTAACAAACCTATATACTTAGGTATGAGTATTCTTGATATCAGCAAAACGCTAATGTACGATTTCCACTACAATTACATTAAACCCAAGTATGGGAAGAAGGCCAGTCTGCTGTTTACGGATACAGATAGCTTGTGCTATGAAATCCAAACCGAAGACTTCTACAAGGATATCAGTAATGATGTAAGTAGTTGGTTCGACACCAGTAACTTCCCTAAGGAACACAGCGATAGCGCGGGTAACCCTAGTGGAATCCAAACCGGGGTTAACAAAAAGGTAATTGGTATGTTTAAGGATGAAGCGGGAGGAAAACAAATTACAGAATTTGTTGGACTGCGGAGTAAGCTGTACGCTTACAAAATGAACTCCGGATCTGAAGAAAAGAAATGCAAGGGAGTAAAGAAAGGAGTAGTTAAGAATGAAATCACCTTTCAGGATTACAAAGACTGTGTGTTTAGTAAAAAACACTTAATGAAAGGAATGAACACATTCCGAAGTCGGCAACACGAAATATATACGGAACACATTAATAAGATAGCACTTTCGGCAAACGACGACAAAAGAATAATTTTACCAGACGGAATTCAGACACTGGCAATCGGCCATTACAAAAGTCAATAAACGAAACGTAAGTAGCCCCTGGGGTGGATAGGTATTATTATTAAAAAATTAATAATAATGTTCTAGAATGAATTAGGGCAAACATGACGCGCATGGGTGGGGTGGTAATGGCGCCAGAATGTTTGCCAAAACGATAAACCCAAAAGTGCGCCAGGACCCGCCCTTCCCTACTACTATTGGCAAGGCCGTGGAGCTCTAAAAATATTAAATAATCGGGACAGCTCGATTGCATTTGTTAGCATTTTATTCCTTGCCTTGCAAGAAAAATGCGCTGTGAAAGCAAATACGTATACAGTAAATCGTCTGAACGCTCAAAGCAAATTGTTTTAAACTCTTGCCATGCATGACCCAAAATCCGTTTCACGGCATTTCGGCTAGCCAAATCGTCCGAACGCTTTCCCAAACCATTCGCCATTCGATTCTCGTCGTTGTTTTGGCCGTTATAATAAACCAGATTCGTTGAAGGGTGCACCCTTTTCCTGGGGAAGTCACAAATTGATGCACTTGTAAATGTTATCCCGTTAAGTTTATAGTTTCTTCAGACTCCAACAGCAAACTTCGGAAATGGACAAATTGCCCCACGCGTGTGTTGCGATGTGTATTCAGACAGATGGCGTCAGATGTACGGAATTTCCCGGCTCGAATCTCAGACAGAGGTTAGATATATTGCCGAAACAGAGAACGTAGGAATCTAACGTTTCGAGCGAAGTCCCTTCGTCAGAGAGAAACGTGGCGACGAAGGGCCTTCGCTCGAAACGTTAGATTCCTAGGTTCTCTGTTTCGGCAGTATATCTAACCTAAGTTACTATAATTATTTCGAATCTCAGACCCTATTTCAGGCGGGAGGGTGCCCGCGCCTGAAATGGGGTCTGAATTCTCAGGCTAGTTTAAGGATAGCAAATGTTCTATATTGGGTTTTTCTATTTTTGTGCTTTTTTGTGGTCCTTCTAATGGGTGATGTAAATTTACATACGTCTTTGTGATGATCTATTACCTCTCGGGGTAAAAAGCCCCAATTTTTTGTTGCCTGATTGTCTCACTCCGCTTACCTATAACTATTGTATTTGTTCGTAATTTATTCTAGGTTAAACTGTATATTTTAAGCATCATGCTGGCTACTGTGATATATAAATATTCATAAAAAATAATACAGGCAAGTGTTATGAAGAAATAGCGTGCTAGACGGCGACAACTAGGAGACAGGTATATTTATTGCCTGGTTTGGTGCCGAAGAGAAAATGGTTGCATGCATGCATGGCAAATGAAAATTCTAAGATGTAAAAGATTGGTTAAAAAATACAACTTCTCGTAATGTTTACGAGTATTAAAATTTTCATGACTACACTTATTTAAAAGTTGCTAAGTAATAAGTAAAATAAAACCGTTCAGAGTTCATTATCTAACATGTCAATAGCAATAACCGCACTTTCGAAAGTAACTAGTATAGCTTCACGAATTAAAGTAGCGACCTTTTTGATGATGCAAAATAAACGCAGAAGTAAATATAAGCCGCTTCTCAAAAGTTATCGCTCCTTGCAATAATAGCTTGTTTAGATGTCCACGTCGGCAAGTGTATTTACATAAACACTAAGCTGTTCACATCTTTTCGACACACTCTCTAAATTTTTGTATCAATATATAGGCCTCATATAGCACAGCATATTATATATATATATATATATATATAATATTAGGTGTTACTCCGAGTGACGAACCATACCGGTCAAGTAGAGAAAACTCTACTTGGCCCGACTGGGATTCGAACCCGCGACCTTCGGTTTACTAGTCCGACGCTCTACCGACTGAGCTACAGGTCAAGTTGGGAGATGGTGGTCGAATGATGGTACTTGGGTTACTTGATATTTCAAAACAGATATATCAAATAACCCAAGTACCATCATTCGACCACGAGCTCCCAACTTGACTTGTAGCTCAGTCGGTAGAGCGTCGGACTAGTAAACCGAATGTCGCGCGTTCGAATCCCAGCCGGGCCAAGTAGAGTTTCTCTACTTGACCGGTATGGTTCGTCACTCGGAGTAACACCAATATCATTATTCTTCACCCGAGTTCACTGTCCCATAAAAGTTGTTCTTTATATATATATATATATATATATATATATATATATATATATATATATATACCACATCAGCATTTTGCTGCCATATATATAAGTATTGTATATAGAATTATCGTGTAGTTAAATAAATGTACTAACTAACTATAAGTAACGAACTAACCAACAAACGGACCGACCGACCGACCGACCAACCAACCATCAACCAACCAACCAAAAGTCGTTGCGTTGCAAATGTTGTTGCGTGACATTGTTTAAGGTGGGTGGTAATAAGTGCAACAACGCTGTTCAACTTGCAACGCAACAATGTTGCAGCAATTTGTTGCTCGTATTACTTCATCTTAAGTCTATCATGCTCATCGTTGTCGTCGAGCAACTTTCTCTTTTTACTCTGTCTAACGCCAGACGATTTTACTCGTCCAGGGGAGAAGTCTCGGAGAGCAATCCCGTATTTTGCGGGAGAACGGTAATTAAGCGGGCTGAAATATATTCTGAGCCTATCAGTTTTAACAGTTCTAAATCACTATTTGTTGGGTTTTTTCTGTCCATTCTCTAAAAATCAGTTAACACCTGGTGAGCTCAACAGCACTTGAAAGCCATGTTGTCGTAAATTATAAAGATGACAGAATATATACATGCAGCTTATCTTAACACGTCGAAGCCTGACGACGAGTGTATAAAGTTTATTCTGGCTGACGCCAGACGATTTTATTCAGCACGGGAGGTCCAGCTGGCCTCAAAGTGCTAAGCAGCTGGCAACAAAGGTAAAATGCGTGATTAAAACCCCCAAAGAAATGTTATGGTTTTTATGTAACTTTTTAAAAGTTAAGATAAATGTGGAGTATAACATGTTTTTTATGAAGAAGTACAAATTATAATTATTTGGCAATACATGCTGTCACTATAAATCACTAAAACAAAAACACATGCTTTTAAAATTGTTTGTAAAAATCGAGAATATCTGCCAGTTTTTCGTTTTGTTTTTAGCAATGCAGATAATTAAAATGTTTTAATAGTTAAAGTAGTTATTGGCCCGATTCGGATTGTGCAAAAACTATTTCAGTTTTGACAAAAAAATTTTAACCTATCTGTTATTATTGCTTCACCCCACAGCTGCTTTGGAGATTTCATTGTTAGAAAACTATATTTATCAAAAGCTTACCCAGCCAAAGTTGAAAGCTGAATTACTCTATTACTAGATGTCACACGAAAACCAAAATTCCCGCTGTTTTGAAGATGGTGCATATGGCAATAGTTTGAAGTTTTTCTTGGAGCTGAAGGAAGATTGAAAACTTTTTAACTTTGCTTTTAGATCATACGCCTTTTGCGAGAAGGAACAAAAAAAGAACAGGGCACTCTTTCAAAGGCTAGACTAAGTAAATATAAGCCGCCTTCTCGAAAGTTATCGCTCCTTGCAATAACAGCTTGTTTAGTTGCCTACGTCGGCAAGTATATCTACATAAACTCTAAGCTGTTCACATCTTTTCAACACAGACTCTCTAAATTTTGTAGTCGTATTTACTATCCCGACTATTGGAAGGGAGGCATTGATTAGATTTAAAACCAATGCAGGTGTACGCGTGGTTTATGGTTTATAATTTACCCATATTTGCGAAAGAGTAAATGTGTAACAAATGTGATATTTACTCAAATTTACTGTAGAGTAAACGGGGTGAATACCGTATTTACTCAGTATTTGGCAAATACGGTATTTACAGTGTTTACCCTACATTAAATTTGAGTAAATATTACATTTAGTGTATATTTACTCTTTAGCAAATATTGGTAAATCCAATTTTTCGTGCAGTATATATATATACATATATATATATATATATATATATATATATATTTCTAAAATTCATTAATAATTCATGAGGAAAACACAAAGAAAAATCAGGAGCGTATCGGATCTATATATGTGATATAGACTCGCTCTAAGTTTCTCGCTGGTTTTTAACGGCTGAGATAAGCTTAATTTTCAAAATTACTTAGAAGCCATTTAAAAACCTTGCAGTACGGGCTTTATCGGCTCTAAAACACTCGGCTATCGCCTCGTGTTTTATATCCGATAAAGCCCTCCTGCGCGGTTTATAAATAGTACATACATATATATATATAATTTAAAGATTTGTAATCCAGGCATGTGTTTGAATTTGTGTTCTCTGGATTTAGCTTTTTTAAAAGTTTTGAGCTTTCAACTCGGTCCTTCGAGTCTTTGTTAGAAATAAGGTGGTTAGAGTTTGGGTTCTTCGTTTTAACGAACTTACCTATACCAGACATTCCTAATGAACAACTACCCAAAAAAACTTTAAGCAAATTCACGACACAAAGAAATCACACACAAACTAAGAGTACGGAAACACACAAACAACGCAACACCAGAAAAGAAAAATGTAGTTATATCATGCATTCAGACCATATCCGAAATAACAACCAGATTACTCAGACAACACAACATAGAAGTAGCTCGCAAACCATTACACAAACTTTACTAAACACAAAGAAAGAATTACCACAACTGTCCGACGCAACGCCATTTACATGTTCCCTTGCAACGACTGCCCACTAAAATACATCGGCGAAACATTCAAGAGCGTTGAGTCAAGACTAACCGAACACATGCAGGAACGCAATCAAACGACATGATCACAAATCCTTTCCGGCAATCAAGGGAGACGACCATGGCCACACATTCAACCGGTCTCAAACGAAAGTTCTAGGCCAAGCCTCAACAAAACATGCCCGCGAATTCAAAGAAGCATGGTACAGCACAGAAAAACACACGTTTAACAGACACGTTGAAATACTTACTATCTACCATCAACTAAAACACGCTCAACATTCGACCTCCTCTAAAGTAATAACCAATCAGAACCAACCACTGAGAACAGCAACCAATCATAAATCTACCGCAAAAACAAACCAATCAGACGCTCGGATCGGATATCACAACAAAATTCAAATAATATAAACGAAGAACCCAAACTCAAACTCTAACTCTAACCACCTTATTTCTGGCGAAGACTCGAAGGACCGAGCTTTCAGCTCAAAACTTTTAAAAAACCTAAATCCAGAGAACACAAATTCAAACACATTGTGCCTGGATTTCAAATCTTTAAATCATATATATATATATATATATATATATATTCACAATTTGTGAACATGTGAACAATCTATAAATGCTGTTGAAAGTTGGTTGGGGAGGATTGTTGATCATTGCGCATTCCTTAATAGCGCATTCCTTATGTCCATGCAGCAGGCAAAATTTTGAAGCCAGATCCGCCATCTTACTACTCCCTGTCCAGTATTATTTGCGGGCTTAAGTGTAGCAAGTGTTTTCCGGGGGAGTCGGAAAATATGACATATGCCAATTTACAGTTATCACTGGAAAACAGAAGAAACATACAAGGAAATACAGTCCGAAATTATGATTTAATCACTTCCTATGAACCTCAGCATATCGCAATAGCTACTGCCAAGTTTAAAATACATAGTAGTTTGTTAGCCTATACTAAAAAAACTATCTCATCATCATTTACAACTTCATGATTTAAAGCAGTAGATCAGACCAACAACAACTTTTTAATCCTATGTCTCCAAATATAGTTAGCCATTATTACATTTGAAATCGAGCACCAACTAAGGAATAATTTTAAGGTATCTTTCTCAATGTTCAATCTTCTCAAGTCCTTGTACACGCTGTGACGGATGCAGCCTAACGCACCAAAACATAATACCACTAGACTAACATTCCATTTACGAGATAAGAATTCACATAGCCGCTGATAATGGCGCATTTTGGAATCATACGCTACTTCAAAGTACAGATCGAAACACACGGTTACTTCAACGATCACAATCTCACGAGCGCCTGCATTCACAATGACAATGTCCGGTTTTCGAGCTGGAATTTCTATTAGTCCTTCACGAAACTCGGGTAAGATCGATTCAAACAACTTGTTGGTAAATAGTCGGAGTCGCATGTTGCTGGCAGAAATTTCACCAAGCAGTATATTTACAATACGATCATGGCGTCTGTTATAAAAATTTTGGAACTCATGACAACCATTGAAGAGGTGAGCAGTACTCCCTGTATGACGACGGCAGAAGGGGCATGTTGGATCGTTAGTTCTATTCCAGATATGTGTTGTAAAGTTTGTCGGCAACAAACTGAGTCTCGCCTTTACAATGAATTTTACAAGATCATCACTGATGAGCTCTGGGCTGGAACTAATTAGCAATCTATTCAATATTTACAATAGAAATGTCGATTTGCGCGAAAAAATTCGCAAGTGGAAAAGCGGCTTTATGACACATTTGTCAACAAGTACTCAATAAGGTTTAAGACGGTAATTTCTTGCATTTGTTTATCACTGAGCTGTAAAACTTTTAAATTTCGTTGTTTTTCTTCATCGCCGGCAACGAAGAAACTTCACGATAATATAAACTGAAAATTGAAAAACAGACTATAAAATGTACGAAGAATTCAATTCCAAATGTACCTTTTATAGTAATCTTAATGGCTTAACAATATCTCGTGTTGTGTACTTGCCATCTTTTGACTGTAATTGTTGTTAAACATTGAAGTTTTATTTATCTCAAACTCTAATGATTTACATAGTTAAAACTTATTTATGATACTTATGCATTTTATATATTAGTTTATAGTTGGTGTGATGTCAAACGACTTTACCGACTTAATAAATGTAGATGTAGATTTAGATCCATCTATACTACCATTACCACCACCACGACTAATATTACGACCGAAAAAGATGGCGGCGGTACATTTAACCACAATGTTTTGCGACCTCAAATCAGCTCAAATAACCAGTAAACATTGTTTATCATGCTAATATGGATTAAGTAAGCAAGCACTTCATTCCTACCAAAGTTGATCGTTTTAAAACCATATCTTAAAATAATTCTGCAAGAAACAATACTGTATGCAAAGGATTTTGGTTAAATGTACAAGTCGCCATCTTTTTCGGTACAGTTAATTACGACAAGCACCACGACTACAATTACGACTACCACCACCAACAACAACAACAACACCTTTACTACCACCACCACCACCTCCATCACTACCACCACCACCACCACTACAAGCACCACCTCCAGCACTACCACCTCCAGCACTACCACCTCCAGCACTACCACCTCCAGCACTACCACCTCCACTACCACCTCCACAACCACTGCAATCACCAACTCCACCACTACGACCTCCACTACCACGGAGGGAGGGAGTTACTACCACCACCACCTTCACTACCACCTCCACAACCACTACAAGTACCAACTCCACCACTACCACCTCCACTACCTCCACCATCATAACCACTATCTCTACCACCACTACCTCTACCACCACCACCACCACCTCCACCACCACTACCTCCACCAACTCCACCACAACCACCACCAGCACGGTCTACCTTCACTACCTGCACCTGATGAATGTAATTAATACTGAACTGGCCAAATTAACTGAATGGTTTCAGGCAAATAAATTATCATTAAATGTAAAAAAGTCAAACTTTATGGTTTTTAAACCAAGGCAAAAAAGGCAAAGAATTGATTTAATTATAGAGTTAAACGGTAATAGAATCAATCGGGTTAAAGAGGTTGTTTTTCTTGGCGTGATTCTAGATGAGCATATTTCATGGCAACCTCATATTTCCCATGTTGCTAGCAAAATTTCAAAGTCAGTAGGTATTATATACATGTACAAATCAAGTTTTTGCCTTTCTAAGCCAGTCTTACGTACTTTATATTTTTCACTTGTAAATCCATATCTTCAATATTGCATTACGGTCTGGGGCTCAACGTATTCAAGTAATCTTAATCGCATTATTTTGCTCCAAAAACGTGTTTGCAGAATTATTGATCAACGGTCTTTCCTTGCACATACTGATCCCATATTTAAGAAACTTAAACTTTTGAAGTTCGGTGACATCTATTTGTTTCACTTAGGAAAATTTATGTATTCATACACTAATAATTTACTCCCTTTATGTTTCGACGATTCTATATTACGTGTTAATCAGATTCATAACTACAAGCTTCGCGAGCTTCGTGTGAAGCTCTACTTTATTTTATGTTCGTCATTGTAGAACCAAAATCAGACAGTTCTCTGCTTTTTATCAAGGACCAAAATTTTATAATACGCTGAGCACTGATATTCGTAATGCTTTATCGATTTCTGTATTTCAGTCTAGGTTAAAAACGTACTTTTTTAATGCACTAAGCTACAAATGCACTTTTGTCTTAAATTATTTTTTCCATGTATGACCTTTTTTTGTTCTTGTATTTGACTTGTATTTGACTTGTATCTTTTCACGCCGCTCACACAATATTGTTCAATTAAGCTATGGTGAATGAGGTAGCTCAAAACCTGATAAGCCTTAGGGTTTCTATTTGAGCATCCTCGCCGCTAACTACTACATATTTGTACTTGTCTCTTAAATTTAATTTTTTCTTGGTGGCAAATAAATGTCTATGTCTATGTCTACCTCGACCATCATCACCACCACTACCTCCGCCAACTCCACCACCACCATCACCATCACCACGAACTCCACCACTACCACCGCTACCACAACTACAACTTAATTTAAACAGGATAACTAGAATTACAATAGGTTATTATTAAACCATGTATTCGATAGATTCTGCTAGGATGTATTACTCCAAACAACACATAAATACTCTATTAATGAAAGCACTAAATAGTTTTTGAAAGCAAGCCAAGCCCATGGTTCCTTCATTCCGTAGTTTCGTCATCCCGCAATTTCGTCATTCCGTGGTTACGTTTTCCGTGGTCGCCCAGCCTCGTACCCAGGCGCTTATGACTGAACGCGTGGGGAGACGAAGCGGGGCTTCGGCACTGCACACCACACGTTCCACGCGCGCATCACACGCAGCGGCGTAATAAACAAAGAGCCTGGGTACGAGGCTGGAGGTCGCCGTATTTATCTTGGGTAGTCTACCCGTATCTAATCTACCAAAACCACAAAACCAACACCTAGGTCTTAGCTGTAATTCGTGGGCCGATATGTGTCGTATGGCGGCTGCCTGAGCGCCTTTAATATGCCTTCGGCTCGGCCATGTCAAAAAATATTGCAAGGCGCATTTGAAAACCTTAAAGTTGAATTTGCGCGGTGTAAATAAATGTTATTGTTATTATTACCAAGATTATATCAAATAAAACTGATAAATTAACAACCTCGTACCCCGGCCCTGCTTTCAAAATGGAGAGCTGAAAAGGACATGACAAAAGCCAGTCAAATTACTCCAATAACCTTGAAGTATTTTGCTACGTGGCTTATATATTGTTCCGGGGGATCAGTATAGTCGCTGATAAACAGAATAGTTGTCTTGTATATGTACAACTATTCAGAAAACTATTTAAGATTACCGTATACCTTCACAAGTGTCTCTAGTCTAAAAGACGTACTGCGTCCGTATTATGTCGCAGATAGCTTAACTTCCACATCAAATTAAAACTTATAAATTTTGTGCGACAAGTATATGCCAATAATTTCTGATTTTAGTGAATCAACGATTTTTTCGACCATCCCTCTAAACGGATGTCGTGATCGCCTTTCACAACCTTTTACTCAAAGTTGTTTTTGTTATTTTTTAATTCGATTCTTTCCTGCGTGTCCTGATACAAAGCGCTAAAAACAGTGTTGGGGTTTTTCAGTATTTGATTCTAGTGAAATGTCATACAACATTTTGTAAATTGATAGGAAAAAGCCTGAATTAAACGCATGGGAATGGCCGTCGACGTAAAAGCTTTCGAAATTATCGAATTCCACGACAAAGTTTTGTACGTGATACACAGTATATTTATCTATTGTCTCTGAAAATTGTAAAGAATTCAAAACAATCTCCTTTAATTTGTAACTCGTTAAAATCTCCCCTTGTTGCGAGGAATACATTTCAAGTAATAATCGGCACCCGAAAGGAAATTTTCCCTTAAAGGACATTGGCAACGAAAATTTTTATTCCTTATATCTATTAAACTTACCTACGGAATACCTAATTTCATGTTTCCGTGTGTCTATCGCATTTAGTTGTAGAGAAAATTTGTGAAAATGTTGAACGGTCGTCCGCCATTTTGAAAAAAAACGCGTATGCTAATTTATGCATGCATACATTTGCTGACGTCATTAGATGGGTTAGGCCAAATCTGACAATACAAATTATATTGTATTTACACGTTGTAAGAACATTTTGTTAAAAAAATGATAGATACAGAGCAAATGCAATTAAATAATTGTGCACTAGCTAAGTATCACTATTCTGCGGATATGTTTTCGACAATATTTGCAATAAACGCGTATATTTGAACTGTTAAATGCGCTTAGATTTTCACCCCATGTAAGATTTTAATACTTCGAAGTATATCTATAAAAAAACATCGAACACAACTAGCGACAATATGCAATTTAGACTTTGTACTGAAACTGTATTACGGAAGGGCGAACCACCTGTCTTGAAGATAGTATTGAAAATCTTGTTTTGACTTGTGTGGGCTTTCACTGACCCTGGCCACCAAGGCACCAAGTTTGAAAGTCTTTAGCCATAAACGATGTCGGCTAGGGCAATAACAATAGGACATTAGCGCATTAGAAGTATATTATGGCGGCACTTCTGAATTATCTCTCCATTCGTCCGGATACACCTTTGTATAAAATTCTTAGGGCTGTTTACATGAGCCCGGCTAGCCGGGCTGGCCGGTTTGACCGAGGCGCCTGGATATATAGTTATTACCTTTGCGAAAAGGATTCAGTTTACATGGAAAGCCGGGCCAGCCCGGTTAGCCGGGATCTCACTTGAGCAAACCGGGGCGCCCGGTTAACCGGGATGAAATTTTCCCATATAAACTGTTCAAGCCGGGCTAGCCCGGTTAACCGGGCTGAAAAATCAAAACGAAAAAAAACACATGATATGCCATGTGATGATGATTTAACACAATAACTAATAAAAGAACTGTCTACTTCTGTAAGCAAAACCGTAAAACAAACAATATTATAACTGTATGGATCAAAATAAGTCTATTTATTTTGTTTTCAGTTTTCCCGCCAAAAACTTTTGTTTATGCAAATTCGAATAGAATTTCAGCCCGGCTTGCTGGGCTGGATACTTAGCTCATGTAAACAGCCCCTTAATGTTGTTGTTTTTTTCGGTGAGGCCTGACCAAGAAATCAAAATTATAACTGTTGCCGCGTCGGTGCTGACAGGTTCTAATACAGCATTGTTTACGAAATAGCTATAAGGCCCATAAACAAATTTTGTTGCTTCATTATTGCAAGCCGAAGCGAAGGTGAAAACATGTCGTACTGCCCGGTATACGGTTGTAATAGTGACGCCAAAAAAAATCCTAGTGGGATACATTTCTTTGCGTTTCCAAACGGAAAATCGGTATCCCAACAAATTAGAAGAAAGGCATGGGTTGAATTCTGCAAACGCAAAGCATTTAAGCCATTGTCTAACAGTAGAATTTGCTCGTTACATTTTGCTGAAGACGCGTACGAACCTGGACATTCGCCACAGTTCCTGGAACGTATAGAGTGCGACGAAACGTTTCGAGTACGATTGAAAAGTGATGCCTTGCCAACCTTGAACAAATCATTACTTGATAAAAGCGCAAGTATTCGAATTCGAATTCTCGATCGACAAATTACCATCATTGCCAGATTGCCATTGCCCCCAAAATATTTATTATAAATATTTACCTACAATGGACAACTTTTTACTGGTTTCCAGGCTTCTTGTTATTAGTGCTTGGTAACCACGTTTAATAAAGTTGACCCGGGCAGCAAGCTGACCCTACCTGTGAAATTTTGCTTGTAAACCCGGGCTAACTTTGACCCGGGTGCTATAAGAGACCAACTGCATGCATGAAATGTTGCTACGGAATTTTCTCTCGTTTTTTCCCTTCCCTTTTTTTTTTTTTTGCAACCAAAAGCACAGCATTGTGTCCCGAATTTTCCGTCTTCGTATTGACCTACCTAAACAATTGGCTGACCGGCGCCATTAGTGAGAGACTAAATTGACATTTCGCAAACTTCACTATAAAAGTATGAGCTTAAGCAAGCTAGGACGACGACGGCGGTCTAAAGTTCAGTATCTAGCAGAAACCACCAATCATTTACGTAGTATTGACATCCATACATGTCCAATACTGTCGAACAGATACGGGTCGAACGAGTCGTTAAATCCGTCATTTCATACGACTCTCGTCGTTAACAATTTCTATTTCAAAACCACGTAACATATCGCTATCCAACACATCAATATTGCATGTTATTTCCTCGGTCTACATGTATTTCAAAACCACGCAAGATATCATATCGCTATCCAAGGACTCAATATTATATGTTATTTCCTCGTTCTATTTAAAAACCATGCAACATATCGCTATCCAAGGACTCAATATTATATGTTATAGACCTTATTCAAAAATGGGCGCCGAATTAAAATTCTTTTATATACATATAAATTTGCCCTTATGAACTCGTTTTCATGTGTGAAATTCAAAATAATTTTTACTTTAAAACGAGGTCATAATGGCTAATTTATATCCACATAAAACAATTCTAATTCGGCGGCCATTTTTGAATAAAGTCTATTTCCTCGTTCTATTTCAAAACCACGCAACATATCGCTATCCAAGGACTCAATTTGATATGTTATTTCCTCGTTCTATTTCAAAACCATGCAACATATCGCTATCCAAGGACTCAATATTATATGTTATTTCCTCGTTCTATTCAACATATCGCTATCCAACAGGTGAATTAATATTATATGTTATTGCCTCGCTATATTTCAAAACCACGCAACTTATCGCTATCCAACAGGTCAATATTATATGTTATTGCCTCGTTCTATTTCAAAACCACGCGACAAATCGCTATCCAACACATCAATATTATATGTTATTGCCTCGTTCTATTTCAAAACCACGCAACTTATCGCTATCCAACAGGTGAGTATTATATGTTATTGCCTCGTTCTATTTCAAAACCACGCAACTTATCGCTATCCAACAGGTCAATATTATATGTTATTGCCTAGTTCTATTTCAAAACCACGCGACATATCGCTATCCAACACATCAATATTATATGTTAACATCCTCGTTCACCTTTTTACTTACACGCCTGGAAGGTTGGTGCAAGCCGTAGCCCGGTGGGGTCCTGGGGCGAATAGCGGTACTTGGATCCAGGTTAAGATCCATCCATGCAGGATCTTGAGCTGACCACCCCCACTCGGTATGGCTTGCACCGATCACACCAATTAATTGGTGGAAGTATTACACTTACCTCTTTGATTGAAGGGAGGGATGGTGGGAATATCTAATTTCCTCTGACTCCAACACTGCGGCTGACTGCTAGCCCGTTAACGCGGCAATGACGACGCTCAACTAGTACCAGTCTTCCATGGCCGCTGATCCCCAGCTTGCACCGCGCGCGGTTACCTAGCTGTTAACCTTGCTTATTGCATAACCTCATTTATTGCGTAGTTACTCGGGCTACTGTGGTAGCCGAGTCTAGGTTTCGGCTCCGTATTTTTTTTTTTTTTTGTCTATGTCGCGAAATGGCAATCATTATGTCATCCCATCAGGCTTTGCGAAACTGATGCGTGCATGCCAAATGCACGTGCATGTCAAGTCTTTCTCGTCTCGGATGTGTTTTGTGTGTTCACAGACATAGTTATTGGTCATTAATGTTGCTGGCAAGTATCTTGATATTGTATGCGCTTACAATCGCACACGCCGTAAACATGAAGCTGTGTTGATATTTAATATCCGAAGAGACTTGACATATGAACGCTGTACATGTGTGGAAATAATGCTTTCTTTCTTTGCTTTCCTGATGTCTGATCAAGTCTTTCTCGTCTCGGATGTGTTTTGTGTGTTCACAGACATAGTTTTGATATTATATACGCTTACAATCGCACACGCCGTTAATAGCTTAATACTCGAAGAGACTCGACATATGAACGCTGTGTGTATGTGTGGAAACTACGTTAAATACAGGCAATCGTGTTTGGTGTATTGCAAATTGTGTTTTCTATCGGAGAATTGGATTGTGTTTTGACTTTTGTCTGTGACCAATGTGTTTAGACTTTAGATCTTAGCACTGCATGCAACAACCTGCGTATATGTAGTGATTGCAGCTTCGATAACACTTCAGTACCTTCACGTACTATATATAGCAATGTGATTTTGCAGTAGCCCGACCAGCCGTGTGAACGCCTGACCAGGGGTCTTTTTATATTTCAAAACCATGCGACATATCGCTATCCAAGAACTCAATATTAAGTACTTATTGACCGAGCGTGAGGTCTGTACTAGTGAAATATCGGACCGATGGTTTTTTTTTTAGATTGTTTTACTAGATTGTTTATTTTTCACGTTTACTCATGGCTAGATGTTGTTTTCGGTACCAATGCGGAATGCTTTTTAAACAAAACGACACTGATGAAACTGGTACTAACCTAAACGGCATATTCTTTACTAAGTTTGTGTATATTTTTTGTATCCTTGACGACTGACGAAACTCTAATATATATGGTTTATAATATAACTAAAATTTGATTTAATTTCTTCACTGAGAAACTTCGTGCACGTTTTGTAAAGACAAACTTTTACTATAGCAAGAAATAGACAATCACTGCATAATTAGTTGGCAGCATAGCACAACCAATCAAAATTTAAAATGCACGTTTAGCACAAAGCGTGATAAAATTATTCAAAAAATAATTTTTCAAACCTTTTCGAGCCTTTGCGGTTCGCTCAAGACCGGTGACCGTGTAAAAAAACATTTTGTGGGAGACTGAAGTCCACCTGCAAACCGCGCAGGGGCCTGGAACTTTTTGCCTCAAATGTCGGGTCAAAAATACGGCAATAAAAATGTCGCGTCGAAAATACCGCGTCAAAAATGTCGTGTCAAAATTATTGCGTCAAGAACGTCGAAATGCTATTGATTCCGCACGAACGAACTAGGCAATGCAAGAGTTATATAATTAAATCTACAACTTCAGCTCATTCGTTTTATTGTTCACACAAGAACTACTGAACTAAACGCTTTTCTACATTTTTAAACGTAAACATAGGTATAATCCCAAGACTTACTTCGACAATTATAAGCGGCATTTATAACATAGTTCAAAGTTTTAAATCTGAACATTGTAAGCCCAAGACTTACTACAACAACAATTATAAGCGCTATTTATAAGACAGTTTTAAGTTTTAAATCTAAACATTACAAACTCAAGACTTACTACAACAATTATAAGCGCTATTTATAAGATATGTATGGTGGTTCGTGGTTGTGCTAATCCTAACACTGTCCCAAGCCCGAACCCTAATCTTAACTCCAAACGTGCCTAACCCAGTGAGCTATATATATATATATATACCTGAAGTGTTATCTTCTGATCTTTGACCAGGCAAACCAATAGAAAACATGTAGACCTGAAGTTTGTATACCTCCAGTCTTCCATGCAGAGATGAAAATTCAGCCTCGCTACTTTTAGAATACAGTGAAACCTGTATTAAAAATGCTTATGAGGTGAAAATTAAGTCTGTCTTATTTAAAAGAACACTTAAAATGACAAAGTAACATCTTTTGCAGTTTTTCGTTTCCTTGCTTCATTGTTGAGCTATTTCTGGTTGTTTGATATGCAAATTAGACATCTAGATGTCACACGTGTATAACGATTTATCGAAGAATGTTATCAACCGGGGGCTGGGCAAAGATGGAGGCCAAAAACAAAATGGCCGGAACAAATGGGCCTGGCACAGCTGCCAAAAATGCGCCATATCTTGCCTCATTTTTTACTCGTACCCAATTTTTACAAAGTTTATTGCGCCTAGTCAGGCTTTCGATTGACTTGCAAGATTCAAGATGTCGCTCACGTTAAATGTATTCTTATACTGCGTTCGATATGCTTTGGATAATTCTAACTACAGCGAAATTATCTTCTTTTGCCACCTCAATACTAAAATACTCTTTGACATTGTTCACCAAGTCTTTCCAAATCGTTTCTCCAGGTTAAGGAAACAATTTGGTTGCCTCATGAACTGCGTTGTATGGCAGGGCACAGAGACGACACAACCCATCACTACATATTCTTCCGACGTTTTTTCCCTGATATTTTGCCAGCTTTTCTCTCATTTTCATTCATTTTGAAGTTGGTTTAAATTTGCCTCCGTCACTTATTTATAATTTGAGCCCTTTAAACTAATGCCCGCGAGTTAGCCTGAGCGCCTGCTTTGCTTTCACCAATCAGAATACCTAAAACATCTAATGTTATCTTGACCAATCAGATGTGGTGATAGTTCAGTCAGGGCCATTTGTTCCCTCCATTTTGCTTTTGTCCGCCATCTTGGTCCAGCCCCCACAAATGGCGCTGGGGACGAGGTTTCATGGAAGGTTCTATATCTTTGCTATTATTAAACCAAATTAATTCGACGGAAGCGCGTGGGTGTGTTTCTCTCACAACACCAAACATGTAGATTTTCGAGTAATAGCGTACCATCGAGCTGCTATTTATAGCCTATAATGCGGACAAACAAACCAAAATTGACTTCCAAATGATTGCAAATGAGCCATGATCTATTGCTCGGACTGCAAGAATTGTGGGTAAAAGCAGTAAACTTAAATAGTGACGTCACCACGACGGAGCGCTATTATGTTTGATAATAGCAAAGATATATAATATTCTCCAATGGCTCATTATATACGCTAAGATGTTAATTTGTGACGTCAAGATGTTTAATTTGCTTATCAAAAAACCAAGCAAAGCTGAGAAGAAAAAAAATAGCAAAATATGTTACTCTGTCATTTTTAGTGATATTTCAAATAAGACAGAGTTGATCATGCATATAAGTCGGAGGTTTCTTTTTCCACACCTTGGTAGGAATTAATAAAGCTTTTATTGTCTGTGAAGTGAAACAGTCAGTCAGAAAATATGGAAAACAACAGATTAACGCTTAATGCAGGATTAGTGCCAATCAACTTTTGAAATGTTAGGTTTCCCGCTGCCATGGGTTACGCGGAAAACATCACGCTCAAATTTTTTGACTGTCACGCAAAGACTGCTCACCCAATCAGAACCCTAGAACTACGGACTTTGATACCTGATATATAACAAAAGTAATTACGGTAATTAAATGAGCTTTTCTCTAACAATAACGCTGTTTTGTGTGAACAAAGATATTCTAAAAGTTGCCTGGCCTGATTTTCATTTCAGTCTTCTTTAAAGAATAGTTGTCTCCTTTCCAGTACAACCAGACAACGCCTTGAGCATATTTGGTGTTAGCACCACGAAGATACAAACCATTTAAGTTGCAGTGATGACAATCCTTGTACCACCAGGCGCCTTTGTAATTCACAGCACAGCTTCCACCACTCGATTTATCATTATCTTTATCTTTAGTGGTAAACTTCATTCCATTGTGCAGAGCAAGTGAGTTAGTAGCATCACCTTGTAAGGAGAAAAAATGCACCATGTCCGTGTAAAGACACGTTCAAATTTTCGATCTGATATATCCAACACTCGTCAGTGTTCTTTCTCCAGTTTCTAAATACAGTCCAGGAGGTTGAACATACGAGGCAAAGCCGCGTGTTGTTTTAACCAGCTTCACTGCATTTAGACATCGGAGGACAAACACTGACGAGTGTTGGATATAGCTTCTCAAACGAAGACAAAATCGACCAAAACGTTTCCTAAATTTGACCGTAATCTTCTTCCGATTTCTAAATGCTGCTTAAATAATATTTATTTCTTTTAAATTTTTCTCATAAATTATTAATGATTTGAGAATAATGAGATCTGAAGCCCCGTTTACACTATAATGTTGTCGGCACGGCACTGCCAAATTACGGCACGGGTACCTCTTGTTTTCGGCACGGCACGGCCCGGCACGTTTATACGTATCAATTTGCTGTGCCGTTTTAAAAATTGCGACCAGTGCCGAGTACGTCAAAATGTTGAATTACGCATGCCCAGTTTTCAATCCAACATGGCGTCTGTTGAGACAGCAAAGACTATTCTGTACATTTGTTATAAAAGCAGAAATAGAAGACTTACAATTACAAATAGATTGGAACAATGTAAAGCGAGTCACCGAAGGAATGTCCGCAGTGGCATAGCCAGGGTTGACCAATTGGGCGTGCACGAAATGACATTTCTAAAGAAGGGGGTGTCATGCCCCGGAAAATTTTTGAAATTTAGGGGTTTTGAAATGCCATTTCCTGCATTTTAGGGAAAGAATTTGTAGAATTCTGAAGATTATAAAATACGAAAATTAAATATTTACATTATTTTTTTTGAGGATTTTAGTCAGTTTGATTATGTATTTATTGTGCATACAAGTATGTTAGTGAAAATAGCGTGCGGTATAGATTCTTTAGTCGCGAGTACACAAATCACGCATGGAAAACGCGTGGCCAGGCCACGCACTAGCGTTGGAGATTAGAAGAACGAATGACGTCATTGACGTGGATTGGCCAGGCTTGAGCCTGGCCTGGCCCGCCCTTGGCTACGCCACTGAATGTCCAAACATTAATTGAAACCCGGTACAGGAAAAAGAAAATGCTGTTTATTGCCTTTTTTCTACTTGTTATGAACGTACCAAGAGAACGATCATTGTGGATGCATCCTCGAACAGATGCCTGTTTTTTTCTGGCTGATCAATTCTATATCAATGTTTTATACTCCGACGATTCCTGGAACTAGTAAATTCGGGCATGCGCAGTTTGATTTCTTTTCTGGCACGGCACTGTCGAGCGTTTACATTTGTACTAAAAATGGCACGGCACTGCAATTTGGGGTGCCGAGACCGACCTTTTCGGTAGTGCTCGGCACGGCAAAAATTATGGGCACGGGTGCCGATGCTAAAACAGGCCTGCATCGTTTACACTGTAAAAACAGGAGTGCCGTGCCCAAAAAAAAGTGGTACCCGTACCGAGATTTCAGCCGTGGCATGCCGAAAACGGTTTAGTGTAAACCGTAATCTTCTTCCGATTTCTAAATGCTGATTAAGTACTATTTAAAACACGAGCAGGAGTGTTTTAGATCTGATAAAACACGTCCTTTCGCCTCGTGTTTTATATCTGATAAAACACGTCCTGCGAGTGTTTTGAATGGCTTAAAAAACGATCACCATTTGGTAAGTTCGTTGGTGTAGTAATTTTGAAAAATAACGTTGTCTAAGGCGAGAAAATCAAAGCTAAAGTTTATGTAAATCAGGAGAAAATTTTATCAGATATAAAACCACGATACGGTTATGATTTTTCTTTGTGTTTTCCTTATGAATTATTAATGAGTTTTTTAAATAATATTTATTTCTTTTAAATTTTTCTCATAAATTATGAATGAGTTTTAAAATAATCAGATCTGAATCTCCTTTAAATGTATGTGATTTACATATCAGAGTAAAAACTGTAGCGTTCGCCAGCAAACTAATCGACACTCTTGTAAGTCAAAGTAGTGTGACGTTTCTCTCTGACGAAGGACCTTCGCTCGAGTTACATAATCTACGTCCCATATTTCGATAGTATGCCAAACCTTACTATATTTCAACGCTTGTAAGTCATTCTAGTCAATCACATACATACATCAGCACAATAATCGGATCCGATTAATCAGATCGTGTGAACGTGCTATAACAAGACCTTTACCATTTTGTATAATAACCAAAATTTCTAAAAAGTTTCTACAATCGTCGCACACAGTAGAAAGCAATTATTCTGCAATACTGCAATTGTGGCGACTTGTCTTGCACAAATTTGACCAAGCGTACGACACGTTTAAATTTTCTAATACGCAATTACAAACAAATATCTTGGTACCTTGTTAATAACTTTCTCAAGTAAAACGTTTCTCACCTGAATAACCTCCAACTGTCAACATATACAGATCCGTTTCATGTGCCATGGCAAATGTGCTGTACTTAGCGTAACGTGCTCCGTTTTCAAAATCTTCCAGATCAACTCTCAAAACATCTTGACCACTCTTTGACAAACGATTTATCTTGTCCAGTCCAAGCCAGAACTCTCCACTGAAATTACAAAATCCATTTTTGTAATCAGTCCAAGTTACGGATAAAAATCCACGCTTCCGTCCATTCGTCTTTGAAAAACAGTCCAACCTCCTTGATCAGTTGTCATGTCACAACTTACATCAAAAGCTCCTTGTTCATTTGGATCAATTGTGTATACGTCATTTTCTTTTACTCCACTTTTGTACAATTCAGCACAACTTTTTGGTACTATGTGTAAAGATTAATTTTTAGAATGTCACAAATATATAACAGTGCAAATCCAACTTAAACGTGCATATGTTGCTGTATTGTAAAGACACATCTAGAGCAAATATACAGTGAAAACGTAATGTGTCTATGGTATGTGTCTCCAAACATTTTTTCGCTTCCAATAACTAGAAGCTCTTTCGATCATAGGCACACTCGCGGCATTATTGCTATATAAGCTCTGGTCCCAGGTCTTATAATTAGAATTTTACAAAGCTAGGCCCTTTATCAAAAAAACGTACAGTTCAATTCGATTTATAGAACCTTTACTATTTCGTTATTTTTTTCCAATTCAACGTTACCTAAGCAGCACATTAATTTTATTGTATTTTATAAATTTAAGTATATATACAAGAGGTGGACAAAAAAATTGGCCATCGTTGAAAGTATGATTAATGTACATTGTATAACTTTTATTAGAGTACAGAAAAATATGTAAAGTTATATATGTTTAGAATGCATGCGTCAAGATCTGCTTAAATATGATATCAAATTCTAATTTTATCCATTGATTTAAAAAATATATTAATTTTTCATAATTTTCAATCTTGTAACAAATGAAGTGAATCTTAGTTCGACTTATTCCAATTGGTCTTCAAAATGATTAATGGAGTTTACTATGAAAGTGTTATAACAGCAAAATAGTTAGATATTTTGTTGCCATTTCACTTGATTTCACTACAGCTTCACAGCGTGGCATGCTTTCAAAGTTAATGTAGTTTTTAAACGAATAACAAAATTAGAATTGGATATCATATTTGAGTAGATATTGACGCATGCATTCTAAAATATATCACTTTACATATTTTTCTTTTCTCGAATAATAGTTATTCCACATTAACCATATTTTTAATAATGGCCACTTTTTTTGTCCACCCCCTATAACGAATCGTGTTCCATTTAACCGGACTGACCGGTCTAACCGTGTAAATGGAAAGTCCCCTGAGTTCGACTTATTCCAATTGGTCTTCAAAATGATTAATGGAGTTTACTATGAAAACGTTATAACAGCAAAATAGTTAGATATTTTGTTGCCATTTCACTTGATTTCACTACAGCACTATTTCTCTGTTTTTAAACTTTTAAAATTTCGCTAAAAGGTGTTATTAGAACGCAGGAAATATCATTTCGATCAAACACACAAATTTCAAAAATTTTCCAAGGATGCATGCGCCCGGATCCCCCTTACCTAAATATGAGGACACAAAACAAATTTGAAAACGAGCAGTTCTAAATTCTTGCTATGATGACCCTAGACTTGGATCAAGTCTGTCTCTCGATGGGACGAGGGGTCGAGCGCGCCGCGCGAAGAGAATGGGGAGAGTGAGAGAGACAGACTTGGCTCACTTGCAGCGTTTCAAATCTAATTATCACACATCAAATTTTGTCGCGAAAATTAATGAAGTTGACACTGTTTCATCTTCCAGTTTTATCACCTTCGCCCAATGCCCGAAGTGTAATCTTGCTTCGTGTTTCAGCGTTAACACAATATGAAACATGACAGATAGAGACTTAGAGAATACTCCAACGAAGACTGTAACGCGTTTAGCATTATCTGGTAGAGCAAGTGAAACAATATGTATTCTGTGTGGTATTAAAGTCATTAAAGCTGATTTCAGAAGAAAGATTTTCTCACCCAGCTTGAAGAAAACCGCTTGCGTCAATTTGGAATTGTTGTTGGGTCATGATATTAGCAACGAGGTTTCCCGATCAACAAATATAATCTGTAGAAACTGCGCTGAAAAAAATGCCAATTTGGGAAAGAAAGTAAGCAAAGTTCGAAGTAAGTTCAATGCGACCAAGGAGAAGATATTTGCCGAGAAAGAATCGTTAGAGTCAAATAAACGCATGTGGAAGGACTCTGGACGTAGTGAGAAAACAAAGACAAGACTGTCGCGGTATGAAACTGCAGGTAGTCGAGAACTTTTTCCAGACCAAACAGCAGAAGAAATTACTGGTCCCCGGCACACATTGCATGTCCATAATTTCATCGTATCCGAGTAAGCGCAATCCATATCTAATACTATCTTTTCTCTTCCCTCCTTTTCTCTTCCCTCCTTTTCTCTTCCATCCTTTTCTCTTCCTTCCTTTTCTCTTCCCTCCTTTCTTCTTCCCTCCTTTTCTCTTCCTTCCTTTTCTCTTCCCTCCTTTTCTCTTCCCTCTTTTTCTCTTCCCTCCTTTTCTCTTCCCTCCTTTTCTCTTCCCTCCTTTTCTCTTCCCTCCTTTTCTCTTCCCTCCTTTTCTCTTCCCTCCTTTTCTCTTCCCTCCTTTTCTCTTCCCTCTTTTATCCCCCCTCGTAAATGCTTTGGATTTCCTTTGGCCACTGCAACCTCGTACCCAGGGTATTATCTCCAGGGAGCAACGTGACTACATGAGGGGCGGGGGGGGGGGGGGGGGGGGGGTAGTGGAGATAATGCCCTGGGTTCGAGGTTGTGGCCACCCACCACGGTAGCCCACTCCTGTGCAGGTTGTCCTCTCCCCTATTATGATGATAATATTTTATTGCATATTTATGTTGTATAGATAGTAATGATCATAATAACACCAACTAATTGAAAGAACTAATTCCCAAGCCCTACCTCCACTGACCCAACCCTAAACTTAACCACAACCCCCCGGCAACAGTGGTCTTCACGAAATATTGGGGGAGGTGAAGCCGCTGAAACTCTGAAAGAGTTGTGTGAAAATTATAACTTATTTGAAGGCTTTAATCACATAGAAGTAGCTTACTCAAGCTAGGACACGAATTACAGTATAATTCTATTTATTATATAAAATAGAGTGTTTTATTGATTTTTCCGCCACTAATAAAAGTGATAATCTCACATGTGCGATTATTTATGATAATCGCACATGTGACGATTATCGCTGAATCAGCATTATAGTTTAATGCAATTTTTGCCAGGCAATAGGACAATTTTTTTATATAATAAACAGAACAATACATGGATGCTTGGAAATATGAAATTTATTTCTCGTGTTGACCAGGATATGTCACTCGTTCGCTTCGCTCACTCGTGAGATATCCTGGTCAACACTCGAAATAAATTTCATATTTCCGCACATCCATGTATTATTCTCTATTTAATCCTAGTGGCTCAATCTAATGCCAGGAAATAGCTTTCTTCAAGGTCTTTTTTAAATTGACCTGAAATTTTACTAACTTGCGCACAGTTTCGTTGATGTTGCAACGCAGCCCGCAGGTACACTGTTCTTTGCTGTTTTAACTCATTCCTGCCCGAGGGCTTCCCCAGAGGTGAATAAAATTGTCTGGCATTAGCCAGAATAAGATACTAAAGACTGCTTCAGACAGGAAAGAGTTAATACGAGAATACAAGAATATTTGAAGTTGAGTTCGCGAACTTAGTTGACTATGCATTTCAATTTACTAGCATTTCAATAAGTTCAACTGTGGCACGACGTGTGAAACCATCAGCTTCAGCAGTCTGAACATTGAATTTGAGCTTTTGATGTTTTGATAAGCTCTGCTGTGTAAGCATGTCATTAACTAAAGGTATGAATCACTATAAAAGCCGAAAATGCATTGGTTTGCCTGGTTTGTTGTTATTTTTAATTTGAAACAGTTAAGCGGCGATATTTTGATATTTGAAACCAGTCCCGCTTTATCACGATCGTAAAAAAATGCTACCATTTAGTTACCAAGCTAATAATGAGCTATCCTTGAAATTTTAATATGGAAATTATTGACCGCGTGGCCTCCCCCCTCACACCCCCTAATGTCCACCACTGCCTGGCAACCCTAAATCTAACCACAACCCCCCGGTGGGCCTAAACCTAACCACAACCCCCCAGTGACAGTCACGCCTCTCAGACCGCAACCACAACACCCCTACTGTTTTTTTTTGTTATATGTTTTTAGTTCAACCATAGTCATTCAAAATATGGTTTGGAAACTCAGGAAAGTCTTTGTTCTATCTTTTTGTTGGCCTTTATGCATTTTTGTGCACGGTAGAATTAAAGTGCATATAAATCATCCACAGTTTTTGGTTAATTGGATAGAGGATGCGAAAAGAGCTGATAAGTTATTTTACAGTTTTCGATTTGGTCCATTATTTCCCGAAATATTTCAATCTAAAGATTGCCAATTGAATGAAAAAGCCGCGCGTCATTATTCTTAAGAGGGGCCTGGGAGTCAGGAACGATTAGATTTCACACAACAAGGAAAACATAGACGTTTAGACCAAAGAGATGCCAAAAACGACATGTATTTATAAGAAAAGTCGCTATGTCAAACTCGGACTCTGATGAGTACGAAAGTCTATCTTCTGCTTCTGAGTGTATATTCGAAGAAGAACGTGATGCATCGGTTCCTGGTGTCTAGGCCCTTAAAGAATTGTAAACATTCTCGGCAATTTCTCGCTGGAAGTGCAAAATTGGGCTGTTTCGAAGTAGATATCTCGGAAACGAATGGACTAAATTCTTTTCGCAATCTGTTTACAAAGAACTAAAAACTGTGGAGGGTTTATATGCACTTTAATAAAGACTTTCTATACCGAGTCAAGTTTGAGGTTTTCCTGTTCAATTAATTTTATTGTATGAACCCTCCACTATCTCGACGTGGCACATTTAATCCCTTCCGCTCACTGCACTCTCCCGCCCTGTGAGGAGTAAAATTGTCTGCCATTAGCCATAGTAACATAATTAACAATCGAAGTATAGTAAGGTTAGATATACTGCCGAAACAGAGAACATAGGAGTCTAACGTTTAGAGCGAAGGCCCTTCGTCAGAGAGAAACGTCAAGAGTGTAAACAAACAACGAGCTTATACAAGAAAGAAAATCATGTGACTAATAATAAGCCAATAAGATAAAAATAACAATAACAAATTAATAATGAGATGCGAAAGACATTTGCTATTCCCACCGGCGATGAGCAAAAAAGGAGGGTGTGTGAAAAGGATGAGCGAGAGTAAAAAAATAAATAAATGAATTAAGTTAAAACACTTTCTATGCCGCTCTTGCTAAACAAAAACAGCATCTTCAGAAGTGTTAAATAAAAGAAAAAATATAGATAAAGTGAAAACAAAATAAAGTGAAAACTCTGTTTTTATGTCCGCCTTTGCTATACAAAAACAGCGTCTTCAGAAGTGTTAAATAAAAGAAAAAATATACATAAAGTGAAAACAAAATAAATTGAAAACTCTGTTTTTATGTCCGCCCTGGCTAAACAAAAACAGCGTCTTCAGAAGTGTTAAATAAATGAAAAACTTGCGTTGAGTCCGTGATGATGAATGGAATGCTACTTTTATTTCACTATTTGTAAAATAAATAACTTCTTCAGTTTGTTTTCGACTCAACACTTTCATGTCGGTAGGTTTTCCTGTGGCGAGTAAAATAGTTTTCTGTTTGCCAAATTCAAATTGTTTTGCGTTAGCCAAAGTAGAATACTTAATAGTGCACGTGGTACGTTTATGAGCTTGGTGTAATGTAACAGATGTTTGAATAGCGTTCGTCAAGCTCAAATACTCAGAAAATACTTCGAGCTCCAGACAGGGATCGAACCTGAAACCTTCGAATGATTGAGCTCTAACCATTGAGCTACTGAAATATATATATGTATAATATATATATATATATATATATATATATATATATATATATATTCAAACAAACAAAGTGTTGTTCGCGAAATGTCGAAAAGTGCTCAATACCGTAAAGATAGATCGAATATACTATACGTGGGCTTACCTCAAATGTTGATGGTCGCTACTGTCAGTTTCACGCCGGGCGAACTTCAGCCGCCTGAATGTACTTCACCGATGCTGTCCCACATGCGGTTGTCACCGACGATCGCATGTGTATAAGTAATTGGTGAAATTCATTCAGATTGTTCCAAGCTACACTGATGAGCTGTTGTACAGCGAAACACCGTGTCTGTAGATTGAACTATATATATATATATATATATATATATATATATGTAACTCACAACTGAAGTGTTATCTTCTGATCATTGACCAGGCAAACCAATAGAAGACATGTAGACCGACGTTTGTATACCTCCAGTCTTCCACGCAGAGATGAAAATTCAGCCTCGCTACTTTTAGAATACAGTGAAACCTCTCAATGATTGTGAAAATTAAGTCTGACTTATTTACAAGAACTCTTAAAATGACAAAGTAACATCTTTTGCAGTTTTTCGTTTCCTTGCTTCATTGTTGAGATATTTCTGGTTGTTTGATATGCAAATTAGACATCTAGATGTCACACGTGCATAACGATTTATCGAAGAAGGTTATCAACCGCGTCCCAGGGCCATTTGTGGGGGCTGGGCAAAGATGGAGGCCAAAAACAAAATGGCCGGAACAAAATGGGCCTGGCAGAGGCTGCCAAAAATGCGCTATATAATGCCTCATTTTGTACTCGTACCCAATTTTTCAAAGTTTATTGCGCCTAGTCAGGCTTTCGATTGACCTGCAAGATTCAAGAAGTTGCTCACGTTAAATGTATTCTTATACTGCGTTCGATATGATTTGGATAATTCTAACTACAGCGAAATTATCTTCTTTTGCCACCTCAATACTAAAATACTCCTTGACTTTGTTCACCAAGTCTTTCCAATTCGTTTCTCCAGATTTAGAAAATAATTTTGTCATCCCATGGACTTCGTTGTACGGCAGGGCACAGAGACGACACAACCCATCATTGCATATTCTTCCGACGTTTTTTTCTGATGTTTCGCCAGCTTTTCTCTCATTTTCATTCATTTTGAAGTTGTTTTTAAATTTACCGCCATCAGTTATTTATAATTTGAGCCCTTTTAACGAATGCCCGCGAGTTAGCCTCAGCGTCTGCCTTGCTTCCACCAATCAGAATACCTAAAACATCCAATGTTTTCTCGACCAATCAGATGTAGTGATGGTTTAGTCTGTGCCAGGGCCATTTGTTCCCGCCATTTTGCTTTTGCCCGCCATCTTGGCCCAGCCACCAACAAATGGCGCTGGGGACGAGGTTGCATGGAAGGTTTTATTATATAGATGCGAGTGTTTTACTAAAGAATATGCAGTGTCGTATTTTCCATTTCCTCACTAGTGAAGATATCGATGACGTCATTAAGAATTTTACCTCTTTTTGCATTGAATCTATATAATAAAAAGAAAATTACACGCTGGCTTGAAGATATGAATTTTATCTTCTCGTGGTAAAAACGATATTTTACTCATTCGCTACGCTCATTCGTAAAATATTGTTTTCACCACTCGAAGATAAAATGCATATCTTCGCACCACCGTGTAATACACTCTATATATATCTTTGCTATTATTAAACCAAATTAATTCGACGGAAGCGCGTGGGTGTGTTTCTCTCACAACACCAAACATGTAGATTTTCAAGTAATAGCGTACCGTAGAGCTGCTATTTATAGCCCATAATGCGGAGAAACAAACCAAAATTGACTTCCAAATGAGCCATTATCTATTGTTCGGACTACAAGAATTGTGGGTAAAAGCGGCAAACTTTGTGGCGTCAAGATGTTTAATTTGCTTATCAAACAACCAAGCAAAGCTAAGAATAAAAAAAATGCAAAATATGTTACTCTGTAATTTTTAGTGCTATTTCAAATAAGACAGAGTTGATCATACAAATAAGACGGAGGTTTCTTTTTCCACACCTTGGTAGGAATTAATAAAGCTTTTATTGTCTGTGAAGTGAAACAGTCAGTCAGAAAATACGGAAAACAACAGATTAACGCTTAATGCAGGATTAGTGCCAATCAACTTTTGAAATGTTAGGTTTCCCGCTGGCATGAGTTACGCGGAAAACATCATGCTCAAATGTTTTGACTAGGTGCCCCAGCACGGTGCCCGGGTACTACCTCTCGAGGTAGTGCATAGTCTGAACGCCGCCTTAGACACTGTCACGCAAAAACTGCTCGCCCAATCAGAAAATCAGAACCCTAAAACAACGGATTTTGACATCTGATATATAACAAAAGTAATTATGATTATTAAATGAGCTTTTCTCTAACATTCAAAAACTCATTAATAATTCATGAGGAAAACTCAAAAGAAAATCATGACCGTATCGTGTCTTTATATGTGATAAAGATATCTCCTGATTTACATAAACTTTAGCTTTGAATTTCTCGGCTTAGACAAGGTTATTTTTCAAACTTACTACGCCAATGAACTTACCAAGTGGTTTGTTTTTGAACCCGTTCAATAAACTCGCAGTTTGTGTTTTATCAGATATAAAAACACTCGGCTTCGCCTCGTGTCTTTATATCTGATAAAACACTCCTGCTCGTTTATTAAACAGTACATAACGCTGTTTTGTGCGAACAAAGATATTCTAAAAGTTGCGTGGCCTGATTTTCATTTCAGTCTTCTTTAAATAATAGTAGAATCCTTTCCAGTGATACCAGACAACGCCTTGACCACGTTTGATATTAGTACCACGAAGATACAAACCATTTAAGTTGGAGTTATGACAGTTATTGTACCACCAGGCACCGTTGTAACTCACAGCACAGTTTAAACCCCATCTGTCATTATCTTTATCATTAGTGCTAAACTTCATTCCAATTTGTCTAGCAAGTGAGTCACCAGCATTACCTTGGAAGGAGAAAAAAATGCACCATGTCCGTGTCAAGACGCGTTCATATAATCCGATCTAATATATCCAACACTCGTCAGTGTTCTTTCCCCAGTTTCTAAATACAGTCAAGGAGGTTGAACATACGAGGCAAATCCGAGTTGTTTTAACCAGCTTGACTGTATTTAGACATCGGAGGACAAACACTGCCCAGTGTTGGATATAGCTTCTCAAACGAAGACAAAATCGACCAAAATATTTGCTAAATTTGACCGTAATCTTCTTCCGATTTCTAAATGCTGATTAAATAATATTTATTTATTTTAAATTTTTCTCATAAATTATTAAGTTTGAGAATAATCGGATCTGAAGCCCCGTTTACACTATAATGCTGTCGGGACGGCACTGCCAAATTACGCCACGGGTACCTCTTGTTTTCGGCACGGCGCGTTTACACTTACCAAATTGCCGTTTTTAAAAATTTCGACCAGTGCCAAGTACGACAAAATGTTGAATTACGCATGCCCAGTTTTCAATCCAACATGGCGTCTGTTGACACAGCAAAGACTATTCTGTACATTTATTATAAAAGCAGAAATAGAAGGCTTACAATTACAAAGAGATTGGAACAATGTAAAGCGAGTCACCGAAGGAATGTCCGAGCAATTGAAGCCCGGTACAGGTACTACAGGAAAAAGAAAATGCTGTTAATTGCCTTTTTTCTACTTGTTATGAACGTACCAAGAGAACGATCATTGTGGATGCATCCTCGAACAGATGCCTGTTTTTTCTTGCTGATCAATTCTATATTTATTTAATTATATATTTGTTTATTTATTTAAACTCTAAATGTTTTATACTCTAACTTAAATGTTTTATACTCCGACGATTCCTGGAACTAGTCATTCGGGAATGCGCAGTTTGATTTCTTTTCTGGCACGGCACTGCCGAGCGTTTACATTTGTACTAAAAATGGCACGGCACTGCAATTTGGGGTGCCGAGACCGACCTTTTCGGTAGTGCTCGGCACGGCTAAAATGATGGGCACGGGTGCCGATGTTAAAACAGGGCTGCATCGTTTACACTGAAAAAATAGGAGTGCCGTGCCCAAAAAAAAGCGGCACCCGCACCGAGATTTCAGTCGTGCCGTGCCAAAAACGTTATGTGTAAACCGTAATCTTCTTCCGATTTCTAAATGCTCATTAAATATATTTTTCTTTTAAATTATTCTCATAAATTATTCTCATAAATTATTTATGAGTTTTAAAATAATCAGATCTGAATCTTCTTTTAATGTATGTGATTTAAATATCAAAGTAAAAACTGTAGCGTTCGCCAGCAAACTACTCGACACTCTTGTAAGTTAAAGTAGTGTGCCGTTTCTCTCTGACGAAGGACCTTCGCTCGAATCACTCGACTTCTAATCTACGTTCCATATTTCGGTAGTATACCCAACCTTACTATATTTCGACTCTTGTAAATCACTCTAGTCAATCACATTTACACATCAGCACAATAATCGGATCCGATTAATCAGATCGTGTGAACGTGCTATAACAAGACCTTTACCATTTTGTACAATAGCCAAAATCTTCGCGAGACAAGTTTCTACAATCGTCGCACAGAGTAGAAAGCAATTCTTCTGCAATACTGCAATTGTAGCGACTTGTCTTGCACAAATTTGACCAAGCGTACGACACGTTTCAATTTTCTAATACGCAAAAAAAGAAAGTTTCTCACCTGAATAACCTCCAACTGTCAAGTTATATAGGTCCGTTTCATCTGCTATGGCAAATGTGCTGTACTTAGCGTAACGTGTCTGGTTTTCAAAATCTTCCAGATCACCTCTCAAAACATCTTGACCACTCTTTGACAAACGATTTATCTTGTTCAGTCCAAGCCAGAACTCTCCACTGAGATTACCAAATCCATTTTTGTAATCAGTCCAAGTTAGATAAAAATCCACGCTTCCGTCCATTCGTCTTTGAAAAACAGTCCAACCTCCTTGATCAGTTGTCATGTCACACCTTACATCAAAAGCTCCTTGATCATCTGGATCAATTGTGTACACGCCATTTTCTTTTACTCCATTTTTGTAGAAATCAGCACAACTTTTCCGCAGTACTATATGTGAAGATTAAGTAGAAGAATGTCACAAATATATAAAAGTGTAAATCCAACTTAAACGTGCATATGTTGTTGTATTGTAAAGACACATCTAGAGCAAATATATAGCTACAGCGAAAACGTAATTTGTCTGTGGTATGTGTCTCCAAACATTTTTTCGCTTCCGATAACTAGAAGCTCTCTCCATCATAAGCACACTCGCGGTATTATTGCTGTATAAGCTCTGGCCCCAGGTCTTATAATTAGAATTTTACAATGTGTGTTTAACAAATACAATACATTTTTCCATGTGTGTACTGTAATTGATCACAGATGACGATCAATTGCCTGAACGCGTCAACTAAGCACAAGAGCGGCGTGGCCCACAGCGACACTGGGAGATTTCCTGGTGGGCCCTCAGGATCTGTACCTTGTGGGCCCCAAACGATTTGTTACCGGTGGGACCAAATAATTTGTAGATGCCTAGCTGGTTGGCACCAATAATTTTTAAACACTACAGCCTAAAACATGAAGTGCAATTTAGAGTAAGGAATATTGCATGCAGTTCGATAGCGTTTCGAGCTAAGGCCCTTTATCAAAGAAACGAACAGTTCAATTCGATTTCTGGAATTTCAAAATGCAGTAAATAACGCCGCCTATATGCTAAGGCTAAAGATCTATGTTTAACTACCAAAACATATTACCTGTGCAGTTTGTTCCATTTCCAATAAAACCGCGATTATATGTGCAAGTATAAGAACCAGTGGTATTGTTGCAAGTAGCATTTTGGTGGCATGGATTGAGGCTGCATTCATCAACGTCTAAAATTAAAAATAAATCATTAGAACATGAAATAAAATCTCAAATAAAACTCGTTATACCGTATGAATAAAATTTAAGATCGACTATGTAAGACAGTAAGAGAATCTATAGCGATAATAGTAGGGTAGTGTAGAAAAGAGTAGGATAAGAGAGAATAGGTTAAGGTAAGCTAGGATAGAGTAGATCAGGCCAGACTAGACTAGACTAGAGTCACTAGACTAGACTAGACTAGACTAGAGTGGAATGGATTGGGATAGAATAGGATGGAATGGAAGGGAATTGAAAAGAATGGAGTAGAGTAGAGTAGAGTAGAGTAGAGTAGAGTAGAGTGGAGTGGAGTGGAGTGGAGTGGAGTGGAGTGGAGTGGAGTGGAGTGGAGTGGAGTGGAGTGGAGTGGAGTGGAGTGGAGTGGAGTGGAGTGGAGTGGAGTGGAGTGGAGTAGAGTAGAGTAGAGTAGAGTAGAGTAGAGTAGAGTAGAGTAGAGTAGAGTAGAGTTGAGTTGAACCGATAAAAGTAGAGAATGAAAAGACGCGAACAGTAAATTGAAGAAGAGTTGAAGAACCTACCACGAGTAAGAACATACTGTGTCTGTTTACATCCATCCGATGCTTCGGAACAAATGGCCAAAGTTGAAACTATCACAAATACCAGTGTCGCAATAGCAAGTCGTCTTGGAAAAAAGCCTTGATTACGTTTTTCAAACGGCATTAAGCGTCCTTTTACGATTTTTTGCCGTGTTACGGTTCAAAATATCTCTCAATGTCTCCCTCAGTAACCGTCCGTCGAAAGTTGGAGATTCTTCGCCAAATTCACAATCGGATTCTGAAATGAAATTCAAAATATTAGTTCTTTAATTTATTCCAGTCTGTCTATTTACTCAAATATTTGGGATTTTACAATATGCTACCATATGGATATGGACTTTGTTTTGTGTTGTAGTTTTTTAGATTGTTCTTGAAAAAATATATAGTTGGCTTAAAGTTACCTTATATACCTTTATGTGTGTCTCCAGTCTATAGAAGATACCTTAATTTCCGCATTATATTAAAACTTATAAAATTTGCAATTACAACTTCCCAATAAATTTTAATTTTTCTAAAGGAACGATTTTTTCACAATCCCTCTAGATTAATGTCGAGATCGACTTTCACGCGCTTTAACTCAAAGTGGTTTTTATTATACTTGAGAAAAATTGTCTATATAGCAATACGGGGTTTTCTATAAGAAGTCCCGCGAAATTCAGCTTCAGTGCGAACCTCATTCAAATCTATCTACTCTCTTCTTCGCTATTGTGCCAACGTAGCCGTGGTGGGACCCAGATCAATCTAAATTTTAAAGTCTATAGAGTAAACGGTTGTATACTTTGAAACATTATTTTATAAATGTGAACTAGTTATAGAAGAACTTACATTATTAGTATTGCTCTATAGAAAACCAGTCTTCGTTCCTCAAAAACAGTTTTCGTTATGGAAATTTTGCCAAACACTTCTGGCTTTTAAGAGTGTTGAAGTAATTATCCTATTCCCCGTTCATAAATATTTGAAAAAGTAGACTGCACATGGTTCAGAAAATTGACTATAGTTCGTGAACACTACTTTAAATGTATCGAAACATATTTAAAAAGTTGACATGAAATGATAAAATTAAACACTAAATAATGGAGAATACGTTTTGTTATCTTCCGAACACAATAAATGTAGATGGAATTAAAATGCCAAGCCAATGTATATGCATCTACATAAAAGTTGTTTTGTAAACATCAGTTTTTAAAACTGAAATGCAATCCAATTTTGTTTTCGTTATTAAATTAACACTTTACCGGGCAGATTACCATCCTCGTACCCAGGGTCTTATCTCCGCTCCCCCGCCCCCGCCCTCCGCTGCGAAAAGACCCTGGTTGGGGCTGGTCACGTGTCTCCCAGAATATGGGAGATAACAAACTTTTCTTGTCAGGGTCGGGTGGTTATTTTGAAAATTTGTCGCAGTACCTTGAATCATTGCAAGAACAATAATTATCGAGCTCTGAATATCGAGGAAAGCTCATTGCGCAAATTATTAAAAACACTCCATGGATAACAATCTGGTATTATTGAAGGACAATTCTGAACTACTACAAAAGTCTTCCGTCGTTCAATCCGACGAGCAGCGAATTTAAGGAGATTCTATATTCTTCGAATGGATTTCTACAGACATGATGTCATCACTCATCAGCGATCTGATATTAAGCAGGCTGAAGATTAAACAGAGTTTTAAATTTTACAGTAGGCGGATTGAAATTTCCTTACAATCAAGACTATGCGAAATTCACAAATTATTTTGGTTAACAATCGCTTGAACCTCCATTCGAAAGAAAGTGTGGAAATTTATATCTCACTGCATCTCTTGCAACGGTCAACGCTCGCTGAGAATACATATACAGATTCAACACCTTGGGCTTGCGCGCAGCTGTCAACAAGGCTATACATTCTTATTCTGTGCTTTAGAGATTCCAAGAGGTTAGTTCATTACATTTACTATTTCTTTAAATTCAATTATACATCGCTTAATTACAACAATGTCATGCAGTTTCGTGAAGCGGCGGGCTTGTGTATTAAAGTAGGAACTTTAAACTTGAACTATATTGCTGATTTTTAAACTGAGCCAACCTTATTTAATAACATTCATCATAAAAGGAGCCACAAGCTCATGTTGTCAACTTACTATTGTTAACATTTTACAGTATTATTATTAATATCGCGCGCTGAACGTTGTTGCTTGTTCAATGTTTTTCTTGTCACTGTATTTTACAGAATTACAGCAAAAACTCACCACTGAACCAGCACAAATGTTATACCGTGCTATGTTTCCTAAATTATGGAAAATACTTCGTTATAAACGTTAAATTTGAAAGATCCAAGTTATTGCATGACCACCGTTCAAACTTCAATATATTTTAATAAATATGTTTACTTCGCCGTTCAGCCAACGTATATATTTATATTATCGTTCTTGAGACTCCTTTGTTTAAAAACAACTCAGGCACATTTGTATTACCTTTAAATATCAGCACTGATATTGTCTTTGTTTTTTAGGCAACCGTTTCGTATAAACGCAAACAGTCAGACGCCTGCAACGAAACGCTTGAAGGCATTGACAGTTGGCACAAAAAACAACAAAGGCAAAGCCTAGCGGCGGGACACAAAGCGACTAACGAAAAATTGGCGGAGTATTCGGGCAGACTTCGAGGAATAAAACCCAAGCTGAAGTCGCTAATCAACCGGAGAGATTTACACGTATTTTACTATTTCAAAAAGCCAATAGAGACATACAGGCCTTCAAGTTCAGGACGGCGACTTCTGTTTCATACAGCAATACAGCATCGCACAACACTGAGGAAACTGACGTAAATAAACATCGATTTGGGCATGCAGTCTAAGTCTGGTTTTCTTGACAGTTATAAAACGTACACTTTGTCTTGTCAGAATAAAATAAATCACATAAAAACATTGTCTTTGCGTGTTAACTTTAGCCACGTTTCTAAATAACCCACCCCCAGTAAGTTATATTTTTGCCCTCGAAACACGTGACCAGCCCCAACCAGGGTCTTTTCGCAGCGGAGGGCGGGGGCGGGGGAGCGGAGATAAGACCCTGGGTACGAGGATGGCAGATTACCAGTAGCTCTCCACTTGACGAGTAAAATCATTAACCAGAGTAAAATCAATAAGTTGCCAAATGGCAACAATGCCCACTAAAGGGTTAGTGTACATATTCTTTAAACTATATGATCGCGTAAAGTAACCGACAATTTTAACGGCAGATAACTTAAAGTTTTAGAGAAATGTCACGTGTGACATCACAGGTGACATTGCGCCAAAGTTGTCATAAAATACGTTTTGTAGACGCGTCTTTTTATTGCTCAGATATAGCGTACTGAATTATCTATATTTGATAAATTAAGCTAGATTAAAAAAGTTAGGTGTTTCTGCATTTTTTAAGATCGAAAAATGGTCGGAATATATCGGAATGAAATCGGAAATTTTTTTACCGTCGTCGGAAGTAGATTTTCAAAATTTTTAAAAGCTTATAGTTCCTGAACTACACCGAATTTTTCGACAAAACTTTTTTCACTTACTTTATAACATTCTTCAACTTTCCGTGTCGATTTATGTCTAAGGTACATTGTATAATATTTATAATTTATTATATAGAGATAAACTTGTTATTATTTCATTACGCCAAATGGCTCACATTTGAGCGCTTGCTGAGAGGTCAAGAAAAAAGCGGTAATGTTCTCCCAGCACTGTAGGAGAGCATTACGCCTCTTTTAATAACCTGCTTGTTTTGGTGGAAAATTTCTGAGTTGATTTGAATGAAAGTAAAAGAGAATTCACCGTTTTCCTTAAAACATTTTGAACAATAATACGTCCTGGAACATTAGTCTTTCTTCTTATAAAAACTATACTTATTTATAAAGACAGAAATGAATGCTTAACAAGTCAGGGACGTAGCCAGGATTTTGAAAGGGGGGGAACCGAAATCAAAATACATTTTTAGGGGGGTCCGGGGGCATGCCCCCCCGGGAAATTTTGAAATCGAGAGTCGCTGAAATGACATTTCCTGGCTTTTGGAGGAAGATTTTACAGACTGTAAAGTTTAAAAAAACGTCATATAAAATACTCAAAAAACGCAAACGTCACATAGATACTCAAAATGCATACACTCAGTAGATTGAATACACTGTTTACAGTTTATTTCCTGACACAATGGCATATTGCATCAGTTTGTAGTTACATGTCTGTTGTTTTATATCAAAAGGGGGGAGCCGCGGCTCCCACGGCTACGTCCCTGTAACAGGTGCATGTAAACATGTAACAAAACAAACAAAAATAAGTAAGCTAAACGGCAACATGTGAAGACGCGAACAATGAGGTAAAAACAAATAAGAAAACAAATTTACCAAAACCTTGTTTGCTCGATCTGTACTAGAAGAAAGTAATTTGTCTTCGGTATTTTCAAACAGACCTAGCTTTTTCGTCGCTCGGTCTGTACGAAAACCTCAGGCAAATACTTTCCCGTGCAGACTTCATGCTGCACATTCGGTTAGTAGGTCTGTAAAAATAGATGCAACAGAAACTAAAATTGACATTGTTTTGTCCACCTCCCCAGAAATTTATATTTTTACTTCTGGTTGTTCGTCTGTCTGTTACCAAGATATCTAAAAAGGAATTGAACCAATTTCAACGTAACGTTGTGAAAAAGTTGCCCACAGAGCAAGAACCAACTCATTAAATTTTTGTTTTATTTGGTTGAGAATTGGATGAAAATTTTATAAAAATCCGACCGAAGCTTCTCCGTGTAAAAAAAAATGAATAAAAAGATACTTAATTGCGCTTATTGTCATTATATTATGCGGACGTTTAAGTGAAAATTTAGCCGAATAGATAAATATCAATAGACTTAACAGTACCATTGTTTATGATTTGATATTTATGTTAACGTTTATACGATAACTTTTTCTTCTAAAAACGAGTGCAATCAAGCTTTCTATTCATGCATGTGTAGATCTGATGAGCTATCCTAATTAGCGTGGCTCGTTTATCCTAATACACCTCCGGCATGCAGAGATATGCGGTCTCTGAGTGCCTTCTACTGTGTTTACACTTACGGCAAACGTCTAGAACATTTTCACTAGACTTTTGTATTTGGACTAATGGAACATTTACACTAGACTTTTGTATTTGAACTAATGAGTCATATGGCTAGAACTTAGCGTTGCCATGTTTTGCTTAATGTATTATTACCATACGAAAGCAGATATAAACATATAAACTATTAACGTCTAGAACGTTTACACCGGACTATTTTATTTGCCATTACAAAACAGCTGTGAATGTAGATTGCCTAAAAACCTTGTTTCGAACTAATATAGACATATGGCTGACCCGCGCGACGTTACAGGTGACATTGGGCCAAGGTTGTCCTAAAAATACGCTTTATATAGACGCTTTTTTTTATTGGTCAAAAATTGGATACTGAGTGATTTTTATTTGAAATATAAAGCTAGATGGAAAACTTAGGTTTCCTACGTTTTTAAAGATCTAAAACTACTCGGAATATACCGGAATAAAGGTGGAAAAATAACTCACTGTCGTCGAAGTATAGATGTCCGAAGTTTTTAAAAGCTTAAAGTTCTTGAACTACACCGAATTTCTCAACCGAAAACTTTACTTTTTGAACGAGATAGCTAGCCTAAGCATAGCTAAGCATAGCTAAGCATACTATACCTAAGCATAGCTAAGCATAGCTAAGCATAGCTAAGCATAGCTAAGCATAGCTAAGCATAGCCAATCAAAGCCAAGCAGGTCTAAGCATAGCCAAGATGGTCTAAGCGTAGTTTAAAGTGCCTATGTCATCCTCAGGGACTTTACGTATTTATACTAATTGGAACATTCGGAGAAGATTTGTAATATATCTTCTCAGGCGAAAATTTCATCTTCATGGATTTTTTTGCCGTTAAAGTTGACGGAAGTGACGTAAAAAGAGTAATCTGTAAAGTGGTTTTCATATAGACAAATTCCTCTTTCGACATCACTTCCGTCAATTTTAACGGCAAAAAAATCCATGAAGATGAAATTTTCGCCTGAGTAGATATATTACAAATCTTCTCAGAATGTTCCAATTAGTATAAATATGTAACGTCCCTGAGGATGACATAGGCACTTTAAGGCAGGTTTATGTAAATCAAGGCCTTGTTGCACGTCACACAAATCCTGATACATAATGTTCGGGTTACTTGAAGTACCCGCCACATTAGCGTATCGCAGGCGCAGGCTCCGGTGGACGAAGGGAACCCGAGCGTGTCCGAGAATTTGAAATAATGGCGGAAGGAAGAAAAATAGGAAGGAAGTGGAACATCAGAGATTTTGTAAGATGAATGATGCTAGGAACATTTCTAATTATGGTCGATGTACATGTATGATGTCACTATCCAAACAGTGAAATAAAAGCAGTCTGCTGCAAGGTCAGTGTTGAAATACAAGTCGAAATATAGCAAGGTTGGTGTACTGCCGAAACATGATACGTATTTAAACGTTTTGACTTGTGACACCCTCTCCCTGTGCTGAATAAAAATCGTCTGGCGTTAGCCAGAATAAACCTTAGACTCGCCGTCAGGCTTCAAACTGAAAGTGTTAAAAGATATATTTTAACATTTTGAGGCATGTACCCCTGTGCTGAATAAAATTGTCTGGTGTGGCTTCAAACCAGTTGGTGAAGTTTGCTAAGTGTGCGGGTAAGACGGATCAAAGGATCAGAAAATGCGCGGACGGGCAGGCTTGCAGGTAAAAACTGCGCGGATACGATGCGGGTTGTCGCGAAATACGCGAATTACTCAAGATATATTTGTAAATTTTGTCTGGATGCGGATATTTAACCCATTTTGCGCGGATGCGGATATATTTAACTCATTTTGCGCGGATGCAGTTCAAATTTGAAAAAAATGCGCAGGGAACATCTTCCCCGCGAACGACAAACTTTACAATCTGGGCTTCAAAGTGTTAAAGGGCCTTCGCTTACCGTGGCGCCCAGAGGTTTTTCGACGCTCATGGAGGGATAACAGGGACACACGAGTAAGCCAGGTGGTAAAGTGGTAGGGGCCAATTCGCTCCAATCGTTCTACGTGAAACATGTATGGGTCATGAATTGTATCTTCTGGCAACTTATAAACAATTGATTACTGACATATTGACAGATCAAGGGCTACGAGCATAGCTAGATTTCAAAACCCAAATAACGCATCACCATTGGTCAATACTACATCACATGACGGTTGTTTCACTCCCCTCCTTTTCTCTTCCTTCTTTTTCTCTTCCCTCCTTTTCTCTTCCCTTCTTTTCTCTTCCCTTCTTTTCTCTTCCCTCCTTTTCTCTTCCTTCCTTTTCTCTTCCTTCCTTTTTTCTCTTCCCTCCTTTTCTCTTCCTCCTTTTCACATCCCTCCTTTTCTCTTCCCTCCTTTTCTCTTCCTTCCTTTTCTCTTCCCTCCTTTTGTCTTCCCTCCTTTTCTCTTCCTTCCTTTTCTCTTCCTTCCTTTTCTCTTCCTTCCTTTTCTCTTCCCTTCTTTTCTCTTCCCCTCCTTTCTCTTCCCTCCTTTTCTCTTCCCCTCCTTTTCTCTTCCCTCCTTTTTTCTTCCTCTTTTATCCATCCTCGTAAATGCTTTGGGTTTCCTTTTTGGCCACTGCAACCTCGTACCCAGGGTATTATCTCCAGGAGCAGCGTGACTACATGCGGGGGGGGGGGGGGGGTGGGGGGAGGGGGGGGAGGGGGGGGGGAGGGGGGGGCAGGGTGGAGTGGAGATAATGCCCAGGGTGCGAGGTTGTGGCCACCCACCACCGTAGCCCACTCCTGTGCAGGTTATCCTCACCCCTATTATGATGATAATATTTTATTGCATATTTATGTTGTGTAGATAGTAATGATCATAATAAAACCAACTAATTAAAAGAACTAATTCCCAACCCCCAACCCCTACCTCTACTGACCCAACCCTAAACTTAACCACAGCCCCCCGGCAACAGTTGTCCTCACGAAATATTGTGGGAGGTGAAGCCGCTGAAACTCTGAAAGAGTTGTGTGAAAATTATAAGTTATTTGAAGGCTTTAATCACATAGAAGTAGCTTACTCAAGCTAGGACACGAATTACAGTATAATTCTATTTAATGCTAGTGGCTCAATCTAATGCCAGGAAATAGCTTTCTTGAAGGTCTTTTTTAAATTGACCTGAAATTTTACTAACTTGCGCCCAGTTTCGTTGATGTTGCAACGCCGCCTGCAGCTACACTGTTCCTGGTTTAACTCATTCCTGCCCGAGGGCTTCCCCAGAGGTGAATAAAATTGTCTGGCATTAGCCAGAATAAAATACTACAGACCGATTCAGACAGGAAAGAGTTAGAGACATAGTTTATAACTCATTCCTATCTGAGGGCTTCCCCAGAGGTGAATGAAATCGTCTTGTGTTAGCCAGAATAAAACACGAAAGACCGATTCAGACAGCAATTTACTAGCATTTCAATAAGTTCAACTGTGGCACGACGTGTGAAACCATGGGCTTCAGCAGTCTGAACTCTGAATTTGAGCTTTTGATGTTTTGATAAGCTCTGCTGTGTAAGCATGTCATTAACTAAACGTATGAATCACTATGAAAGCCGAAAATGCATTGGTTTGGCTGGTTTGTTGTTATTTTTTAATTGAGACAGTTACGCGGCGATATTTTGATATTTGAAACCAGTCCCGCTTTATCACAATCATAAAAAATTGCTACTATTTAGTTACTAAGCTAATGAGCTATCCTTGAAATTTTAATATGGAAATTATTGACCGCGTGGCCTCCCCCCTCGCACCCCCTAATGTCCACCACTGCCTGGCAACCCTAAATCTAACTACAACCCCCCGGTGACAGTCACGCCTCTCAGACCGCAACCACAACACCCCTACTGTTTTTGTTGTTATATGTTTTTAGTTCAACCATAGTCATTCAAAATATGGTTTGGAAACTCAGCAAAGTCTTTGTTCTATCTTTTTGTTGGCCTTTATGCATTTTTGTGCACGGTAGAATTAAAGTGCATATAAACCATCCACAGTTTTTAGTTAATTGGATAGAGGATGCGAAAAGAGCTGATAAGTTATTTTACAGTTTTCGGTTTGGTCCATTATTTCCCAAAATATTTCAATCTAAAGATTGCCAATGGAATGAAAAAGCCGCGCGTCATTATTCTTAAGAGGGGCCTGGGAGTCAGGAACGATTAGATTTCACACAACAAGGAAAATATAGACGTTTAGACCAAAGAGATGCCAAAAACGACATGTATTTATAAGAAAAGTCGCTATGTCAAACTCCGACTTTGATGAGTACGAAAGTCTATCTTCTGCTTCTGAGTGTATATACGAAGAACAACGTGATATATCGGTTCCTGGTGTCCAGGCCCTTAAAGCATTGTAAACATTCTCGCCAATTTCTCGCTGGAAGTGCAAAATTGGGCTGTTTCGAAGTGGATATCTCGGAAACGAATGCACTAAGTTATTTTCGTAATCTCTATACAAAGAACTAAAAACTGTGGAGGGTTTATATGCACTTTAATACAGACTTTCTACCGAGTCAAGTTTGAGGTTTTCCTGATCAATTAATTTTATGGTTTGAACCCTCCACTATCTCGGCGTGGCGCATTTAACACCTTCCGCTCGCTGCACTCTCCCGCCCTGTGTGGAGTAAAATTGTCTCGCATTAGCCATAGTAAAATAATTAACAATCGAAGTATAGTAAGGTTAGATATACTGCCGAAACAGAGAACATAGGAGTCTAACGTTTTGAGCGAAGGCCCTTCGTCAGAGAGAAACGTCAAGAGTGTAAACAAACAACGAGCTTATACAAGAAAGAAAATCAGGTGACTAAAAATAAGCCAATAAGATAAAAATAACAATAATTAATAATGAGATGCGAAAGACATTTGCTATTCCTACCGGCGATGAGCAAAAAAGGAGGGGGTGTGAAAAGGATGAGCGAGAGTAAAAAATAGATAAATGAATTAAGTGAAAACACTGTCTATGTCGCTCTTGCTAAACAAAAACAGCATCTTCAGAAGTGTTAAATAAAAAAAAATATATAGATAAAGTGAAAACAAAATAAAGTGAAAACTCTGTTTTTATGTCCGCCCTTGCTAAACAAAAACAGCGTCTTCAGAAGTGTTAAATAAATGAAAAACGTTCGTTGAGTCCGTGAGGATGAATGGCACGCTACTTTTATTTCACTATTTGTAAGATCTGATAACTTCTTCAGTTTGTTCTCGACTCAACCCTTTCCTGTCGGTAGGGTTTCCCTGTGCTGAGTAAAATAGTTTTCTGTTTACCAAATTGAAATTGTTTTGCGTTAGCCAAAGTAGAATACTTAATATGTTGTAGTGCATGTGGTACGTTTATGAGCTTGGTGTAATGTAACAGATGATTGATAGGCGTTCGTCAAGCTCAAATACTTAGAAAATATTTCTAGCTCCAGACAGGGATCGAACCTAAAACCTTCGAATGATTGAGCTCTAATCATTGAGCTACTGAGACTCAGATTATTTGAACGTAGATTGAATATGTGTACAATCCACAACCTTCTGATCACCAGTGAGATGCTCTAACCATTGAGCTACTGAGACTCGGATGATTTGAAGGTATAGATTGAATATAAGTACAATCCACAACCTTCTGATGACCAGTGAGATACTCTAACCATTGAGCTACTGAGACTCAGATGATTTTAACGTAGGTTGAATATGTGTACAATCCACAACCTTCTGATGACCAGTGAGATACTCTAACCATTGAGCTACTGAGACTCTAATGATTTGAACGTAGATTGAATATGTGTACAACCGACAACCTTCTGATGACCAGTGAGATGCTCTAACCATTGAGCTACTGAGACTCAGATGATTGGGGGACTACGTCAAGTAAGATAGTTTGTGCCTCATTACCAGAAATTTGGGACATTTTGCGTCCGCGTTCGTAGCCAGCGGTTACTCACATGATAATGTATACAGTAAATATTTTGCGAAAATGCAAACGGCTGCTTCGAACAAAGATCTTGTTCCATATCGTGTACGCTTTCTGTAGTCGTTAAGTATCTCAGATATTTTGAGTTTCGCTCTCAAACAATGCGTAATGCAATAGCGCGCGAGTTGTTAATTTCAATTATATTGTTTACCTCCCGGCCAGACAAAATCAGTGCCAGACACACGCAACTATCACGCAATATTCGCTCTATTTCTCCCTAGTAAGGCCTGGGAACTACATTTCGAGCATTCTGCTTTCAAAGTAAACAAACATGGCTGCAGGCTGCTCGAAAGAGAAGAGATCTTCGTGGCTTCGTCGTTTGTTCTTCTCGCAGCTCAACTTCACCTTTAGACTTAACGGCCTCCTGCTGATTTGCTCAAACACACTGTAAAACCAAGACATTTTAAAGGCTTTGGGAACCGCAATGTTGTTAGATACGGAGATATTTACGAGTTATATTAGCAGTTCCAACATTGCTAAATACATAGCAAGCTCCGCACTTTGCATCGTTCGCAAGGAAAGTGGTGTATTTGGCAGATTTGTATCGCATGTTTAGCAGGATTACTATGGCTTACATAACAGAATGAGTCAAATAAGCAGCGTATATAAATCGATCTTGGGAACCGGCTGTGTATTTCGGTAAGCGAACATTTTTTGTTGTAACGTTTCCTTACTTAACTCTTTACAGGAATCGAGCTCCGCAACCGAGAAGTGTATGTCCCCAGTAGGAGAAATTTTAAAATTTACGATTTTACTGTATTGTTCCTTATACGATTTGGCCGCCATGTTTAAGGTCTATATGCGCCCGCGCGACGCCATCTTGTCCCAAATTTCTGGTAATGTATACAAACTGCCATAATAATGTACAAGTCTTTAATCCAACCGCTTTTTGATTATTGTGACATTGTTTGGGATAATATGCCTTTAACAACAGGTGAGAGATTGCAAAACTTACAAAATCGTGCTGCTCGTGTTATTACCTGTCAAAGTTATGAAGTCAGATCCAATGACATCCTTCAACAATTAGGATGGAAAACATTGTCTGAGAGGCGATATATTCACAAGGCTAACATGATGTTTAAAATATTCCATGGTAACGCACCTAGTTATTTGATGGAGTATTTTACTATGTCTACTTGTGAATAATGCATATGATCTGAGAAATAGAGATAACTGTTTAGTTCTTCGAAACCACGAACCGAATACCTTAAGAAGAGTTTTCAGTACGCGGGCGCCAAATTATGGAATAATCTCCCACCTAATATCAGATCACAAAATAATTTTAGTACTTTTAAACGAGAAATAATCGATAATTATTTGTAAATACCCGTTTTATTTTATGAATATCGATCCTTCAAAATGTAATAATATTATATAGGTAATCGCATTGTATAGTTCCAATTTTAATGTTTTTAGCTAGTGTAGTTTTTAATGTAATTAATTATGTAATTTTTTCGTGTACTTAGTCATTTTTAGAGATCTCGGCTTTCATGTAAAGCATTTTTTTATAACTGATGATTCCCCGAGAAGAAATAAAGATTCATCATCATCTGTCTGTCTGTCTGTCTGTCTGTCTGTCTGTCTGTCTGTCTGTCTGTCTGTCTGTCTGTCTGTCTATCTGTCTGTCTGTCTGTCTGTCTGTCTGTCTGTCTGTCTGTCTGTCTGTCTGTCTGTCTGTCTGTCTGTCTGTCTGCCTGCCTGCCTGCCTGTCTGTCTGTCTGTCTGTCCGTCCGTCCGTCCGTCCGTCCGTCCGTCTGTCCGTCTGTCTGTCTGTCTCTCTGTCTGTCTTTCTGCCTGGCTGCCTGCCTGCTAACCTGCCTGTCTGGCTACCTGCCTGTCTGCGTGCCTGTCTGTCTGTCTGTCTGTTTGTTTGTTTGTTTGTTTGTTTGTTTGTTTGTTTGTTTGTTTGTTTGTTTGTTTGTTTGTTTCTTAACCCACTGGCGGAGGTATATGCAGTCTCTCAGTGCCCTCTTATATCCCACATATAAGCAACGTAGTTTTGTTCTTTCAGAAAAAGCTCCTGTGTTACGAAATGCTACTAACCGAGCCTACAGAACACGCGTCAGTACTATGGACTCAATCAACAGAAACCACGTGGATGGAAAGACTGGTAATAATATTCATACTCTAGAATTATCAGCCATGACAGGTAATGTTGATTAAATTAAACCAGGAAATACTTTTACAAAAAATAATTTTAAGTAACTCTTCCCCTTTTCTCGGGAAATGTGTTTGCGTTTGGAGGCATCCCCCCCCCCCCCCAATTATAACCAGACACTAAATTATAAACACTAAATCAGAGGGTCAAAGCGTTGGGTAATGAACAGTAAGATTTTAAGTTACCTGTGGTGTTAAAGGTCAACTCAAAGCAAATTACATTTTTCGCTTTATATACGTATCAAAGCACGTAGGATCCAAATATGATATCACGTTTGTCCGTGTAAAATGATACGTTAGGTCGTAGCTTATGTCGTGCACTTTTAACATGAGCCCCTGGCTCGGATGGTTGGGCGATCACATCCTGTGCTTGCGACGTTAAATAAATCATTACTCATTACTGCACGCGTGTCGAGATTAGCACCCTCACCGGGCTACGGGTCTTCGGCATGCCGTCACGCATTCAACAACATTTTCAGCTTCAAAACTGTTTCGGGAAAAGTGGTGAACTTGCGATGCGCGTGAAAGAGAAAACCGCTAGCGGCAATGTGTCAGAACAAAACAAAGTGCTAAAAGCGGTGCCCTGTTTAGCTTAAAAAATGTCGGGTTAAAAATACCGCGATAAATATGTCGCGTCAAAAATGTCGTGTCAAAATTATTGCGTCAAGAACGCCGAATGCTATTGACTCCGCACGAACGATGTAACGAAATCAACAACTTCAGCTCATTTGTTTTATTGTTCACACAGGAACTACTGAACTAAACGCTTTTCTACATTTTTAAACGTAAACATAGGTATAATCCCAATTATAAGCGATTATAACAACAAATGTATACAACAATTATAAGCGCTATTTATAACATAGGCTCAAAGTTTTAAATTTAAACATAATCCAAAGACTTACTCAACAACAATTATAAGCGCTATTTATAAGATATGTATGGTGGTTCGTAGTTGTGCTAACCCTAACACCGTCCCAAACCCGAACACTAACCCTAATCCTAAATCTAAACGTGCCTAACCCAGTGAGCTATATATATAGCTCACTGGGTTAGGCACGTTTGGAGTTACTCACAACTGAAGTGTTATCTTCTGATCATTGACCAGGATCTTCTGATCACACCAATAGAAGACATGTAGACCGACGTTTGTATACCTCCAGTCTTCCACACAGAGATGAAAATTCAGCCTCGCTACTGATTGTGAAAATTAAGTCTGTCTTATTTACAAGAACTCTTAAAAGGTCAAAGTAACATCTTTTTCAGTTTTTCGTTTCCTTGCTTCGTTGTTGAGACATTTCTGGTTGTTTGATATGCAAATTAGACATCTAGATGTCACACGTTAAATGTATTCTTATACCGCGTTCGATATGCTTTGGATAATTCTAACTACAGCGAAATTATCTTCTTTTGCCACCTCAATAGTAAAATACTCTTTGACTTTGTTCACCAAGACTTTCCAAATCGTTTCTCCAGATTAAGGAAACAATTTGGTTGCCCCATGGATTTCGTTGTATGGCAGGGAACAGAGACGACACAACCCATCATTGCACATTCTTCCGACGTTTTTTTCCAGGTGTTTCGTCAGCTTTTCTCTCATTTTCATTGATTTTGAAGTTGTTTTTAAATTTGCCGCCATCACTTATTTATAATTTGAGCCCTTTTAACTAATGCCCGAGAGTTAGCTTGAGCGCCTACCTTGCTTCCACCAATCAGAATACATAAAACATCTAATGTTATCTCGACCAATCAGATGTGGTGATAGTTCAGTCTGTGCCGGGGCCATTTGTTCCCGCCATTTTGCTTTTGCCCGCCATCTTGGCCCAGCCCCCACAAATGGCGCTGGGGACGAGGTTGCATGGAAGGTTATATATCTTTGCTATTACTAAACCAAATTAATTCGACGGAAACGCGTGGGTGTGTTTCTCTCGCAACACCAAACATATAGATTTTCAAGTAATAGCGTACCGTAGGGCTGCTATTTATAGCCCATAATGCGGACAAACAAACCAAAATTGACTTCCAAATGATTGCAAATGAGCCATTATCTATTGTTCGGACTGCAAGAATTGTGGGTAAAAGCGGCAAACTTAAATAGTGACGTCACCACGACGGAGCGCTATTATGTTGGATAATAGCAAAGATATATAATATTCTCCAATGGCTCATTATATACGCTAAGATGTTAATTTGTGACGTCAAGATGTTTAATTTAATTTGCTTATCAAACAACCAAGCAAAGCTAAGAATAAAAAAAATGCAAAATATGTTACTCTCTCGTTTTTAGTGCTATTTCAAATAAGACAGAGTTGATCATACAAATAAGACGGAAGTTTCTTTTTCCACACCTTGGTTGGAATTAATAAAGCTTTTATTGTCTGTGAAGTGAAACAGTCAGTCAGAAAATACGGAAAACAACAGATTAACGCTTAATGCAAGATTAGTGCCAATCAACTTTTGAAATGTTAGGTTGCCCGCTGCCATGGGTTACGCGGAAAACATCACGCTCAAATGTTTTGACTGTCACGGAAAGACTGTTCACCCAATCAGGAAATCAGAACCCTAGAACAACGGATTTTGACACCTGATATATAACAAAAGTAATTATGATTATTAAATGAGCTTTTCTCTAACAATAACGCTGTTTTGTGTGAACAAAGATATTCTAAAAGTTGCGTGGCCTGAGTTTCATTTCAGTTGTCTTTAAAGAATAGTAGAATCCTTTCCAGTGATACCAGTTAATGCCTTGAGCACGTTTGGCGTTAGTACCACGAAGATACAAACCATTTAATACCACCAGGCACCTTTGTAATCCTCAGCACAGTTTCTACTACTCCGTTTGTCATTATTTTTATCTTTAGTGGTAAGCTTCACTCCATTGTTATAAACAAGTGAGTCACCAGCATCACCTTGTAAAGAGAAAAAATGCACCATGTCCGTGTAAAGACGCGTTCAAATAATCCGATCTAATATATCCAACACGAGAGTGTTCTTTCTCCAATTTCTAAATACAGCGAAGCAGGTTGAAAATACGAGGCAATGCCGCGTGTTGTTTTAACCATAGTAATACCATGATCACCTCGGATTCTTTTGTTCTCCGAGGGAATGTAAACCTCGTATTTCCCTCATCGCTCATGCAAGAGGGAAATTTATCCTTTGTCTTCTAATTTTCCCGTGCATGTTGATGAGGGAAAATTAGAAGACAAAGAAATCCTTTGTCTTTTTCTAATTTTCCCATGCATGTTGATGATTGAAAATTAGAAGACAAAGAAATCTTTTGTCTTCTTCTAAATATCCCGCTTGCATATATTTTCCCTCATCATGAACATGCACGGGAAAATTAGATGCAACTTCTCTGATCAACCGTGTAAATTTCCTGTCGGTAAGATTCTCAAAGTTTTCCTCGGTGATCATAATATTACAAACTAATAACATGACTTTTCGGGAAATTAGCGATTAAATTTCCCCTTTGCCTGGGAAGATTTGTAAAAGTCCTCGGGCCTGCGGCCCTCCGTCTTTCACAAACCTTCCCTCGGCTGCGGGAAATTTAATCGCTAATTTCCCTCAAGTCATGTTATTCCTTATAATTAATAGAACATATAGATCGTTTTCATCTGACGTCACGGCGGCCATATTTGTGTACCAAAACAATAAAATGGCGGCCATATTGGTGTACCATCTTTATCCTATGGGAATTTAACTCTATTCTTATTCAAATATTTCGTATTATTATTCGATTTATTTTTATCTTCCTTTTAATTGGTTGAGGGACCGCTACGTCACCTGCAAATAACTGCCTACAAATAACAGTCTGCTCATGCGCATTTGCCGGAGATGTTGTTTTGCAGCAAATAACATTTTGCTCATGCGCGTTACACTCAATTTCGGCAAACGTAAATCGCTCGTTCAGCCAAGCTGGAAAGAAATGAATGGACATAATTACAGGTAAACAATGTCAAATAAAAAATAAATCGAATATTAAAACAATTATTGAACTCGGTTTTTTCGGCAGAGGCAAATAACTGAACTGCGAGACACTGACAAATCACGATATTTTGCTGAACCTCGTCCAATAATTGTTAATTGTTTTACCACCCCAATGGAGTCACCCATCACGTAAGTGAAAACGATCTATACATGGTTTGGAAACTCGTCCAAAGTGATTGTTCTATGTTTTTGTTCAAGTTTATGGAAATTTGTGCAATTTGACGGTATTGTATTTTCTGTATAATGAAGCAGTCATCCAATAGCAACGCTCGGGTTTAATTAGTGAGTTGCTTCATCGTCACGTCTCCATACAATTTACTTCCATATAAGGATCTCCATTTTCAGTTCAACATGACCATGCTTCATGTTGAAAGACAATAGAGCTTCCAAACCATGTATATGTTCTATTAACTATGTTTTAACCAGCTTGGCTGTATTTAGACATCGGAAGACAAACACTGACGAGTGTTGGATATATCTTCTCAAACGAATCAATATTTTAAGTCAAAGTCAACCAAAACATTTCCTAATCAGGTCCGAATCTCCTTTTAAGGTGGCTTGATACAATTTCTTGAAAAGTGGAAAGTCCAAAACACGTGCATAAATAAATCGGAAAAAGAATAAACCTAAATGTTATGCGTAGTTAAATAGTCTGACAATCTGTTACCAAATAAATAGCAACCATCAAAATGGCTGCCAATTACCCTTCAAACTAATTTAATTCGAAAAAAACTTTGGTGACCCCCAACTTTTTTTTCATTAAAAATTTTCCTGAAGTATGAGTAATCAGTAGGCCGATTTTTAAAAAATTGTGTAGAACGAATAATTTTTTTTCTCGGAAAAATCATGTTTGTTAATTTTCCAAAAATTTGGATCTTCAGAATTTTTTTAAAATCGACCTATTGATTACTCTTTACTTAGTAACTACTATTTATTTGGTAACAGTTTTTGATTGTCAGAATGTTTAACTATGCATAACATTTAGTTTTATTCTTTTTCCGAATTGTTTATGCACGTGTTTTGGACTCTCAAACTTGTATTTTCCATTTTTCAAGAAACCGTATGGAGCCACCTTAATGTATGTGATTTACATATCAAAGTAAAAATTGTATTGTTAGCCAGCAAATTACTCTACACTCTTGTAAGTCAAGGTAATGTGACGTTTCTCTCTGACGAAGGACCTTCGCTCGAATCACATAATCTACGTTCCATATTTTGGCAGTATACCAAACCTTACTATATTTCGACTCTCTTGTAAGTCACTCTAGTCAATTACATATATACATCAGCGCAATAGTCGGATCCAATTAATCAGATAGTGTGAACGACTTGCAATAAAAAGACCTTTATATTATATATATATACACAATTAATGTCATTTAATATAAAGCTCTAACTATTGCTAACTATATATTCATGCATAGCGCGTCGTTGTGTTCATTCAATGGTGTTGATCAGCTCTACTGTTTGAGGGGCCCAAACATGCGTTGCATACCCAAGATGGGCGACGGACAATTGCCAGGTAGATATGGTGCGTGATCTGGTGGTGATGGCATTAATGCTTTTGGTGGTTCTTCTCACTCACCCCAGGATGCCGTACGTTTGCTTTGGCTGCTTGTGGGTACATAACATATCGTATAGGCGGATAGTGGGAAAAATTGTGCACTTTGTGATACAAGCATGAAACCTCCCACGTTTGTAGAGCTATAAGTACTTAACAATACTAGATATGGAGCTATATCGACGAAAAGTCCTGCAGCTAGAATGAACTGGGTTTAAGTAAAAATGCTGAGTCAGCACGTCTATTTTATTAATTTTCTCTAGATTATTGTTACATTAAGGCCTATGTACACGATACGATTGTTGTATACGATTGTCATTCTGGCGTATGAGTTTTTGTGTACGTCGCACAATTCTACGGAGGTTTGAATATCCGAGGAAGAATTATGTAAATTATGAAATTATGAAGATTATGTAAATACTAGAAGTTACTTTCACAAGTGAAGTGCTGCCTCAAATGGGACAAAAACCTTTAGCCTACTCCGCAGGCAACTCCAAGGACGCAACCAGGATTTTTGAAAGGGGGATCGTTTTACCACAGGGGCATGGCCCCCCCGAAAATTTTTGAACTTTGGGTCTCTAAAACGGCATTCAGTTCCTGCATTTTGAGGAAACTTTTGGGCAAAATATAAAGGTTTTAAATCACATGTTTTAACCGTGCATCCCACTATTTTAAAGAAATATCTCGGTGATTTCGGTCCAAATGAGATTAGACTTTCATTTTGCATTTCATTTTAATATTGTTTGAGAAACTTTTTGATAATTTGTAAGTGTCAATTAGCCAAAATAACGTATTGATCATGGGCACAGTTTTCTTTCAGGTTTTAATTGTGCTCATGTTAGAGCAATAGAGTGTTGACTTGGTATTGTCTTGGTTCGAAGTATTATACAATCTCAATATTCAATGGCGACCACCGTACTCTACCCAATTAAACATAACACACCAGACCTCAAAATGGCGATCAGTATCCCCAGGAGTCACGACATTTGCATAAAACGTAAGGAGGAAACAAGATCATGACAAAGTCTTTTGCAAATTTTATAAATTTGGAACTTCATATCTTCAAAGTTCAGTCTAAAAACGGCAAAACTCAAAGGCCCCAAAAAGAGTAAAAGTAACTTTTGACCTCCAAAATTTCCATCGCACCTGCACGATATATTTCAACAATGAGTAGTTCTGAAATCATTATCCTTGTTGCATGTATACTGACATGACTTTCATTTTGTTTATAAAATTCTCTCAGCGGTCTGGAACGGGAGATTCCAGACCGCTCAGGAACCAATCAAATTGCTGGATTTCACGTTCCAAACCGCTCATGGAAATAGTCAGATAATAATATATGTTATTGCTTCTTTCTATTTCAAAACCACGCAACATATCGCTATCCAACACATCAAAATTATATGTTATTGCCTCGGACTACATGCATTTCAAAACCACGCGACATATCGCTATCCAAGAACTCAAAAATATCATGTTATTTTCTCGTTCTATTTCAAAACCACGCTACTTATCGCTGTCCAACAGGTCCATATTATATGTTTTTGCCTAGTTCTCTTTCAAAACCACGCAACATATCGCTATCCAACACATCAAAATTATATCTTATTTCCGCGGACTACATGCATTTCAAAACCACGCGACATATCGCTATCCAAGAACTCAATATTATATGTTATTGCGTAGTTCTATTTCAAAACCACGCAACCTATCGCTATCCAAGAACTCAATATTACGCATACAACAACATTTTCAGCTTCAAAACTGTTTCGCAAAAAGTGGTGAACATGCGATGCGCGAGAAAGGGAAAATCGCTAGCGGCAATGTGTCAGAACCAAACAACGAAAATACCGCAACAAAAATGTCGCGTCAAAAATACTGCATCAAAAATGTCGTGTCAAAATGATTGCGTCTAGAACGTCGAATGCAAGTTAATGTACAACTTCATCTCATTTGTTTTATTGTTCACACAAGAACTACTGAACTAAACGTCTTTTTACATGTTTTCAGCGTTTTAAACCTAAACATTGGTATAATCCCAAGACTTACTACAACAATTATAAGCGCTATTTATAACGTAGGCTCAAAGTTTTAAATTTAAATATTATGATCCCAAGACTTACTACAACAACAATTATAAGCGCTATTTGTAAGATAGTTTAAAGCTTTAGATTTAAGCATTATAATCCCAAGACTTACTACAATTATAAGCGTTATTTATATAACATAGTTCAAAGTTTTAAATCTATTATAAGCCCAAGACTTACTACAACAACCATTATAAGCGTTATTTATAAGATATATATGGTGGTTCGTGGTTGTGCTAACCCTAACACTGTCCCAAACCCGAACACAAACCCTAATCCTAACTCCAAACATGCCTAACCCAGTGAGCTATATATACAAACTGAAGTGTTATCTTCTGATCATTGACCAGGCAAACCAATAGAAGACATGTAGAACTGCTTATAAGGTGAAAATTAAGTCTGTCTTATTTAAAAGAACACTTAAAATGACAAAGTAACATCTTTTGCAGTTTTTCGTTTCCTGGCTTCATTGTTGAGATATTTCTGGTTGTTTGATATGCAAATTAGACATCTAGATGTCACCCGTGCTTAACGATTTATCGAAGAAGGTTATCAACCGCGTCCCAGCTGGGCCATTTGTGGGGGCTGGGCCAAAATAGAGGCCAAAAACAAAATGGCCGGAACAAATGGGCCTGGCACAGGCTGCCAAAAATGCGCCATATAATGGCTCATTTTTTACTCGAATTTTCACAAAGTTTATCGCGCCTAGTCAGGCTTTCGATTGACTTGCAAGATTCAAGATGTCGCTCACGTTAAATGTATTCTTATACTGCGTTCGATATGCTTTGGATAATTCTAACTACAGCGAAATTATCGTCTTTTGACACCTCAATACTAACATACTCTTTGACTTTGTTCACCTAATCCTTCCAATTCGTTTCTCCAGATTAAGAAAACAATTTGGTTGCCTCATGGACTTCGTTGTATGGCAGGGCACAGAGACGACACAACCCATCATTACATATTCTTCCCACGTTTATTTTTTTCAGGTGTTTCGCCAGCTTTTCTCTCATTTTCATTGATTTTGAAGTTGTTTTTAAATGTGCCGCCATCACTTCTTTATAATTTGAGCCCTTTAAACTAATTCCCGAGAGTTAGCCTGAGCGCCTGCCTTGCTTCCACCAATCAGAATACCTAAAACATCCAGGTTCAGTGTGTCCAGGGCCATTCGTTCCAGCCATTTTGCTTTTGCCCGCCATCTTGGCCCAGTCCCAACAAATGGCGCTGGGGACGAGGTTGCATGGAAGGTTCTATATCTTTGCTATTATTAAACCAAATTAATTCGACGGAAGCGCGTGGGTGTGTTTCTCTCACAACACCAAACATGTACATTTTCAAGTAATAGCGTACCGTCGAGCTGCTATTTATAGCCCATAATGCGGACAAACAAACTAAAATTGACTTCCAAATGATTGCAAATGAGCCATTATCTATTGTTCGGACTGCAAGAATTGTGGGTAAAAGCGACAAACTTAAATAGTGACGTCACCACGACGGAGCGCTATTATGTTTGATAATAGCAAAGATATATAATATTCTCCAATGGCTCATTATATACGTTAAGATATTAATTTGTGACGTCAAGATGTTTAATTTGCTTATCAAACAACCAAGCAAAGCTAAGAATAAAAAAAATGCAAAATATGTTTCTCTGTCATTATTAGTGCTATTTCAAATAAGACAGAGTTGATCATACAAATAAGACGGAGGTTTCTTTTTCCACACCTTGGTATGAATTAATAAAGCTTTTATTGTCTGTGAAGTGAAACAGTCAGTCAGAAAATACGTAAAACAACAGATTAATGCAGGATTACTTCCAATGAACTTTTGAAATGTAATGTTGCCCGCTGCCGTGGGTTACGCGTAAAATATAACGGTCAAATTTTTGACTGTCACGCAAACTGCTCACCCAATCAGAAAATCAGAACCCTAGAACAATGGATTTTGACACCTGATATATTACAAAAGTAATTATGGTTATTAAATTAGATTTTCTCTAACAATAACGCTGTTTTGTGTGAACAAAGATATTCTAAAAGTTGCGTGGCCTGATTTTCATTTCAGTCTTCTTTAAAGAATACTTGAATCCTTTCCAGTATTCCCAGAGAACGCCTTGAGCATCTTTGGTGTTAGTACCACGAAGATACAAACCATTTAAGTTGGACTTAAGACAGCGATTGTACCACCAGGCACCTTTGAAACGCACAGCACAGTTTCGAGCACTGTCATTGTCATTCTCTTTTTCTTTAGTGCTAAACTTCATTCCATTGTGCCAAGCAAGTGAGTCACCAGCATCACCTTGTAAGGAGAAAGAAATGCCCCATGTCCGTGTAAAGACGCGTTCATATAATCCGATCTAGTATATCCAACACTCGTCAGTGTTCTTCCTCCAGTTTCTTAATACAGTCAAGCAGGTTGAACATACGAGGCAAATCCGAGTTGTTTTAACCAGCTTGACTGTATTTATACATCGGAGGACAAACACTGGCGAGTGTTGAATATAGCTTCTCAAGCGAAGACAAAATCGACCAAAATATTTGCTAAATTTGACCGTAATCTTCTTCCGATTTCTAAATGCTGATCAAATAATATTTATTTATTTTAAATTTTTCTCATAAATTATTAATGAGTTTGAGAATATTCAGATCTGATGCCCCGTTTACACTATAATGTTGTCGGCACGGCACTGCCAAATTACGGCACGGGTACCTCTTGTTTTCGGCACGGCACGGCACGTTTACACTTATCAATTTGCCGTGCCGTTTTAAAAATTGCGACCAATGCCCAGTTTTCAATCCAAACATTCCTTCGCTCGAGTCACATAATCTACGTCCCATATTTCGGTAGTATGCCAAAGCTTACTATATTTCAACGCTTGTAAGTCATTCTAGTCAATCACATACATACATCAGCACAATAATCGGATCTGATTAATCAGATCGTATGAACGTGCTATAACAAGACCTTTACCATTTTGTACAATAACCAAAATCTTTGCGAGACAAAGTTTCTACAATCGTCGCACACAGTAGAAAGCAATTCTTCTGCAATACTGCAATTGTGGCGACTTGTCTTGCACAAATTTGACCAAGCGTACGACGCGTTTAAATTTTCTAATACGCAATTACAAACAAATATCTTGGTACCTTGTTAATAACTTTCTCAAATAAAACGTTCCTCACCTGAATAACCTCCAACTGTCAACATATACAGATCCGTTTCATCTGCCATGGCAAATGTGCTGTACTTAGCGTAACGTGCTCCGTTTTCAAAATCTTCCAGATCAACTCTCAAAACATCTTGACCACTCTTTGACAAACGATTTATCTTGTCCAGTCCAAGCCAGAACTCTCCACTGAGATTACCAAATCCATTTTTGTAATCAGTCCAAGTTAGATAAAAATCCACGCTTCCGTCCATTCGTCTTTGAAAAACAGTCCAACCTCCTTGATCAGTTGTCATGTCACACCTTACATCAAAAGCTCCTTGTTCATCTGGATCAATTGTGTATACATCATTTTCTTTTACTCCACTTTTGTACAATTCAGCACAACTTTTTGGTACTATGTGTAAAGATTAATTTTTAGAATGTCACAAATATATAACAGTGCAAATCCAACGTAAACGTGCATATGTTGCTGTATTGTAAAGACACATCTAGAGCAAATATACAGGGAAAACGTAATGTGTCTATGGTATGTGTCTTCAAACATTTTTTCGCTTCCGATAACTAGAAGCTCTCTCGATCATAGGCACACTCGCGGCATTATTGCTATATAAGCTCTGGTCCCAGGTCTTATAATTAGAATTTTACAATGCTAGGCCCTTTATAAAAAAAACGTACAGTTCAATTCGATTTATAGTACCTTTACTATTTCGTTATATTTTTCCAATTCAACGTTACCTAAGCAGGACATTAATTTTATTGTATTTTATAAATTTAAGTATATATACAAGAGGTGCACAAAAAAAAGTGGCCATCATTGAAAGTATGATTAATGTGCATTGTATAACTTTTATTAGAGTACAGAAAAATATGTAAAGTTATATATGTTTAGAAGGCATGCGTCAAGATCTGCTTAAATATGATATCAAATTCTAATTTTATCCATTGATTTAAAAAATATATTAATTTTTCATGATTTTCAATCTTGTAACAAATGAAGTGAATCTTAGTTCGACTTATTCCAATTGGTCTACAAAATGATTAATGGAGTTTACTATGAAAGTGTTATAACAGCAAAATAGTTAGATATTTTGTTGCCTTTTCACTTGATTTCACTACAGCTTCACAGCGTGGCATGCTTTCAAAGTTAATGTATTTTTTAAACGAATAACAAAATTAGAATTGGATATCATATTTGAGTAGGTATTGACGCATGCATTCTAAAATATATCACTTTACATATTTTTCTTTTCTCGAATAATAGTTATTCCACATTAACCATATGGCCACTTTTTTTGTCCACCCCCTATAACGAATCGTGTTCCATTTAACCGGACTGACCGGTCTAACCGTTTAAATGGAAAGTCCCCTTAGTTCGACTTATTCCAATTGGTCTTCAAAATGATTAATGGAGTTTACCATGAAAGTGTTATAACAGCAAAATAGTTAGATATTTTGTTGCCATTTCACTTGGTTTCACTACAGCACTATTTTTCTGTTTTTAAACTTTTAAAATTTCGCATAAAGGTGTTATTAGAACGCAGGATCCCCCTAACCTAAACATGAGGACACAAAACAAATTTGAAAACGAGCAGTTCTAAATTCTTGCTATGATGACCCTAGACTTGGATCAAGTCTGTCTCTCGAGGGGACGAGGGGTCGAGCGCGCCGCGCGAAGAGAATGGGGAGAGGGAGAGAGACAGACTTGGCTCACTTGCAGCGTTTCAAATCTAATTATCACACATCAGATTTTGGCGCGAAAATTTATGAAGTTGACACAATGTTTCATTTTCCGGTTTTATCACCTTCGCCCAATGCCCGAAGTCTAACCTTGCTTCGTGTTTCAGCGTTAACACAATATGAAACATGACAGATAGAGACTCAGAGAATACTCCAACGAAGACTGTAACGCGTTTAGCATTATCTGGTAGAGCAAGTGAAACAATATGTATTCTGTGTGGTATAATAAAGTCATTAAAGCTGATTTCAGAAGAAAAAATATTTGCCGCGAAAGAATCGTTAGAGTCAAATAAACGCATGTGTAAGGACTCTGGACCTAGTGAGAAAACAAAGACAAGACTTTCGCGGTATGATACTGCAGGTAGTCGAGATATTTTTCCAGACCAAACAGCAGAAGAAAGTACTGGTCCCCGGCACACATTGCATGTCCATAATTTCTCGTATCCGAGTAAGCGCAATCCATATCTAATACTATCTTTAAACGAATTCATCTCAAAAAATCGTGACACTCACTGACAAATACCGAAGCTGAAGACCCCAAGCAACGAAATAAGTCACTTTTGGTTTCCGGTTCATTGTAATGAGCAGTGATTAATGACGTAAAGAGACAAATTTGATCCAAGTATAAAGACACGCCTCCGTCCAAAAAAACAGGTCGGTAAATTTTGGCGCGCTGCAAGTGAGCCAAGTCTGTCTCTCTCTCCCTCTCCCCTTTCTCCTCGCACGCCGCTTGGCGGCGCGCTCGACCCCTCGTCCCCTCGAGAGACATACTTGATCAAAAAAGTAGATTTTTCTTCACCAAAAGCAAAAACAATTGAATATCACAACAATTCCAATTTTATGGAATTTCAAACTGCTGGAAATAACTCTGCCTATATGCTAAGACTAAACATCTATGTTCAACTACCAAAACATATTACCTGTGCAGTTTGTTACATTTCCAATAAAACCGCGATTACATGTGCAAGTATAAGAACCAGCGGTATTGTTGCAAGTTGCATTTTGGTGACAGGGATCGAGGTTGCATTCGTCAACGTCTAAAATTAAAAACAAATCATTAGAACATGAAATAAAATCTCAAATAAAATTCGTTATACCGTATGAATAAAATTTAAGATCGACTATATAAGAGAATCTATAGCGACAATATTATGGTAGTGTAGAAAAGAGTAGGATAAGAGAGAATAGGTTAAGGTAAGCTAGGATAGAGTAGAGTAGAGTAGACCAAGCCAGACTAGACTAGACTAGAGTCACTAGACTAGACTATACTATACTAGAGTGCAATGTATTGGGATAGAATAGGATGGAATAGAAGGGAATGGAAAAGAGTGGAGTGGCGTGGCGTAGAGTAGAGTAGAGTAGAGTAGAGTAGAGTAGAGTAGAGTGGAGTGGAGTGGAGTGGAGTGGAGTAGAGTAGAGTAGAGTAGAGTAGAGTAGAGTAGAGTAGAGTAGAGTAGAGTAGAGTAGAGTAGAGTAGAGTAGAGTAGAGTAGAGTAGAGTAGAGTAGAGTAGAGTAGAGTAGAGTAGAGTAGAGTAGAGTAGAGTAGAGTAGAGTAGAGTAGAGTAGAGTAGAGTAGAGTAGAGTAGAGTAGAGTAGAGTAGAGTAGAGTAGAGTAGAGTAGAGTAGAGTAGAGTAGAGTAGAGTAGAGTAGAGTAGAGTAGAGTAGAGTAGAGTAGAGTAGAGTAGAGTAGAGTAGAGTAGAGTAGAGTAGAGTAGAGTAGAGTAGAGTAGAGTAGAGTAGAGTAGAGTAGAGTAGAGTAGAGTAGAGTAGAGTAGAGTAGAGTAGAGTAGAGTAGAGTAGAGTAGAGTAGAGTAGAGTAGAGTAGAGTAGAGTAGAGTAGAGTAGAGTAGAGTAGAGTAGAGTAGAGTAGAGTAGAGTAGAGTAGAGTAGAGTAGAGTAGAGTAGAGTAGAGTAGAGTAGAGTAGAGTAGAGTAGAGTAGAGTAGAGTAGAGTAGAGTAGAGTAGAGTAGAGTAGAGTAGAGTAGAGTAGAGTAGAGTAGAGTAGAGTAGAGTAGAGTAGAGTAGAGTAGAGTAGAGTAGAGTAGAGTAGAGTAGAGTAGAGTAGAGTAGAGTAGAGTAGAGTAGAGTAGAGTAGAGTAGAGTAGAGTAGAGTAGAGTAGAGTAGAGTAGAGTAGAGTAGAGTAGAGTAGAGTAGAGTAGAGTAGAGTAGAGTAGAGTAGAGTAGAGTAGAGTAGAGTAGAGTAGAGTAGAGTAGAGTAGAGTAGAGTAGAGTAGAGTAGAGTAGAGTAGAGTAGAGTAGAGTAGAGTAGAGTAGAGTAGAGTAGAGTAGAGTAGAGTAGAGTAGAGTAGAGTAGAGTAGAGTAGAGTAGAGTAGAGTAGAGTAGAGTAGAGTAGAGTAGAGAGTAGAGTAGAGTAGAGTAGAGTAGAGTAGAGTAGAGTAGAGTAGAGTAGAGTAGAGTAGAGTAGAGTAGAGTAGAGTAGAGTAGAGTAGAGTAGAGTAGAGTAGAGTAGAGTAGAGTAGAGTAGAGTAGAGTAGAGTAGAGTAGAGTAGAGTAAAGTAGAGTAGAGTAGAGTAGAATAGAATAAAATTGAACAGATTATGAAGAGAATCCGTTGTTTTTTCTTTCTTTTTCGAATCAGATATATACGAATATCTAAAGAAACTTTTCAATTGTAATCATTTGAAAGACTAAAGTAGATCATGGAAACGATGATTCATGTTTCAGATGAGAAACGTGAGTACAAATAAGCCTTCCACGCGAATTCAGACTAAATAATATCAGACCTTGTGTTAGTTTGGAAAATTCGACAAGCAAAGTTCAAAATCAACTGCATAGGGCAAACGTTGTGCGAATGTTGACACTGCCATGTTGCCTAAAGATCCGGTGTCGAAAAATATCCTCAAACTGCTGGAAATAACTCCGCCTATGCAAAGACAAATATCTATGCTCAGCTACAAGAACTTACCTGTGCAACTGGTTCCATCGCCAGTAAATCCACGATTACAAGTGCAAGTATAAGAACTAACGGTATCTCTACAAGTAGCATGTTGATGGCAAGGTTTGGAGCTACATTCGTCAACGTCTAAAAATAAACACAAATCAATAGAATATTAAGTAATAATGAATTACAGCACTCGCGTTTACTAACAAGGAACAAGAGTTCAATTTCTGACTCTATACGAGTTCTTATATTTGCTAATACAATTAAATGTTTAATTGAAGATTTTCAGTTAATATTTTCGTATCTTAAAGTCTTAGACATCAAAGTCAACAAGCGCAAAGAACAGCTTTAAATTTTTCCAAGGTTTTGAAGATATATCAGATATTTTTTCTTTTGGAAAATCTCGTACCAAACAAGCTCGAAACAAGCTCTTGTTTTCAAATGCTTTCAAAATGCCTAAGAGTCCAAAGTTCTTGATCTGATGCAATAATCATTGTGTATTCACGTGAACAACGCATGATTAAAGCTGACGTTGGAAACAGTGCACTGTTTCCTTCTTCATTGTGGACGTCAGAGGGAAACAGTGCAGTGTTCCCCTCGGCAGAAAGAAACATTTTGTTTGTTGAACAAGATATGACCATGGTTTGACCAATAGGATTTCATCTTTGGCAAACAAAAGTCTCTGGTTTCTCTTTCCTGAAATTACGTATAGATCAATGCCATCATCATTCTATACGGAATCTGCGAACTGAATACAATCTTGCTCTCAATGAGCTCTCTGTTTTGATTAATGAATCTGACATCAATTTGGTGAAAGATTTCTGTTGAGTAAATCAACAAAGACCTCTCTTAAACTTAAACTTAAACTTAGATCTAGACACAACCAAAAAGTGCGATGTTTGTTTGAGAATAAACGGTCGTCTGGTGCCACAAACCCATCTTTGTCTTGAATCTTTCTGAAAAAGAGTTGTCTGACTTAGAAAGAAGCGATCTGGAAAAAGGTTTAAAGTTTGCTATAGCACCTCATAAGGTCCCAACAGCTGAGATCGTTGCCGTCGAAGAAGGAATTTTCCTACTATAGGTGACGATCAAAAACGTCTGGACAGCAATATTTTTAAGGCTCTAGTGGTTCTTAAGAAAGATCCAGATAGACTTGTTCTATCAGCAGATAAAGGTAATTGTGTTGTGGTCATGGACAAAAGCCAATATTACGAGAAAGCTTTATAAAATGATAGAAATACCTATTTTGTTTAATCTTCAGATCCTGTGTCCACTGTCATTGCTAATTTAGTAATGGAAGACATTGACAAAGGGCATTAGCTACCGCACCAGTGAAGCCCTTTTTCTGGAAACGATATGTCGATAATGTTATGTCTGCGGTACCCAAAAATATAGTGGAAATTATTTTAGATCACTTAAAATCGAGCCTTCGATTCAATTCACGGTAGAACGTGAAACGAATGGAAGTTTGCCTTGTTTGGATTTGATTGTCAAAAGAACAGACCACGGGAATCGTGAAACTGGGGTATACCGAAAACCTACACACACTGACAAATACATCCCATTTGATTCTAATCATCCTATATGCCATAAGAAGTCCGTTTCAAGAACTTTGTTTTTGAGAGCCCAGGGCATACCATCTAGTGCCGAGTCGAGGGAAAGTGAGCAACAATATGTATTTGACGTATTTGATATAAATTTAAAGGCGAATAACTATCCTAATGATTTCTTAAAAAAAACTGTTTAAGTACTGTTTAATAAACGAGCAGGAATGTTTTATCAGATATAAAGACAAGAGGCGAAGCCGAGTGTTGGCGTAGTAAGTTTGGAAAATACCCTTGTCTAAGCCGAGAAAATCAAAGCTAAAGTTTATGTAATCAGGAGGATTCTTTATCAGATATAAAACCACGGACATGCTACTGATTTCCTTTGTGTTTTCCTCATGAATTATTAATGAGTTTTTGAAAACACGTTACACCACCACTACGCAAAAACACTGAGGATGAAAATTCGATGATGGGTTTTGCGATTGTTCCGTACATTCAAGGAATTACGGAACCAATTAAAAGAATCTTAGGTAGTTTCAACGTAAAAGTTGCTCAAAAACCTTTCTTAACGTGAGGTCATATTTTTGCAAAACCTAAGGATCGTATTGTGAAAGAACAGAGAAAAGATGCTATTTATTCCATTCCGTGCAATGACTGCAATCAGGAGTACATCGGCCAGATAAAACGTCAGTTTGGCACGCATTTAAAAGAGCACCAAAAAGCGGTTTTCTTTTAAAAAAAGGGAAATTCTGCTTTGTCGGAGCACGTGCAAAACAAACCATGAGATTGCGTGGGATAATAAAAAAATATCACTACCAATCATCCACGGTATCACCAAAGACATTGTTTGGAAGCTTGGCACATCAATAGCGCCCACGCTCCATTAAATCGTGATGACGGTAGTCTACTACCGGACGCCTATTTACATCTTGTAATTCTTGTTTATAGGTAACGTCATCAATGGTTCTATGAGAGTATAAATATGGGACCTGTCTTCACAATGATCACCCCTGATGAAGACACTAGATCGGAGTGTCGAAACTTTGGGTCATGAACAGTAACTTTTTAAGCTACGTTAAAAAAACGTTTAAACCAAAGTAGCGTTAAACTAAGTCTGATTCTTGAACTGGCTGTGTTGGGAATTTATTTGTTAATAAGATGATATTGTGGCTTTTAATCAGAATATGAACGAATGTTCTTGAAATGAAGCTGTGAAATAATCAAATATTAAAAGTTAAAAGCGGCTGCGAGGGAGACCAGAGGTTCTCTGTTAATTCTCCTTCAGTTCCCAGATTTTAGGAACCAAGGTGTGAATGGCTAATCGTCGAAAGGAATGTGCTCGGGTAAGCAGCCACTCGGGGGAGGAACGAGTGACGGCACTAAGACATGACAACATGAAAATTGTACATTCATGTCGCATAACATGCGCTTCGAAATCTCTGCTAATTATATCTACTGATCTTCGTTTCATAATTATTTTGCCTTTTAAAGTGTTTATCAGTCCCAAATTATAGCGGTTAAACACGTAAATCAGTAAAGAAGAAAAGAGTGTTTCTTTTACCTTTACTTTGTTTTAGTTTGCTTGGTTTAGCTGGACAATATAAACTATCATCGTTCTAAAAATATGAAAGAATAAAAACTTTTTATTTACAAATGAGGTGAATTTATAAACGTTTCGTTCTTCTTAAAAAGTTTGTATGGGAGAGAAGAAGATTTACATCAAGCCCAAGCACCAACACAACACAAGCATGAGCACAAGCAAAACACAAGCACAAGAACAAGCCCTGTGCGAAAGTGTAAACGCAAACACAAGCCAAAGCTAAAGCAAACACAAGCAAAGGCACAAACTAAAGCAAAAGGAAAAGCAAAAGGACAAGCACAAGAGAAAACAAAGTACAGAGACAAGCATAAGGAAAATCACAAACACAAGTAAAACCAAAGGCAAAATTTAACAAACTTACCATCTCTTCCTCCCAATAGTTAAAGTCTTCAGCAACAGCAAGGTTTGATCTATCACAAGTCGCAGTACTATTATTCAGCTGACATTTTCTTTCAGTTTTTGAACTCGTTCCGTAATTAACAGATTTACATTGAGGACTTTTGGCTATACAAAGCCGAGTGCAATCTATCGGATCAGCAGCAGTTTCTTCTTTTATCAGAGATTTCTTTAAACGATGTCCTTTATTAAGAATAATAAAAACACAAGTGTTAGGGATTATATAGATAATTATATTTTACAAGATAGAGCAGGGTGTAGCATGGTAGGGCAAAATGGATGAAAGTGCAGCAGGGTGTAGCAAAGTGCAACAAGATGGAGGAGGGTGGATCAGGGTGGCGCAGGGTGGCGCAGGGGGGACCAGGGGGGGAGCCAGATGAAGCAGGGTGAAACATGGTGGAGCAGGGTGGAAAAATAATTAAAGCAAGTTGGAGCAGGGGGAGCTAAATAGAACAGGTTGGAAAAAGGTGGAGAAAAGTAGAGCAATAAAGGTGGAGAAGAGTGGAGCAGGATAGAGTAGGGTGAAGCAGGAACGGCAGAGTGGAGCAACCTGGAGTAACGTCGAGCAGAGTGAAGCAGGATGTAGCAAGATAGAGCAGGCTAAGCAGGGTGGAGCAGGCTAGATCATGGTAAAGCATAGTAGAGCAAAATTAAGAGGGTTAAAGCATGAGCAAGGCAGAGCGGCAAAGCAGGTTAGAACAGTCTAAACCAGAGTGGAGCGAGATAGAACAGGGTAGAGCATGGTAAAACACGGTAGAGCAGGGTGGAGTAAAGTGGAGCAGGATAGATACAAATGAGGTCGAATGAAAATGGGTTGGGTCGGGACCAGTCGAGTCGAGTCTAGGAGAGGAGAGTCGAGGAGGGTTTAGGATACTCTAGGACTGGAGTGGACTGGAGTACAGTGGAGTAGAGTAGAGTAGAGTAGAGTAGAGTAGAGTGGAGTGGAGTGGAGTGGAGTGGAGTGGAGTGGAGTGGAGTGGAGTGGAGTGGAGTGGAGTGGAGTGGAGTGGAGTGGAGTGGAGTGGAGTGGAGTGGAGTGGAGTGGAGTGGAGTGGAGTGGAGTGGAGTGGAGTGGAGTGGAGTGGAGTGGAGTGGAGTGGAGTGGAGTGGAGTGGAGTGGAGTGGAGTGGAGTGGAGTGGAGTGGAGTGGAGTGGAGTGGAGTGGAGTGGAGTGGAGTGGAGTGGAGTGGAGTGGAGTGGAGTGGAGTGGAGTGGAGTGGAGTGGAGTGGAGTGGAGTGGAGTGGAGTGGAGTGGAGTGGAGTGGAGTGGAGTGGAGTGAAGTGGAGTAGTGTGGAGTGGAGTGGAGTAGTAGTAGTGTGGAGTGGAGTAGAGTAGAGTAGAGTTGAACAGATAAAAGTAGAGAATGAAAAGACGCGAACAGTAAATTGAAGAAGAGTTGAAGAACCTACCACGAGTAAGAACATACTGTTTCTGTTTACATCCATCCGATGCTTCGGAACAAGTGGCCAAAGTTGAAACTATCACAAATACCAGTGTCGCAATTGCAAGTCGTCTTGGAAAAAAGCCTTGATTACGTTTTTCAAACGGCATTGCGTCTTTTTACGATTTTTTGCCGTATTACGGTTCAAAATATCTGTCAATCTCTCCCTCAGTAACCGTCCATCGAAAGTTCGAGATTCTTCGCCAAGTTCACAATCGGATTCTAAAATGAAATTCAAAATATTAGTTCTTTAATTTATTCCAGTCTGTCTATTTACTCAAATGTTTGGGATTTTACAATATGCTACCATATGGACTTTGTTTTGTGTTGTATTTTTTGATTGTTATTGAAAAAAATATAGTTGGCTTAAAGTTACCTTTTATACCTTTATGTGTGTCTCCCGTCTAAAGAAGATACCTTAATTTCCGCATTATATTAAAACTTATAAAATTTGCAATTACAACTCGCCAATAAATTTTAATTTTTCTAAAGGAACGATTTTTTCACGATCCCTCTAGATGAATGTCAAGATCGAATTTAACACGCTTTAACTCAAAGCGGTTTTTATTACATGCGCAATATACTTTTGATAGTGTTAGTATACTTGAGAAAATTTGTCTATGTAGCAATACGTGGTTTTCTATAAGACGTCCAGCGAAATTCTGCTTCAGTGTGAACCTTATTCAAATCCATCCACTCTCTTCTTCGCTACTGTGCGAACGCAGCCCGGGTGGGACCCAGATCAATCTAAATTTTAAAGTCTATAGAGTAAACGGTTCTATACTTTGAAACATTTTATAAATGTCAACTAGTTATAGAAGAACTTACATTATTAGTATTGCTCTTTAAAAAACCAGTCTTCGTTCCTCAAAAATACTTCTCGTTATGGAAATTTAGCCAAACGCTTCTGGCTTTTAAGAGTGTTGAAGTAATTATCCTATTCCCTGCTCATAAATATTTGAAAAGGCAGACTGCACATGGTTCAGAAAATTGACTATAGTTCGCGAACACTACTTTAAATTTATCGAAACATATTAAAAAAGTTGACATAAAATGATCAAATTAAACACTAAATAATGGAGAATACGTTTGGTTATCGATCCGTACACAATAAATGTAGGTGGAGTTAAAATGCCAAGCCAATGTATATGCATCTACATAAAAGTTGTTTTGTAAACATCAGTTTTTAAAAGTGAAATGCAATGCAATTATTTTTCTTTATTATATTAACGCCTTACCGGGCAGATTACCAGGAGGTCTCCACTTGACGAGTAAAATCATTAACCAGAGTAAAATCAATAAGTTGCCAAATGGCAGCAATACCCACTAAAGGGTTAGTGTACATATTCTTTAAACTATATGATAGCGTAAAGTAGCCGACAAAATTTTAACGGAAGATAACTTAAAGTTTTAGAGATGTTAATGTTTTTGTAACTGGAAACCTTGTCAAAGTAAAAATTGCGCGTTGTGGGGAATGTCACGTGTGACATCACAGGTGACATTGCGCCAAAGTTGTCATAAAAATGATAACATACGCTTTGTAGCCGCGTCTTTTTATTGCTCAGATATAGCATACTGAACGATACTATATTTGATATATAAAGCTAGATTAAAAAGTTAGGTGTTTCTGCATTTTTGAAGATCGAAAAATGGTCGGAATATATCGGAATGAAATCGGAATTTTTTCTACCGTCGTCGGAAGTAGATTTTCAAAATTTGTAAAAGCTTATAGTTCGTGAACTATACCGAATTTCTGCACAAAACTTTTTTCACTTATTTTATAACATTCTTCAACTTTTCGTGTCGATTTATGTCTAAGGTACATTGTATAATATTTATAATTTATTATATAGAGATGAACTTGTTATTATTTCATTACACCAAATGGCTCACGTTGAGCGCTTGCTGAGAGGTCAAAAAAAAGCGGTAATGTTCTCCCAGCAATGTGGGAGAGCATTACGCCTCTTTTAATAACCTGCTTGTTTTGGCGGAAAATTTCTGAGTTGATTTGAATGAAAGTAAAAGAGAATTAACCGTTTTCCTTAAAACATTTTGAACAATAATACGTCCTGGAACATTAGTCTTTCTTCTTATAAAAACTATAGTTTTGTTTAAAAAGACGGAAATGAATGCTTGACAGGTGCATGTAAACATGAACCAACACAAACAAAAATAAGTAAGGTAAACGGCAACATGTGAAGACGCGAACAACGAGGTAAAAACAAATAAGAAAACAAATTACCAAAAACCGTCTGGGTTATTAACCTTGTTTGCTCGACCTGTACTAGAAAGTATTTGTCTTCGGTATTTTCAAACAGACCTAGCTTTTTCGTCGCTCGGTCTGTACGAAAACCTCAGGCAAATACTTTCCCGTGCAGACATTCGGTTAGTAGGTCTGTAAAAATAAATGCAACAAAAACTAAAATTGACATTGTTTTGTTTTACTACCTCACCAGAAAGTTATATTTTTACTTCCGGTTGTTCGTCAGTCTGTTGCCAAGATATCCCAAAGAAATGGAACCAATTTCAACGTAACGTTGTGAAAAGGTTGCCCACAGACCAAGAACCAACTCAAAAATCCGACCGAAGCTTGTCCGTGTAAAAGAAATGAATAAAAAGATACTTAATTACAATTGTGCTCATTGTCATTATATTATGCGAACTTTTAAGTGCATATTTAGCTTGATTTGATATTTATGTTAAGGTTTATACAATCAACGAGCTGTGCACTGAGAGACACGAAAAGTCCGTTATTTCTTTTTCTTCTTAAAACGAGTGCAATGAAGGACTTTATTCATACATGTGTAGATCTGATAAGCTATCCTAATTAGCGTAGCTCGTTTGTCCTAGTACACCGCTGGCAGCGATATGTGGTCTCTGAGTTCCTTCTACTGTGTTTACACTTACGGCAAACGTGTAGAACATTTACACTGGACTATTATATTTGCTATTACAAAACAGCTGTGAATATAGATTGGCTAAAAACCTTATTTCGAACTAATGGAGACATATGGCTGTCCCGCGCGACGTCACAGGTGACATTGTGCCAAGGTGGTACTAAAATACGCTTTATATAGGCGCTTCTTTTTATCGCTCAAAAATTGCATACTCAGTGATTTTTATTTGAAATATAAAGCTAGATGGAAAACTTAGGTTTTCCTACGTTTTTAAAGATCTAAAACTACTCGCAATATAGCGGAATAAAGTCCGGAAATTTATAAGTATAGATGTCCGAGGTTTGTATAGGCTTATAGTTCTTGAACTACACCGAATTTCTCAACCGAAAACTTTACTTTTGAACGACATAGCTAGCCAAAGCATAGCTAAGCAGGGCTAAGCATAGCTAAGCATAGCTAAGCAAAGCCAAGCTGGTCTAAGCGTAGTTAAGCAGGTCTAAGCAAAGCCAAGCTGGTCTAAGCATAGCCAAGCTGGTCTAAGCGTAGTTAAGCAGGTCTATGTAAATCAAGGCCTTGTTGCACGTTACAAAAATCCTGAAACATAATGTTCCGGTTACTTGAAGTACCCACCACATTAGCGTATCGCAGGTTCCGGCTCCGGTGGCCGAACGGAACCCGAGCGCGTTCCGAGAATTTGAAATAATGGCGGAAGGAAGAAAAATAGGAGGGGAGTGAAACATCAGAGATTTTGTAAGATGAATGATGCTAGGAACATTTCTAATTATGGTCGATGTACATGTATGATGTCACTATCCAAACAGTGAAATAAAAGCAGTCTGCTGCAAGGTCAGTGTTGAAATACAAGTCGAAATATAGCAAGGTTGGTGTACTGCCGAAACATGAAACGTAATGTCTAACGTTTTGACTTGTGACACCCTCTCCCTGTGCTGAATAAAATCGTCTGGCGTTAGCCAGAATAAACCTTAGAGTCGTCGTCAGGCTTCAAACTGAAAGTGTTAAAGAGATATGTTTTAACATTTTGAGGCCTGGACCTGTCCCTGTGCTGAATAAAATTGTCTGGTGTGGTGGGTGCCAGAGGTCTTTCGACGCTCGTGAGGGATAACTGGGACACACGAGGAAGCCAGGCGGTAAAGTGGTAGGGGCCAATTCGCTCCAATCGTTCAAAACGTGAAACATCTACGTTCTATGTTTGACTTCTGGGTCATGAATTGTAACTTCTGACAACTTATAAACATTTGTTGAAACAACATAATTGATTACTGACATGTTGACAGATCAAAGGGCTACGAGCATAGCTAGATTTCAAAACCCAAATAACGCATCACCATTGGTCAATACTACATCACGTGACGGTTGTTTGACTCCCCTCCTTTTCTCTTCAGTCCTTTTCTCTTCCCTTCTTTTCTCTTCCCTCCTTTTCTCTTCCCTCTTTTTCTCTTTTCTCTTCCTTCCTTTTCTCTTCCCAATCCTTTTCTCTTCCTTCCTTTTCTCTTCCCTCCTTTTCCCTTCCTTCCGTTTCTCATCCTTCCTTTTCTCTTCCCTCCTTTTCTCTTCCCTTCTTTTCTCTTCCTTCCTTTTCTCTTCCTTCGTTTTCTCTTCCCTCCTTTTCCCTCCCTCCTTTCTCTTCCCTCCTTTTCTCTTCCCTCCTTTTCTCTTCCCTCCTTTTCTCTTCCGTCCTTTTCTCTTCCGTCCTTTTCTCTTCCTTCCTTTTCTCTTCCTTCCTTTTCTCTTCCTTCCTTTTCTCTTCCCTCCTTTTCTCTCCCCTCCTTTTCTCTTCCATCCTTTTCTCTTCCTTCCTTTTCTCTCCCCTCCTTTTCTCTTCCTTCCTTTTCTCTTCCTTGCTTTTCTCTTCCCTCCTTTTCTCTTCCCTCCTTTTCTCTTCCTTCCTTTTCTCTTCCCTCCTCATCTCTTCCCTCCTTTTCTCTTTCCTCTTTTATCCACCCTGGTAAATGCTTTGGGTTTCCTTTGGTCACTGCAACCTCGTACCCAGGGTATTATCTCCAGGGAGCAGCATGACTACATGGGGGGGTGGGGGTGGGGGAGTGGAGATAATGCCCTGGGTACGAGGTTGTGGCCACCCACCACCGTATCCCACTCCTGTGCAGGTTGTCCCTCGCCCCTATTATGATGATAATATTTTATTGCATATTTATGTTGTATAGATAGTAATAATCATAATAACACCAACTAATTAAAAGAACTAATTCCCAACCCCTACCTCTACTGACCAAACCCTAAACTTAACCACAACCCCCCGGCAACAGTGGTGGACACTTCATGAAATATTGGAGCCGCTGAAACTCTGAAAGAGTTGGGTGAAAATTATAAGTTATTTGAAGGCTTTAATCACACAGAAGTAGCTTACTCAAGCTAGGACACCAATTACAGTATAATTCTATTTAATCCTAGTGGCTCAATCTAATGCCAGGAAATAGCTTTCTTCAAGGTCTTTTTTAAATTGACGTGAAATTTTACTAACTTGCGCACAGTTTCGTTGATGTTGTAACGCCGCTTGCAGGTACACTGTTCTTTGCTGTTTTAACTCATTCCTGCCCGAGGGCTTCCCCAGAGGTGAATAAAATCGTCTTCTGTTAGCCAGAATAAAATACTAAAGACCGATTCAGACAGGAAAGAGTTGATACGGGTACAAGAATATTTGAAGTTGACTTTGCGGACTTAGTTGAGTATGCATTTCAATTTACTAGCATTTCAATAAGTTCAACTGTGGCACGACGTGTGAAACCATCAGCTTCAGCAGTCTGAACTCTAAATTTGAGCTTTTGATGTTTTGATAAGCTCTGCTGTGTAAGCATGTCATTAACTAAAGGTATGAATCACTATAAAAGCCGAAAATGCATTGGTTTGCCTGATTTGTTGTTATTTTTTTATTTGAAACAGTTACGGGGCGATATTTTGATATTTGAAACCAGTCCAGCTTTATCACGATCGTAAAAAATGCTACCATTTAGTTACTAAGCTAATCAGCTATCCTTGAAATTTAATATGGAAATTATTGACCGCCGTGGCCTCACCCCTTGCACCCCCTAATGTCCACCACTGCCTGGCAACTCTAAACCTAACCACAACCCCCCGGTGGGCCTAAACCTAACCACAGCCCCCCCGGTGACAGTCGCGCCTCTCAGACCGCGACCACAACACCCCTACTGGGTTTCTTGTTATATGTTTTTAGTTCAACCATAGTCATTCAAAATATGGTTTGGAAACTCAGCAAAGTCTTTGTTCTATCTTTTTGTTGGCCTTTATGCATTTTTGTGCACGGTAGGATTAAAGTGCTTATAAACCCTCCACAGTTTTTAGTTAATTGTATAGAGGATGCGAAAAGAGCTGATAAGTTATTTTACAGTTTTCGATTTGGTCCATTATTTCCAAAAATATTTCAATCTAAAGATTGCCAATTGAATGAAAAAGTCGCGCGTTATTATTCTTAAGAGGGGCCTGGGAGTCAGGAATGATTAGATTTCACACAACAAGGAAAACATAGACGTTTAGACCAAAGAGATGCCAAAAACGACATGTATTTATAAGAAAAGTCGCTATGTCAAACTCGGACTCTGATGAGTACGAAAGTCTATCTTCTGCTTCTGAGTGTATATTCGAAGAAGAACGTGATGCATCGGTTCCTGGTAGCCAGGCCCTTAAAACATTGTAAACATTCTCGGCAATTTATCGCTGGAAGTGCAAGATTGGGCTGTTTCGAAGTAGATATCTCGGAAACGAATGGACTAAATTATTTTCGCAATCTATATACAAAGAACTAAAAACTGTGGAGGGTTCATATGCACTTTAATAAACACTTTCTACCGAGTCAAAATTTGAGGTTTTCCTGATCAATTAATTTTATGGTTTGAACCCTCCACTATCTCGACGTGGCGCATTTAACACCTTCCGCTCGCTGCTCTCTCCCACCCTGTGAGGAGTAAAATTGTCTCGCATTAGCCATAGTAAAATAATTAACAATCGAATTATAGTAAGGTTAGATATACTGCCGAAACAGAGGACAAAGGAGTCTAACATTTTGAGCGAAGGCCCTTCGTCAGAGAAAAACGTCAAGGGTGTAAACAAACAACGAGCTTATACAAGAAAGAAAATCATGTGACTAAAAATAAGCCAATAAGATAAAAATAACAATAACAAATTAATAATGAGATGCGAAAGACATTTGCTATTCCTACCGGCGATGAGCAAAAAAGGAGTGGGTGTGAAAAGGATGAGCGAGAGTAAAAAATAGATAAATGAATTAAGTGAAAACACTGTCTATGCCGCTCTTGCTAAACAAAAACAGCATCTTCAGAAGTGTTAAATAAAAGAAAAAAATATAGATAAAGTGAAAACAAAATAAAGTGAAAACTATGTTTTTATGTCCGCCCTTGCTAAACAAAAACTGCGTCTTCAGAAGTGGTAAATAAATGAAAAACGTTCGTTGAGTCCGTGAGGATGAATGGCACGCTACTTTTATTTCACTATTTGTAAGATCGGATATCTTCTTCAGTTTGTTCTCGACTCAACCCTTTCCTGTCGGTAGGGTTTCCCTGTGCTGAGTAAAATAGTTTTCTGTTTACTAAATTCAAATTGTTTTGCGTTAGCCAAAGTAGAATACTTAATATGTTGTAGTGCATGTGGTACGTTTATGAGCTTGGTGTAATGTAACAGATGTTTGATAGGCGTTCGTCAAGCTCAAATACTCAGAAAATACTTCCAGCTCCAGACAGGGATCGAACCTGAAACCTTCGAATGATTGAGCTCTTTGTCATTGAGCCACTGAGACTCAGATGATTTGAACGTAGATTGAATATGTGTACAACCCACAACCTTCTGGTCACCAGTGAGATGCTCTAACGATTGAGTTCACTGAGACTCAGATGATTTGAACGTAGATTGTATATGTGTACAACCTTCTGATCACCAGTGAGATGCTATAACCATTGAGCTACTGAGGCTCATGCAAATGCAGAGCTAAGGTTGCAGATGTGTTCTGGTGAACAGTGAGATTCTCTAACCATTGAGCTACTGAGACTCAGATGGAGAACTAAGGTTACAAATGTGCACAACCTGTAACCTTCCGATGACTAGTGAGATGCTCTAACCATTGAGCCACTGAGATTCAGATGGAGCTCTAAGGTTGCAAATTTATAATCATATGTGCTTCAGTAGCTCAATGGTTAGAGCATCTCACTTGTCATCAGAAGGTTGTGTCTTTTCGCGGCTTTAAATCCCACTTTATTAAAATTAATTATATCCAGAGCAAAGATTCAGTCCACTGGGTCTCAATATTTTCGCGGTATTCTGGGTCACATGACGTGATTTCTGTGATCTGTTGTGACGTGATTTGACCTGAGCTGTGACGTGATATGTGACGTGACGTGTGTGTGTGTGTGTGTGTGTGTGTGTGTGTGTGTGTGTAGGGGGGGGGGCTTAATAGATGAAATGCAGTAATTAAATTATGACCCTAATTGTTTGTTTTTTCTTTAGATTCTAACCCTGTTACCCGTCCGGAAACTGGATGCAGTAAATCAAATATACATGGTGTATCATTGGTAGTTGGACTGGTGATTGGCTTTCTTGCAGCCGTTGTTATTGCTGCTATTGTGTGGATTATCACGTCGAAACGAAGAAAATTAACGGGTAAGCAAATATATATCCTTGTTCGTGTTTTAGATCTGAACTTCGAATGTTTTGAATAGCTTGAAAAACGATCCTATTTGGTAAGTTCGTTGGCGTAGTAATTTTGAAAAATAATGTTATCTAACCAAGAAAATCAGAGCTAAAGTTTATGTAAATCACGAGGATTCTTTATCAGATTAATGAGAGTGTCTGTCTGTCTGTCTATCTGTCTGTCTGTCTGTCTGTCTGTCTGTCTGTCTGTCTGTCTGTCTGTCTGTCTGTCTGTCTGTCTGTCTGTCTGTCTGCCTGCCTGCCTACCTGCGTGCCTTTTCTGCGTGCCTGCCTGCGTGTCCGTCTGTCTGTCTGTCTGTCTGTTTGTTTGTTTGTTTGTTTGTTTGTTTGTTTGTTTGTTTGTTTGTTTGTTTGTTTGTTTGTTTGTTTGTTTGTTTGTTTGTTTGTTTGTTTGTTTGTTTGTTTGTTTGTTTGTTTGTTTGTTTGTTTGTTTGCTTGCTTGCTTGCTTGCTTGCTTGCTTGCTTGCTTGCTTGCTTGCTTGCTTGCTTGCTTGCTTGCTTGTTTGTTTGTTTGTTTGTTTGTTTGTTTGTTTGTTTGTTTGTTTGTTTGTTTGCTTGCTTGCTTGCTTGCTTGTTTGTTTGTTTGTTAACCCACTGGCGGAGGTATATGCAGTCTCTCAGTGCCCTCTTGTATCCCATATATAAGCAACGTAGTTTTGTTCTTTCAAATAAAGCTCATGTGTTACGAAAGGCTACTAACCGAGCCTACAAAACACGCGTCAGTACTATGGACTTAATCAACAGAAACAACGTGAATGGAAAGACTGGTAATAATATTCATACCCTAGAATTATCAGCCATGACAGGTAATGTTAATTAAATTAAACCAGGAAATACTTTTACAAAAATAATTTTAAGTAACTTCCCCTTTTTTCGGGATAAGTGTTTGCGTTCGGAGGCATTCCCCCCAAATTATAAGCCACTAAATCAGAGGGTGAAAGCACTGGATAATGAACAGTAAGTTTTTAAGTTACGTGTGGTGTTAAAGGTCAACTCAAGGCAAATTACATTTTTCGCTTTATATACGTATCGGAGCACGTAGGATCCGAATATGATATCACGTTTGTCCACCCGTGTAAAATTATACGTTAGGTCGTAGCTTATGTCGTGCACTTTTAACATGAGCCCCTGGCTCGGATGGTTGGGCGATCACATCCTGTGCTTGCGACGTTAAATAAATCATTACTCATTACTGCACGCGTGTCGAGATTAGCAACGTCACCGGGCTCCAGATCTTCGGCATGCCGTTACGCATTCAACAACATTTTCAGCTTCAAAACTGTTTCGCAAAAAGTGGTGAACTTGCGATGCGCGTGAAAGGGAAATTCGCTAGCGGCGATGTGTCAGAACCAAACAAAGTGCTAAAAAGCGGTGCCCTGTTTAGCGTCAAAAATGTCGGGTCAAAAATACAGCAATAAAAATGTCGCGTCAAAAATACCGCTTAAAAAATGTCGTGTCAAAATTATCGCGTCAAGAACGTAGAAATGCTATTGATTCCGCACGAACGAACTATAGGCACTGCAAGAGTTATATAATTAAATCTACAACTTCAGCTCATTTGTTTTATTGTTCACACAAGAACTACTGAACTAAACGCTTTTCTACATTTTTAAACGTAAACATAGGTATAATCCCAAGACTTACTACAACAATTATAAGCGCTATTTATAACATAGGTTCAAAGTTTTAAATGTAAACATTATAATCCCAAGACTTACTACAACAACAATTATAAGTGGTTGTGCTAATCCTAACACTGTCCCAAACCCGAACACTAATCCTAACTCCAAACGTGCCTAACCCAGTGTGCTATATATATATATATATATATATATATATATATATATATATATATATATATATATATATATATATATATATCTGAAGTGTTATCTTCTGATCATTGACCAGGCAAACCAATAGAAAACATGTAGACCTGAAGTTTGTATACCTCCAGTCTTCCATGCAGAGATGAAAATTCAGCCTCGCCACTTTTAGAATACAGTGAAACCTCTATTAAAAGTGCTTATAAGGTGAAAATTAAGTCTGTCTTATTTAAAAGAACACTTAAAATTACAAAGTAACATCTTTTGCGTTTTTCGTTTCCTTGCTTCATTGTTGAGATATTTCTGGTTGTTTGGATATGCAAATTAGACATCTAGATGTCACACGTGCTTAACGATTTATCGAAGAAGGTTATCAACCGCGTCCCAGGGCCATTTGTGGAGGCTGGGCAAAGATGGAGGCCAAAAACAAAATGGCTGGAACAAATGGGCCTGGCACAGGCAGCCAAAAATTCGCCATATAATGCCTCATTTTTTACTCGTACCCAATTTTCACAAAGTTTATTGCGCCTAGTCAGGCTTTCGATTGACTTGCAAGATTCAAGATGTCGCTCGCGTTAAATGTATTCTTATACTGCGTTCGATATGCTTTGGATAATTCTAACTACAGCGAAATTATCTTCTTTTGCCACCTCAATACTAAAATACACTTTGACTTTGTTCACCAAGTCTTTCCAATTCGTTTCTCCAGATTTAGAAAACAATTTGGTTGCCTCATGGACTTTGTTGTATGGCAGGGCACAGAGACGACACAACCCATCATTACATATTCTTCCCACGTTTGATTTTTTCGGGTGTTTCGCCAGCTTTTCTCTCATTTTCTTTCATTGTGAAGTTGTTTTTAATTTTGCCGCCATCACTTATTTATAATTTGAGCCCTTTAAACGAATGCCCGAGAGTTAGCCTGATCACCTGCCTTGCTTCCACCGATCAGAATACCTAAAGCATCCAATGTTATCTCGACCAACCAGATGTGGTGATGGTTCGGTCTGTGCCAGGGCCATTTTTTCCTGCCATATTGCTTTTGCCCACCATCTTGACCCAGCCCCACAAATGGCCCTGGGGACGAAGGTTATATATCTTTGCTATTATTAAACCAAATTAATTCGACGGAAGCGCGTGGGTGTGTTCTCTCGCAACACCAAACAAGCAGATTTTCAAGTAATAGCGTACCGTCGAGCTGCTATTTATAGCCCATAATGCGGACAAACAAACCAAAATTGACTTCCAAATTATTGCAAATGAGCCATTATCTATATTTCGGACTACAAGAATGGTGGGTGGGTAAAAGCGGCAAACTTAGATAGCGACGTTATAGCAAAGATATATAATATTCTCCAATGTCTCATTATATCAAGGGAGCACGCCAGGCTTACCTGTGTTTCTTCTTCTTTGTTCGGAGTTCCTTCATTTATATTCAGCCATTTTGAATAATGCGGTATATATCATTAGCGTATCGCAGGCGCGGGCTACGGGGCCGAAAGAAACCCGAGCGCGTTCCGAAAATTAAATAACGGTCGGAAGGAAGATAAATAGAAGGGTGGTTGACCGTTGCTAGGAACATTTCCGTTGCTAGGAACATTTATAATTATGGTCGATATGCATGTATGATGTCACTATCCAAATAGTGAAATAAAAGCGGCCTACTGCGAGGACAGTGTTGAAATACAAGTCGAAATAATAGCAAGGTTGCCGAAACATGAAACGTAATGTCTAACATTTTGACTTTATATTAAAGGGCCTTGGCTCCAATCGCTCGAAACGTGAGACATCTACGTTCTGTTTCGGCAGTACATAAACAAACTAGTACTATCGGTAGATCGAAAGAGGATTTCAGTTGATATGTGAGTAAATTAAATAATATTACAATTTTACGACGTGTTTCTTAAGTTCTTTGAATTTCGAACTTTACTGGGACGATGTAATTTAAATGCAGCATTGGAACCGTGTTTTCTTTCTCTGACTCTCTCTTAGCAAGTGGTTCGCTGTTGGCTAGCGATTATGTTTTAATAGTGTTTCAATACTAGACAGGAATTGAGGAATATCAGAAACGTTGGAACGGCTGGGTCATGGATTGTAAGTGCTGGCAACTTATAAACGTTTGTTAAACTTACCTCGCGCGAGCAACCTAATTGATTGTTGACAGATCAAGGGCTACGAGCATAGCTACATTTCAAAACCCAAATAACGCATCGCCATTGGTCAATACTCCATCACGTGACGGTTGTTTTTCACTCCCCTTCCTTTTTTCTTCCCTCTTTTCTCCGCCCTCGTAAACGCTCGGGTCTCGGGTTTCCTTCGGCCACGTAGCCCGCGCCTGCGATACGCTAATGATATATACCGCATTATTCAAAATGGCTGAATATAAATGAAGGTACTCCGAACAAAGAAGAAGAAACACAGGTCAGTCTGTGGTGCTCCCTTGATTATATACGCTAAGATGTTAATTTGTGACGTCAAGATGTTTAATTTGCTTATCAAACAACCAAGCAAAGCTAAGAATAAAAAAAATGCAAAATATGTTACTCTGTCATTTTTAATGCTATTACAAATAAGACAGAGTTGATCATACAAATAAGAAAGAGGTTTCTTTTTCCACACCTTGGTTGGAATTAATAAAGCTTTTATTGTCTGTGAAGTGAAACAGTCAGCCAGAAAATACGGAAAACAACAGATTAACGCTTAATGCAGGATTAGTGCCAATCAACTTTTGAAATGTAATGTTGCCCGCTGCCATGGGTTACGCGTAAAATATAACGCTCAAATTTTTTAACTGTCACGCAAAGACTGCTCGGCCAATCAGAAGATCAGAACCCTAGAACAGCGGATTTTGACACCTGATATATAACAAAAGTAATTATGGTTTTGTAAATGAGATTTTCTCTAACAATAACGCTGTTTTGTGTGAACAAAGATATTCTAAAAGTTGCGTGGCCTGATTTTCATTTCAGTCTTCTTTAAAGAATAGTTGTATCCTTTCCAGTGCTTCCAGATAACGCCTTGAGCACATTTGGGGTTAAAAGTACCACGAAGATACAAACCATTTAAGTGGGAGTGATAACAGCGATTGTACCACCAGGTACCATTGCAAGTCACAGCACAGTTTACAACAGTATGTTGGTCATTATCTTTATCTTTATTGGTAAACTTCATTCCATTGTGCACAGCAAGTGAGTCATCAGCATTACCTTCTAAAGAGAAAAAATGCGCCATGTCCGTCTAAAGACGCGTTCACATAATTCGATCTAATATATCCAACACTCGTCAGTGTTCTTTCTCCAATTTCTAAATAGAGCAAAGCAGGTTGAACATACCAGGCAAAGCCGCGAGTTGTTTTAACCAGCTTGACTGTATTTAGACATCGGAGGACAAACACTGACGAGTGTTGGATATAGCTTCTCAAGCGAAGACAAAATCGACCAAAATATTTGCTAAATTTGACCGTAATCTTCTTCCGATTTCCTAATGCTGATTAAATAATATTTTATTATTTTAAATTTTTCTCATAAATTATTAATGATTTGAGAATAATCAGATCTGAAGCCCCGTTTACACTATAATGTACGTTGTCGGCACGGCACTGCCAAATTACGGCACGGGTACCTCTTGTTTTCGGCACGGCACGGCACGTTTATACGTATCAATTTGCCGTGGCGTTTTAAAAATTGCGACCAGTGCCGAGTACGCCAAAATGTTGAATTACGCATGCCCAGTTTTCAATCCAACATAGCGTCTGTTGACACAGCAAAGACTATTCTGTACATTTATTATAAAAGCAGAAATAGAAGGCTTACAATTACAAAGAGATTGGAACAATGTAAAGCGAGTCACCGAAGGAATGTCCGAGCAATTGAAGCCCGGTACAGGAAAAAGAAAATATTGTTAATTGCCTTTTTTCTACTTGTTATGAACGTACCAAGAGAACGATCATTGTCGATGCATCCTCGAACAGATGCCTGTTTTTTTCTGGCTGATCAATTCTATATCAATGTTTTATACTCCGACGATTCCTGGAACTAGTAAATTCGGGCATGCGCAGTTTGATATCTTTTCTGGCACGGCACTGCCGAGCGTTTCCATTTGTAGTAAAAATGGCACGGCACTGCAATTTGGGGTGCCGAGACCGACCTTTTCGGTACGGCAAAAAACTATAGGCACGGGTGCCGATGTTAAAACAGGGCTGCATCGTTTACACTGAAAAAATAGGAGTGGCGTGCCCAAAAAAAAGCAGCAGCCGTACCGAGATTTCAGCCGAGCCGTGCCGAAAACGTTATAGTGTAAACCGTAATATTCTTCCGATTTCTAAATGCTGATTGAATATATATTTCTTTTAAATTTTTCTCATAAATTATTAATGAGTTTTAAAATAATCAGATCTGAATCTCCTTTTAATGTATGTGATTTACATATCAAAGAAAAACTGTAGCGTTCGCCAGCAAACTACTCGACACTCTTGTAAGTCAAAGTAGTGTGACGTTTCTCTCTGACGAAGGACCTTCCCTCGAATCACATAAACTACGTCCCATATTTCGGTAGTATGCCCAACCTTATATATTTCAACTCTTGTAAGTCATTCTAGTCAATCGCATACATACATCAGCACAATAATCGGATCTGATTAATCAGATCGTGTGAACGTGCTATAACAAGACCTTTACCATTTTGTACAATAGCCAAAATCTTTGCGAGACAAATTTCTACAATCGTCGCACACAGTAGAAAGCAATTCGTCTGCAATACTGCAATTGTGGCGACTTGTCTTGCACAAATTTGACCAAGCGTACGACGCGTTTAAATTTTCTAATACGCAATTACAAACAAATATCTTTGTACCTTGTTAATAACTTTCTCAAATAAAACATTTCTCACCTGAATAATTTCCAACTGTCAACTTATATAGGTCCGTTTCATCTGCCATGGCAAATGTGTTGTACTTAGCGTAACGTGTCTGGTTTTCAAAATCTTCCAGATCAACTCTCAAAACATCTTGACCACTCTCTGACAAACGATTTATCTTGTCCAGTCCAAGCCAGAACTCTCCACTGAGATTACCAAATCCATTTTTGTAGTCAGTCCAAGTTAGATAAAAAATCTTCGCTTCCGTCCATTCGTCTTTGAAAAACAGTCCAACCTCCTGATTCAGTTGTCATGTCACACCTTACATCAAAAGCTCCTTGATCATCTGGATCAATTGTGTACACGCCATTTTCTTTTACTCCATTTTTGTACAAATCAGCACAACTTTTCCGCAGTACCATATGTAAAGATTAATTAGTGTCACAAATATATAAAAGTGTAAATCCAACTTAAACGTGCATATGTTGTTGTATTGTAAAGACACATCTAGAGCAAATATATAGCTACAGGGAAAACGTAATGTGTCTGTGGTATGTGTCTCCAAACATTTTTCGCTTCCCATAACTAGAAGCTCTCTCGATCATAAGCACTCGCGGCATTATTGCTGTATAAGCAATTATATGTATTTGACGTTTTAAAGGCGAATAACTATCCTAATGATTTCTTAAAAAAACTGTTTAAAACCAGTTACACCACCACCTGTTGCCACGCAAAAACACTGCGGATGAAAATTCGATGATGGGTTTTGCGATTGTTCCGTACATTCAAGGAATTACGGAACCAATTAAAAGAATCTTAGGTAGTTTCAACGTAAAAGTTGCTCAAAAAACCTTTCGTAACGCTAGGTTATATTTTTGCAAAACCTAAGGATCGTATTGTGAAAGAACAGAGAAAAGATGCTATTTATTCCATTCCGTGCAATGACTGCAATCAGGAGTACATCGGCCTAACAAAACGTCAGTTTTGCACGCATTTAAAAGAGCACCAAAAAGCGGTTTTCTTTTTAAAAAAGGAAAATTCTGCTTTGTCGGAGCACGCGTGCAAAACCAACCAGGAGATTGCGTGGGATAGTTAAAAAATTATCACTACCAATCATCCACGGTATCACCAAAGACGTTGTTTGCAAGCTTGGCACATCAATAGCGCCCACGCTCCATTAAATCGCGATGACGGCAGTCTACTGCCGGAAGCCTATTTACATCTTGTTGATAGGCAACGTCATCAAAGGTTCTATGAGAGTATAAATATGGGACCTGTCTTCACAATGATCACCCCTGATGAAGACACTAGATCGGAGTGTCGAAACGTTGGGTCATGAACAGTAACTTTTTAAGCTACGTTAAAAAAACTTTTAAACCAGAGTAGCGTTAAACTAAGTCTGATTCTTCACCTGGCTGTGTTGGGAATTTATTTGTTAATAAGATGATATTGTGGCTTTGAATCAGAATATGAACGAATGTTCTTGAAATGAAGCTGTGAAATAATCAAATATTAAAAGTTAAAAGCGGCTGCGAGGGAGACCAGAGGTTCTCTGTTAATTCTGCTTCAGTTCCCAGTTTTTAGGAACCAAGGTGTGAATGGCTAATCGTCGAAAGGAATGTGCTCGGGTAAGCAGCCGCTTGGGGGGAGGAATGAGTGACGGCAGTAAGAGCGGCTGTGAGACAGATAAGTACTAGCATATCCATGAGAACTTGAAAATTGTACATTCATGTCGCATAACATGCGCTTCGAAATCTCTGCTAATTATATCTACTGATCTACGTTTCATAATTATTTTGCCTTTTAAAGTGTTTATCAGTCCAAAATTATAGCGGTTAAACACGTAAATCAGTAAAGAAGAAAAGAGTGTTTCTTTACCTTTACTTTGTTTTAGTTTGCTTGGTTTAGCTGGACAATATAAACTATCATCGTTCTAAAAATATGAAAGAATAAAAACCTTTTATCTACAAATGAGGTGAATTTATAAACGTTTCGTTCTTCTTAAAAAGTGTGTATGGGAGAAAAGAAGATTAACATCAAGCCCAAGGACCAACACAAGCAAAACACAAGCCAAAGGACAAGCCCTGTGCAAAAGCACGAGCGCAAGTGCAAACGCAAACACAAGCCAAAGCAAACACAAGCCAAAGCAAAGGCACAAACTAAAGCAAAAGCACAAACACAGCAAAGGCACAATCAAAAGGATAAGCACAAGAAAAAATCAAAGCACAAAGACAAGCATAAGGAAAATCACGAACACAAGTAAAAGCAAAGGCAAAATTTGACAAACTTACCATCTCCTCCTCCCAATAGTCAAAGTCTTCAGCAACAACAAGTTTTGATCTATCACAAGTCTCAGTACTATTATTCAGCTGACATTTTCATTCAGTTTTTGAACTCGTTCCATAATTAACAGATTTACATTGAGGTCTTTTGGCCATACAAAGCCGAGTGCAATCTATGTGATCAGAAGCAGTTTCTTCTTCTATCACAGATTTCTTTAAACGATGTCCTTTATTTAGAATAATAAAAACACAAGTGTTAGGGATTATATAGACAATTATATTTTACAAGATAGAGTAGGGTGGAGTATGGTAGGGCAAAATGGATGAAAGTGGAGCAGGGTGGAGCAAAGTGCAACAAGATGGAGGAGGGTGGAGTAGGGGGGACCAGGGGGGGGAGCGAGGTAAACAAGGGTGAAACATGGTGGAGCAGGGTGGAATAAAGTGGAGCAGCGTAGAAAAAATAATTAAAGCAAGTTGGAGCAGGGGGAGCTAAATAGAACAGGTTGGAAAAAGGTGCAGAAAAGTAGAGCAATAAAGGTGGAGAATAGTGGAGCAGGATGGAGTAGGGTGAAGCAGGAATGGCAGAGTGGAGCAACCTGGAGTAACGTCGAGCAGAGTGAAGCAGGATGTAACAAGATAGAGCAGGCTAAGCAGGTTGGAGCAGGCTAGAGCATGGTAAGGCAGAGTAAAGCAACATTAAGCGGGGTAAAGCATGAGCAAGGCAGAGCGGCAGAGCAGGTTAGAACAGTCTAAACCAGAGTGGAGCGAGATAGAACAGGGTAGAGCATGGTAAAACACGGTAGAGCAGGGTGGAGTAAAGTGGAGCAGGTTAGATACAAGTGAGGTCGAATGAAAATGGGTCGGGTCGGGACCAGTCGAGTCGAGTCTAGGAGAGTCGAGTCGAGGAGAGTGTAGCATAATCTTGTAGAGTAGAGTAGAGTAGAGTGGAGTGGAGTGGAGTGGAGTGAGTAGAGTGGAGTAGAGTGGAGTAGTAGTAGTAGTAGTGTGGAGTGGAGTAGAGTAGAGTAGTAGTTGTGTGGAGTGGAGTAGAGTGGAGTAGTAGTAGTTGTGTGGAGTGGAGTAGAGTAGAGTAGTAGTTGTGTGGAGTGGAGTAGAGTGGAGTAGTAGTTGTGTGGAGTGGAGTAGAGTGGAGTAGTAGTTGTGTGGAGTGGAGTAGAGTGGAGTGGAGTGGAGTGGAGTGGAGTGGAGTAGTAGTTGTGTGGAGTGGAGTAGAGTGGAGTAGTAGTTGTGTGGAGTAGAGTAGAGTAGTAGTTGTGTGGAGTGGAGTAGAGTGGAGTAGTAGTTGTGTGGAGTAGAGTAGAGTAGTAGTTGTGTGGAGTGGAGTAGAGTGGAGTAGTAGTTGTGTGGAGTGGAGTAGAGTGGAGTGGAGTAGAGTGGAGTGGAGTAGAGTGGAGTAGTAGGAGTAGAGTGGAGTAATAAGTAGTAGTGTGGAGTGGAGTGGAGTGGAGTGGAGTGGAGTGGAGTGGAGTGGAGTGGAGTGGAGTAGTAGTTGTGTGGAGTGGAGTAGAGTAGAGTAGTAGTTGTGTGGAGTGGAGTGGAGTAGAGTAAAGTAGAGTTGAACAGATAAAAATAGAGAATGAAAAGACGCGAACAGTAAATTGAAGAAGAGTTGAAGAACCTACCACGAGTAAGAACATACTGTGTCTGTTTACATCCATCCGATGCTTCGGAACAAGTGGCCAAAGTTGAAACTATCACAAATACCAGTGTCCCAATAGCAAGTCGTCTTGGAAAAACGCCTTGATTACGTTTTTCAAACGGCATTGCGTCCTTTTACGATTTTTTGCCGTATTACGGTTCAAAATATCTCTTAATGCATGTCTCCCTCAGTAACCGTCCGTCGAAAGTTCGAGATTCTTCGCCAAATTCACAATCGGATTCTGAAATGAAATTCAAAATATTAGTTCTTTAATTTATTCCAGTCTGTCTATTTACTCAAATGTTTGGGATTTTACAATATGCTACCATATGGACTTTGTTTAGTGTTGTATTTTTTTAGATTGTTATTGAAAAAAATATAGTTGGCTTAAAGTTACCTTATATACCTTTATGTGTGTCTCCAGTCAAAAGAAGATACCTTAATTTCCGCATTATATTAAAACTTATAAAATTTGCAATTACAACTTGCCAATAAATTTTAATTTTACTAAAGGAAAGATTTTTTCATAATCCCTCTAGATGAATGTCGAGATCGACTTTAACACGCTTTAACTCAAAGCGGTTTTCATTACATGCGCAAAATACTTTTGATAGTGTTAGTGTACTTGAAAAAATTAGTCTATGTAGCAATACGGGGTTTTCTATAAGAAGTGCGGCGAAATTCTGCTTCAGTGCGAACCTCATTCAAATCCATCTACTCTCTTCTCCGCTATTGTGCCAACGCAGCCCTGATGGGACCCAGATCAATCTAAATTTTAATTTCTATATAGGTAAACGGTTGTATACTTTGAAACATTATTTTATAAATGTCAACTAGTTATACAACAACTTACTTTATTAGTATTGCTCTTTAGAAAACCAGTCTTCGTTCCTCAAAAACACTTCTCGTTATGGAAATTTAGCCAAACGCTTCTGGCTTTTAAATGTGTTGTAATAATTATCCTATTTCCTGTTCATAAATATTTGAAAAGGGAGACTGCGCATGTTTCAGAAAATGGACTATAGTTCACAAATACTGCTTCAAATTTATTGAAACATATTTAAAAAGTTGACATAAAATGATTAAATTAAATTAAACACTAAATAGAATATAGAATACATTTGGTTATCTTCCGTACACAATAAATGTTGATGGAATTAAAATGCAAAGCCAACGTATACGCACCCACAGAAAAGTTGTTTTTTAAACATCAATTTTTAAAAGTGAAATGCAATGCAAATTTTTCCCTTTATTATATTAAACTATATTATAACGTAAAGTAGTTCACAAAATTTTAAAGTGCTTAAATCACTTGTGGGAATTTTACATATTCGTAATCTTTGGGTTCTCCTGAGCACAATTGCAATATATCTTGTCAGCCGAAAATTTCATCTTCATGGAGTTTTTCGCTGTCAAAGTTACCGGATGTGATGTCACAAGAGGCATTCCAAACCAGTTTTCTTTTGTTACTTGCCACAAAATTGCCTCTTGTGACATCACATCCGGTAACTTTGACAGCGAAAAACTCCATGAAGATGAAATTTTCGGCTGACAAGATATATTGCAATTGTGCTCAGGAGAACCCAAAGATTACGAATATGTAAAATCCCCACAAGTGATATAAGCACTTTAACGGAAAATAACTTTAAAATTTAGATATTAATGTTTTTGTAATTGGAAATCTTGTCAAATTCAAAATTGCGCGTTGTTGGAAATGCCTTCGGAAAATGTCACGTTTAAAAGCTTATATTTCTTGAAATACACTGAATTTCTCAACAAAATTTATTTTACTTTTGTGTCTAAGGCACATTTTATAAAATGTATAACATAATAAATACAAAAGACAAATATAATTAATATTGTTTTGTTTTGTTTTACTACCTCCGCCAGAAGGTTATGTTTTATTTCTGTTTGTTTGTTTGTCGGTCTGTAAATACTATATATCTCAAAAAGAATTGAACCAATTTCGATGTAACTTTGCAAAAACGTTGCCCACATACCAAGCACCAACCCATTAAATTTCCGTTTACTTTAGTTAAGAATTGGATAAAAATTTTATACAAATTTGACGGAAGGTTCTCCATGTAAAAGAAATGAATAAAAGATAATTAATTGCGCTCAGTATCATTATATTATGCAAACTTTAAGTGAAAATTTAGTTGAATGAACAAATTTATATTTTATATTTAATTGATATTTATCTTAAGGATTATACGATAAACCAGCTGTGCACTGAAAGACACGCAAAGTTCGTTATTTCTTTTTCTCCTAAAAACGAATACAATGAAGTATTTTATATTTATACACGTATAGGTCTGCTAATCTACAATCTTGGACAATAATAGTTGTAACAGTCAACCCCTCCCCCCCGATTCAATGTTGTTATATGAAACTCCAGTCCAACATTGTTTCATTTCGGTCAACATTGAATCGGGGGGAGGGGTGTTACAATATTATTGTCCAAGATTGTCCTTGACTGATTTTTCTTAATATTGTATAAAATACAGCTAAAATATGATTTCAATTTGTAAATTAAAGTCAATAAACAAATTGTGAAATTTGAGACTGTTTCGTGCAATTAGTAGAGAGATATTTGCATTTAAAAATGTATAGATTGCGCTCTACTACGAGGCCCTTTCTTTGTTACTCAATAATATCTACGTCACTAGAACAGTATTGCGAGAGAAAGTGCATTCTGTCGATGGAAAAAATGTAGGTTTCGATACTTGGATAACTGTTGAAAGAGAGATGTATTTATAATATTACTATTTAGATACGACGCTCATATTTCAGCCGTTGGGTGATTGATATCTGAGCCCGCTTTAACTGAATCTATATCTGACATTATGATGATTGGGGGAAAACAAGCACGGTGTATTTCATTTCATAATAGAACATTTTATTTAAGTTTAAAAATGATTTCCCCAGCTAATACTATCAATGAAAACAAATGGGAGCATAATTATTTTTATATTAAGATTAATAGCTTCAAAAACTACAGAAGACCCGCTACCTTGTCGTTGGAAATTTGAGAAATTAACGTATTGCGGCACGCGTTTTAGACGAAGCGAAATCTGGAAGAGGTTGAAATCATTCAATAAATAAATGTAAAGCTTAAGCCTCTTTTATAGAATGCTTGTAAAGCCACATTTATTGATAAGCATGCAGTTGGTTTAATTTCCCCTTCGCAATTATATACCGCCTTATGCAACGGTCTCCCACGGTCTACCATGGGTTTCAAAGGGTATTGCATGTATATTAATTTTGTTATATTGTAGTGGTAGACCGTGGTAGACCGTTGGTGGATGGTTCAGATAACTATTTATTATCTAAATTATAAAAATCGTCTTAGTGTTACTCTACATGTCAATAATAAAAATGGCATACTGCATGAGTGATCTTTTTTTGAAATATAAAGCTAGATCCAAAACCTATGTTTTCCTACCTTTTTAAAGATCTGAAGCTATACTAACGTAATATATCGGAATAAAATCGGAAAGTTTCTTACTGTCGTCGGAAGAATAGATGTCCGAAGTTTATTGTCGATTTCAGTTCACTTTTCAACGCGCGGTTCGGAAGTTCGTTGCCAAGTATCGAATTACGTTTCTAAGTTCAGAAGTTCATTACGAAGTTCGATTTGATGTTCGAATGTTCGATTCGAAGTTCGCATTTACGGAAAACCTTGGGTCGACCAAACTTTCTTTTGATATGATTTCTTTGGGAAAATATGTTAATCATTCTGGAATTCCAATTTACCAACTGCATAGCTAAAGAATGGCGCAAAGCTGAACTTCGAATCGAACATTCGAACTTCAAATCGAACTTCGTAATGAACTTCTGAACTTAGAAACGTAATTCGGTATTTGGCAACGAACTTCCGAACCCCGCGTTGAAAAGTGAACTGAAATCGACAATAAGCTTCTATAGTTCTTGAACTACACCGAATTTCTCAACAAAACTTTGTTTTATACTAACTTTATAATCTACTTTAACTTTTCGGTCTATTTGTGCTTAGAGCTCGTTGTATAATATATGTATAATTTATCAGTATATATAGCTGAACTTGTTTTTTTTCATTACGCCAAATGGCTCGCGTCCTGCATGAGCGGGTGCTGAGAGGTCCAATTAGAAAAGCGGTTTTGCACTTTAGCACTGTGGGAGTGCATTACACCCTTTTTAATAACCTGCTTGTTTTGGCAGAAAAGTTCGGAGTTGATTTGAATGAAAGTAAAAGAGAATTAGACAATTTTGTTGGAACATTTTAAACAATAATACGCCCAGGAACATTAGGGTTCCCTTTTATAAAACATACTTGATTAAAAGCGCGGAAATTGAATGTTTAACAGGTGTAAACATGAAACGAAACGAACAAAAATAAATAAGATGAACAGCAACATATGAAGACGCAAACAATGAGTTAAAAACAAATAAGAACACAAATTACAAAAAAACCTTCTGGCTTATTAATCTTGTTTGCGTGGTCTGTACTAGAAAGTATTTGCCTTTGGTGTTTTCGAATAAACTTCGCTTCTTTGTCGCTCTGTCTGTACGAAAATCTTAGCTAAATACTTTCCCGTGCAGACTTCACATTCAGTTAGTAGGTCTGTAAAGATAAATGCAACAGAAACTAAAATTCACAATGTTTTGTTTTACTATCCCCATCAGAAAGCTATGTTTTTACTTTTGTTTGTTTGTTTGTTTGTTTGTTTGTTTGTTTGTTTGTTTGTTTGTTTGTTTGTTTGTTTGTTTGTTTGTTTGTTTGTTTGTTTGTTTGTTTGTTTGTTTGTTTGTTTGTTTGTTTGTTTGTTTGTTTGTTTGTTTGTTTGTTTGTTTGTTTGTTTGTTGTTTGTTTGTTTGTTTGTTTGTTTGTTTGTTTGTTTGTTTGTTTGTTTGTTTGTTTGTTTGTTTGTTTGTTTGTTTGTTTGTTTGTTTGTTTGTTTGTTTGTTTGTTTGTTTGTTTGTTTGTTTGTTTGTTTGTTTGTTTGTTTGTTTGTTTGTTTGTTTGTTTGTTTGTTTGTTTGTTTGTTTGTTTGTTTGTTTGTTTGTTGTTTGTTTGTTTGTTTGTTTGTTTGTTTGTTTGTTTGTTTGTTTGTTTGTTTGTTTGTTTGTTTGTTTGTTTGTTTGTTTGTCTGTCTGTTACTAAGATATCTCAAAAAGCATTGAACCAATTTCGATATAACTTTGCATACGAAAAGTTTGCCCCAGATCAATAACCAACTCATTAAATTTTCCTTTAATTTTGTTGAGAATTGGATAAAAATTTTATAAACATTTGACAAAACATTCTCCGTGTAAAAAAAATGAATAAAAAGATACTTAATTATATTTGTGCTCATTGTCATTATATTATGCGAACTTTTAAGTGCATATTTAGCTTGATTTGATATTTATGTTAAGGTTTATACAATAAACCAGCTGTGCACTGAGAGACACGCAAAGTCCGTTATTTCTTTTTCTTCTAAAAACGAGTGGAATGAAGGACTTCATTCATACATGTGTAGATCTGATAAGCTATCCTAATTAGCGTAGCTCGTTTGTCCTAGTACACCGCTGGCAGCGATATGTGGTCTCTGAGTTCTTTCTACTGTGTTTACACTTGACTATTATATTTGCTATAACAAAACAGCTGTGAATATAGTTTGGCTAAAAACCTTATTTTGAAATAATAGAGACATATGGCTGACCCGCGCGATGTCACAGGTGACATTGGGCCAAGGTTGTCATAAAATACGCTTTATATGGATCGTTTTCACTCACGTGATCGGTGGCCCCATTGGGGTGGTGAAACAATACGAAATTTTTTACTAAGAATAGAGTTAAATTCCCATAGGATAAAGATGGTACACCAATATGGCCGCCATTTCATTGTTTCGGTACACCAATATGGCCGCCGTGACGTCAGATGAAAACGATCTATAGACGCTTCTTTTTATCGCTCAAAAATTGGATACTGAGTGATTTTTATTTGAAATATAAAGCTAGATGGAAAACTTAGGTTTTTCTACGTTTTTAAAGATCTTAAACTACTCGGAATATAGCGGAATAAAGTCGGGAAATTTCTCATTGTCGTCGGAAGTATAGATGTCCGAGGTTTTTAAAAGCTTATAGTTCTTGAACTACACCGAATTTCTCACCCGAAAACTTTACTTTTGAACGACATAGCTACCCTAAGCATAGCCAAGCAGGTCTAAGCATAGCTAAGCATAGCCAAGCTGGTCTAAGCGTAGTTAAAGTACATATAAACCCTACACCATTTTTATTTGTTTGTATAGGTCACGGCAAAAAGAACGTATAAGTTATTTTACAGTTTTTGATTTGGTCCATTCGTTTTGGAGATATCTTGCTTCAAACATCGGCAAAATGCTCAAGTTTGAACGTCCCGCGAAAAATTGCCGCAAATATTATATGATCAAAATAGGGCCTGGAACCGACAAGGCGTGACGTCATTTAAGAAACGTCAACTCTGATCGCTCTGTCACTAGCAGTGTACGCAAGTGGTTTTCCATACTACGTTTAGCTTTAAAATTCGTTGGATATTTGCAGTTTAATAATTTTAGTAATGCGAGATAGGTGCGCTGTTTACGGTTGCTCAAACACGGCTAGTGTAGCCGATGACGTCAAATTAAATTTGATTTTTGACTTAAATGACGTGACAGGTGTCTCGTCCCAATCCTCTATAATTTGCGGCTTTTTCGCAATCTCGTACCCAGAGCCAAATATGCCCGGTGTGGGTCAATCTCGTCCCCAGAGCCAAATATGCCCGACCGCGCGGGCAAGTTAAATGGCTCTGGGTAAATCGACCCGTGGGTGACCCGTGACCTGCGCAGTAGTTATTTCGTACCTAGCCTCTTCTAGAACCTATATACGCGGTTGAAAATTGATTGCAGATCAAGCGCTCAACATTCTCTGAGAGGTTTTCAGAATATTGGCGAAATTCGCGAAAATATTACTTTAATTCATTATGACAGATGGTGGAGGAGACGGCAATTTCTCGCTGGATGCTGCCATTGATTTTTCTTTGTAAAAAATTGGGAAAAAGCGGCTTAAAAGTGAAGCCTCAGCAGAGGACGCTATTGGCATGAACTGGCATAATTTTTAACAACTGGCATAAACTGGCATTTGAACTGGCATTTGAATTGTAACTCCCGAGATGTGCTTGCTGCCAAACTATTACCTTTCGTGTACGATTTTCTGAAAGGGGAGAGTCAACACAGATGTTCTGTTATAATATGGTGGTAGTGGTACCACTTCGTATGATCTGCTGTTGAAGTCTCAACTAATTTTTGCCCATCCAGAAGTATTTGTCGACAATATGAAGGTATGCTTTTCTCATAAATGCTTGTTTTTTAATTACCGTGGTAGTGTGGTTAGATATGTTAAAGTGGGTTAATTGTATGGCCTATTTATGCTAACCAGATCCAATATTTGTAGCCGTTGTACATAATTGGCATTTTAAATCTGGTCAAAGTTCAGTTCATAGTTAATTCCAGTGTGAGATACCATGCATAATGATCAAATAATTTATTATACCCTCGCAATTAATCATCCAATCAAATGTCTACATTAGCATCACATGCTAGCCCAATATTTTATGATGTAGGACAACTACATATTGTATACCTTGTCGCTGTCCAAAGGTTGCTGCCCGGTATTTACCTGAATTGCACAATAATTATTTGTTGGATATGGTTCTAATTTTAGTACAGTATATATTTGTTTATTTAAACTCATTTGATTTGATGTGTATTTATATTATTTTGGTCTTTCAGGAAAGATTTTCACCATGCTTATGGGAAACTGGGCTTGCTTACTATAAGATTTCCTGATTCATCTAAATTGGCTTCAACTGCAACAGCAACCCAAACCAGAGAAAAGGAGAGTGTGAGTCTTTTGGGCTTACTAATTATCAATGCAAACATTATTGAAGTAAACCCAGAGCAGTGAAGTATATATTTTGCTGTGTCAAGTTGGCCAAACACAGGAGAAGACAAGCCACACCAGATCCTAACCTGACTTGCTGATGAACTTAGACAGAAGAAAATAAATGCACCAAAGACATTAGTGTATGGTACAATGGAATGGATGTTATGGTGTATACTTGGAACAGATGGATGATGACATTTGACATGTCACATCATCCAACAGTATATTATTATTAGTCTATAATAGCTCAATGTGCGCAGCATCAGCAAGACAGTTGTTTCTAGCATAACAAGAAATTTAGAATTTTGAGAGAAAGAACTTCTAGGATAACATATACAGTGTATGTAAACAAAATAGATTTTCTCTAAGATGGATAGCTACAGTACATGTATCTACAATGGACAGAGTGAGTCCTTAAGATTTCTGCTGACAAAATTCACGCTTATATATTCACTCGCAATGTTTGTAAGACATAAAGACAAATCTTAAAGATATGAAAGTATATTTGACCAAAGTGTATCTGTTAATAAAACTGACTGAACATTTTAACAGTAGAGTTGCTTTGATTTAGAAATCAATTGGATTTTACACATAATACTACTAAGGTTATTAGACTCAACAATAAATCATTGACACAATACTATCAGTGACCCAACACAGAACTACTGGGCAGTGGCAGCACAGCTGTGAGAAAAAAAATTGGGCCCCCCTCCCACAAAGTGACGATATATGTAGGGGGTCCAGGGGGAATCTCCACTGGAATATTTTTTAATTTAGGGTCTCTGAAATTTCCTGCATTTTGAGAGCACTTGAGTAAAATCTGAGTGACAACCTGTGCAGTCTGTTAATGGTTTGGGGTTTGGATGGGCCGATGGGCCCCAGTGCAGTGCACAGTTTGCACACCCGTAGTGCCACCACTGCTACTAGGAACTACCAGTGGGAACCACCTACTAGTTGGTGGTAAACACTGCTGATGAGAACTTAGACCATGAAATATTAATGACTCAAACAGTAACAGTACTTTGCCAACACACCACTAGCTTTTTAAAGTCATTTAGTGTTTATTATTATTACAGGCATTGGTAATTTTACACAGTAACACACCTGAAAAAACATTTTCATGGGATACATTTTCACTAATTAATTTCAATTGTCACGATTATGAGATCATAGATTTGATGGAGGGCCCTTAGGAGTTGGGGGCCTCTAACTCTCTGTTTCATGTCTGTTATACCACCAGGTGCCATAAAAAACAATAACAAAAAAAAAGCTGACCTGTAACCATCACTGAAATAAAGTAGTGTGCTACGTAGGCAGTGTTGAAATACAAATTGAAATATAGTAAGGCTTGAGTACTGTACTGCTGAAAATATTAAATGTAGTTTCTAATGTGATATTTTCAGCAGCATTAAACCTTACTATAATTTGATTTGTAACCATTACCGACTGTTCACTTCATGAATGAATGCCTTACAATTATACCATCTGTCAGTATCATTATTAAATGAAGTGGTGGAAGTGTGCCCCACATGGGGGTGACAATTAACCATTTTCACCCCCACAAAATTTTTAACTAACTTAACCTAATACTTATTATAACAATGGGATTGAAATGAAAGCTAAGAAACTACTATGCAGGTATATGCATGGTATACAGCCATATACCTATTAGACATGTCCAATAGGCCATTTTCAAAATCACATGATATGGTTCATTCATGTATTATTCTGGAAGGACAAAATTTTATAATGCCATCTATATTGGGGGGGGGGGGGGAATGCTTCAGGATTTGAGTAAACAACAGCTGTATGGGCAAAGCATGATAAACTGATCCTACATCACTTTCTCAATGAGATTGATGCCATATTAAACATTTTGTCCTTCCAGCATAATATATGTATGAACCATATCATGTGATTTTGAAAATGGCCTTTTAAAAAGGCTCGAACAGTCTGACAAAACTTTGAACTGATGCAAGTATAATATGTTTGTTCACTTAATATTGTCTTAAGTTAGGACAAAAGGTTTATCTTGGTGCTTTATTAGTGCGTTCCTTCCCAGACTGCAAATGAGCCTGAAAATGGTTTGCAGAAAGTCTAAAAATTCAAGCATGCCCGCATACCCTGTCTAAAGCAGGACGGTATAATTTGGCAACTAATGCTTAACCCATTTGGATATAACCATGTAAATAATACACTTTTCTAATTAAACTTTAGACCACTATATAGATTATCACATTATAAGATTTCTGCCAGGCAATACTGCCAATTAAGGAATAGTAATTTTACACATATAAAAGCTATAAACAGTGTCATATTGATAAAATAATATATTTTTGTTAAAATCAGAAGATACATAACTTAACATAAAGTCATATACATGTACCTTTATTAAACTGGTAAACTCAGATAATTATGAATTGATCTATTAAAGTTATTATTCAAATAGTCATGACGATATTCCAACGGAAACTTTATTGAAATCACTCCCAATGATATTTATTTTTGTACATACAAGCACGGGAATGTGAAATCTGTATATTTCGGCATTTCGCCACGAGCAGTTCGGTGCCATATCTGTCATACCCAAACGTTCTTTTTCTCGGATGGAAACTCGAATTCGGAATTCCAAACATATTACAAAGGCAAAAAAGTATTTCTTGTCTCTTGTCGCACATTTTGTCAGATTTTAGTCCCAAATAAACATGTACTTTACTTCACTCCTTCTCGAAAACAGCCACCATTACATGAAAGCCGCGCTGGGAGCATGGGTGTGAAATTATCTGCGCAGCGCAGTAGGCGTCGAACGTTTAACCAATCAGAGTCAAGTTTCAAATCGATTGTCCCAGAGCCTTTATTCCGCTCGCGTGCGAGGGGTTTGGCTCTGGGGACGAGATTGGGTCTGGGTACGAGATTGGCTTTTTCGTATAAATAGCTATGTTTTAAAGAGATATATAGATAGATAGATAGATAGATAGATAACTTTATTTAAACACGCTTACAACGTCAACAAAAGCTGATTTCCACGATGGGCGTGTTCCACTGACCCATATATAACAGTTATATAACCGACCACTCACATGTAACGGTTATATAACGATCATACATGGGTCAGTGGAGTGCACACTAAGTAAAGAAAATTTATAAGCTATAGTACAAAGTAAAGTAGTGGGTGTGCTCCACTGACCTATATATATAACAGTTTCAAACAGACCTTTCATAGTTATACATAGGTCAGTGGAGTGGCACACCAAGTACAGAATAGATAATTTATATGCTATACTGAGTATAGTAAAAAGTAAGTAACTGGTGTGCACCACTAACCTACACATAACAGTTTTAAACATTCACAGTTATATATAGGTCAGTGGAGTGCACACCAAGTAAAGAACAAGATAATTTATAATTTACTATATATAGTAAATTTAAAGGCTATTTAGAAGTGTCAATATTTACATGGTCATTATATTTACATAAAGCTTATTCAAAGGTATGAGTAGCGATTTTATGTTTGAAGTATGACAGGGTCTTGCTCTCCCTAATTTCTGTGGGCAAAGAGTTCCACATAGATGCCCCATCATATATAAAACTCTTTTTCATATTATTCGTACGTGGTTTTGGCAAACAAACAGCATTTGAAGTATTACGAAGATTGTAATCTGTTTTTTCTTTCTTATAAGTAAAATGTTTTGCTAGACTCTTTGGTCCCATGTTATTCAAAACTTTGAACATGATTTTAGCTTTTGATTTTTTTCTTTGCATTTGAAGAGGCTGCCACCTTAGTGCATTTAATGCAATTTTGTGGTCTACATCATTGCTCATATTTCCTATAATTCTAGCTGCTCTGTTATGGAGCTTCTGTAAACGCGTTGATTGAGTCGCACCAAATACATCCCATACTTCACAGCAATAGTTGAAATATGGTTGAACAAGGGCATTGTAGATGGCAAGAAGAGTGTCTCTGTCAACAAATTCTCTTAAATGTCGGAGAGCACCTAACCCTGATGTGATTTTCTTACAGATATGCCCAGTATTATTTTCCATGTCAAATGCTGGTCAACAGTTACTCCTAGAGTTTTGCTTTCAAATACTTGTTTAATCGAGTTATTTTCTATACTGACATTTGGTTGTGAGACATTTCTTATCATTTGTTTTGAGCCAATTAACATAAATTCAGTTTTTGCTACATTCAGACTTAGTTTGTTAGCTATTAACCATTTCCTTAGATTCTCTAAGTCAGAATTCATTGCACTCTCGACATCATTTATCGTCTCACCAGAGGCTGTTAAGTTTGTGTCATCAGCAAATAATCGTGGCTTAGTTTCGTTTAGACATTCAGCTAAATCGTTTATGTATAATAAAAAGAATAGTGGCCCCAAGATCGAGCCCTGGGGAACACCACATTTAATTTTCCGTCCTGATGAAACAATGCCATTAATTTGACATTTTTGGCTACGTTCTTCTAAATAAGGTTTTAATAGGGAAAGTGCTTTCCCTTTGATTCCATATAGCTCTAATTTTTTTAGTAAAATTTGGTGATCAACTGTATCGAAAGCCTTTTTTAGGTCTATGAATACTACTAAATTAAACAGTTTTTTGTCCATATTTATATACCAGCTGTTTGTACAGTCTAGTAATGCAGTTGAAGTAGAATGAAACTTACGAAAACCAAACTGATGTTCTGAAAGTAGCTCATTTTCTGTCAAGTAGTCATATAATTGATTATAGAGAATCCGTTCCATAATTTTACTTATAGCTGGTAGGACTGAAATTGGCCTATAGTTCCCAGGCAAGTTCCGAAGACCATTTTTATAAAGTGGTGTTACTCTAGCTATTTTCCATTCATTTGGAAAAGAACATAGTGTAATAGCCTGATTAAAGATGAATGTTAATGAATCTGAGATGATTGGTGCTGCAATCTTGAGAATTTTATTTGAAATTTTATCAATGCCAGTAGCTTTAGCACTGCAAAGGCCATGAAGTAGTTGATAAAGTATGTCAGTTGTTATTGGCTTGAATACACTGAATTCTGACTCTGAACTCTTAATATAGTCCTGAAAGTTGTGATTTGAAGAATCAATTTTGCTAGCTAAATCAGGGCCTATATCAGTAAAGAAATTGTTAAAGCCGTCTGCAATGTCTTTAGTATTTGTCAGTTTATTTCCATTTATAGTAAGTTCATTTACTATTGTTGGTTTATTTTTCCGGCCTAGTAAGCTATTTGGGGAAATCAGCAAGACGCATAGGGATGAAACATAACGAGTCTATGAACTTAATCTTTAACTCTGGCACGAAGAGAGAAAGGATCTTTGCACCTCGAGTAATCACCTCAGGAGTTACACCGTTCTTGTACAAGTACTGGAGGATAAAGTAACCGTCGTACGCCTGGAAATTGTGCGCAATGAAGGTGGTGTTGGCGTTCTCTATTTGAAAAATCCACTCGCAGAACTCGTCCTTGGTATTGGGCCCAGAAAATACCATCTCATCGCCACTCTCGTTCTGGACCACGCAGAGGTTTGGAACGTGCTGACCATCGTCTTGGGAACACTCGAAGTCGAAAAACATCAGGTTTTGTTCGTTGCGCTCTTCGACGTCGTTGTCCACCGCGACATCGTCATCAAGGAACTCGTTAGTTGTGTTTTCTCGGACAGCTCGTGGTTTTCTCGTTTCGAGAGGTTGCATATAACACTGATGGTTCTCTGGTTTGACGTACTTCTGGCAAACAGTGCACCGCACTAGGCCACAGTGATGGTCGTGGATGCTGGCTCGGGTGACGACACGTTGACATTCCTGGCACTTGGTGAGCGAAGAACAGAGAGGTTTTTGTTGTCCAACGGATGCCTTGTGGCGGGCGAAGCACTCGTCGCTCTTGAAAAAACGATTGCAGTCTTTGCAAAATTTCCACTTGACCACAGGGCAGTTCTGGGTGTTGCACAGCTTGCAGAGATCTCCACAAGGATGGTCTGTAATCTTGTCATAACCTTTCTTACATTTATGGCAATACTGTTTCCTGGCAAGGAAGGCTGGCATGACATCGTAGTGGTTGTCATGGTGGTAGAGGTACAGGTGTTTGTCAGCTTCGGGACCAGAATAAATTAAGGCATTTAAATGTTCCTTGGAGACGACGTTGAGTTGGTAACCAGGGAGGACAGCCTGGAACTTCTGGATCTCAGGAATACCGCAGGCACCAGGGGGAACACCAGAGGTCTCGTGAAGTTCGCGGGCCAAACGGACTTGGACAATGCAAACTGGATTGCGAATACTGCTGTATTTGGGGTCGTTATCCAACTTCGCCTTGGCAACCACGATAGCTCGAGCACAACACAGTTCGTCGTCGTTCTTGATTTGAACGAAGCAACGCTTTTTGGTCAGGTAACTCTGCAGATTTCACCACGTCGCGTCGTTTTCCTGCACCACCATGAGGCATCTCGACGTGGACCACATTCACATTTACCGACTCGTCCAAAGTAAACTGCGTGTTCGATTGGACAACACGTTCCACTGCAGCCAGGAATTTCTCGGGGTTAAGACGGTCACGTTGAAGGAACGGAAAAGAAATGGGACGGTCGAGTTGGTGGGAGTTCATGATCAAGCGAACTTGGTCATGAGGAGACATAACAGTGGTTAACCGGTCAAATAAATGCTTAAAAGCACTGTTCAACACACGAGTAATGTTAGAAACCCCATGAATATTTAAAGGCATAAACTGAACAGTGTAATCGGTACCTGTGGTTCGGAACTTCCTCACGTTGACCTGTTTTACCGACTTGATGGTGAACAACTCCTCGGGTTTCAGACGCTTAGGGGAAGAGTCGTCGTCGTTGACACGCTTTCGCTTGCTACCTTCACCCACTTGGTTTTCCATTGGTTCGGATGGAAGAAAATTAGGCTGGTTGGTTTCGTCTATAGTTATAGGGGAATCGGGTTGTTCGGCTTCTTCGTCAGGACACAAGAAGTTGTCGTTGGCCCAATCCTCGTTAAACCAACGCCGTTCTTCGTCACTCCAGTGGGTCATCAATTCAGGTACAACACCGGCTGGTGTTTCGGTCTCCCGTTGAATATCTTCGGCCAACGCGTTGGTCCAAAATACGATCTTTTGCTGCAAAACAGCCCGCTTTTGCTCCTCAGTGAAAACAAAAGACTGCTCGAAAAACTCCAGAGCGCTCTCACTCTCACAAGCCTTAATCAACTCAATCATATCAATCTAGAAATACAAGAGAGAAATTCGTAAATATATACTCAAGTTTTAACCGAATAAACGGACCAAACAACGTTCAAAATAACACAAACTTTACCGTTTGAGACATCCTTGATCACAGACACAGTAGAATAAAAACTTTCCAAAAAAACACTTTCCAAACACACTCCAAAAGACTTTCGATGTTACCCGTAAGAGAACAGAATTCGAATGAAACTACGCGACGCTGTAACTTTCTCTATGGTAACAGCTCTGGTCGCCCCAAACATGTTCTTTTGTATTATTGCTTAATGAGTTTTTAATGATCTCCTAACGAGTTTTTCCCACATGGTCTATACATATATTAGTAAACATTAACCCTTATTATCCTCGTACGTCTCTTGACTACCCCCAACACCAATTAAATAATCTACACTATGCAAATACATATCTTCTACGTACGTGGGCACTCAGCCATTCCTTAGATAAATATTTCGTTTGTATACGTTTAAAATCGTTTCTTACAGTTTCTCGAATCGATTCCTCATCTAAAAATTGTTACTAATCTTAAGTTTTTCTTACAATTTCTTCACTTACTTTATAAACTAGATTTAACTTATCAATAATTTTCTGACCTATATAAACCTAATATAATATTCAAGCTATTCGGGGCACATTAGCAATAAATAATTTTGGCCAAGGGGGTTGAGTAACAGCTAGGGTTTAGGGGTTAGGGTTAGACTATCCTAAAGGAGCTTGAGAATAAATAAATAATAAGGTGAATATGACGTAGTGAATAAACGGGGGGTTGAGTGAGATTAGGGTTAGGAGGTCTCAAAGGAGCCTGGGGAGGATATTGGCGAAGCTCATTAAAAATTCAATTTACCTAATTAATTATGAATCAACCATATGGGGGGGGTATTACTACTTTGCTGGCAGGTATCTTGATATTATATACGCTTACAATCGCACACGCTGTAAACATGAAGCTGTGTTGATATTTAATATCCGAAGAGACTTGATATATGAACGCTGTACATGTGTGGAAATAATGCTTCCTTTCTTTGCTTTCCTGATGTCTGATCAAGTCTTCTCGTCTCGGATGTGTTTTGTGTGTTCACAGACATAGTTTTGATATTGTATACGCTTACAATCGCACACGCCATTAATAGCTTAATACCCGAAGAGACTCGACATATATGAACGCTGTGTGCATGTGTGGAAACTACGTTAAATACAGGCAAATCGTGTTTTGTGTATTGCAAATTGTGTTTTCTATCGGATAATTGGATTGTGTTTTGACTTTTGTCTGTGACCAATGTGTTTAGACTTTAGATCTTAGCACTGCATGCGACAAACCTGCGTATATGTAGTGATTGCAGCTTCGATAACACTTCAGTACCTTCACGTACTATATATAGCACTGTGATTTTCCAGTAGCCCGACCAGGCGTGTGAACGCCTGACCAGGCGTCCTTGTTATATTTCAAAACCACGCGACATATCGCTATCCAAGAACTCAATATTAAACTACTTATTGACCGAGCGTCAGGTCTGTACTAGTGAAATATCGGACCGATGTTGTTTTTTTTAGTACGCACCGAGACGAGCGGAGCGAGTTGAGGTCTGTGGAAAAAACAGAGGTCCGATATTTCACTAGCACAGACCAGTGAACTCGATGTAAGTTAAAATGTGATACCTGGAACGCTAACGAAGAACCAAAAAGTGAGGCAAAAAGTTCCAGGGCCCTGCGCGGTTTGCAGCTAGGATTCAGTCTCCCACAAAATGTTTTTTACACGACCGCCCGTCTTGAGCGAACTGCGAAGCGCTCGAAAAGGTTGGAAAAAATTATTTATCAAATTATTTTGTCAGACTAAACGTGCATTTAATGGTTTCCCATTGTTGTGCAGTGCTGTTGTTGTTTTATTTACTGTATAGCAGTCCGAAATTATACAGTAAATTAATCTCGGGTCTCGGGATGAAAATAGGCTGAGAAAACAGACGTCCTTTTGCTGGCTATGATGAAAACAGCCAGCAGAAAAGGTGAGAACAAGAGTGAGAAAGCTATTCTTGTACGAGTTTGAAGACGTATTGATACTTGATATCCAATGTCATTTTCTTATTTCTGCTCCTTTAATTCTTTGTTCGAACGTGTTAAACATCATTATGATATTTTAAGAAATAACTGACAACTATATAGATTGTTTATTTTTCACGTTTACTCATGGCTAGTTGTTGTTTTCGGTACGAATGCGGAATGCTTTTTAAACAAAACGACACTGATGAAACTGGTACTAACCTAAACGGCATATTCTATACTAAGTTTGTGTTGATTTTTTGTATCCTTGACGACTGACGAAGCTCTAATATATATGGTTTATAATATAACGAAAATTTGATTTAATTTCTTCACTGACAAACTTCGTGCACGTTTTGTAAAGACAAACTTTTACTATAGCAACAAATAGACAATCACTGCATAATTAGTTGGCAGCATAGCACAAACCAATCAAAATTTAAAATGCACGTTTAGCACAAAGCGTGATAAAATGATTCAATAAACAATTTTTCAAACCTTTTCGAGCCTTCGCGGTTCGCTCAAGACCGGTGACCGTGTAAGAAAACATTTTGTGGGAGACTGAAATCCACCTGCAAACCGCGCAGGGGCCTGGAACTTTTTGCCTCACTCTACCCCCCCCCCCCCTCCCCCCCCCCCCCCCCCCCCCGAATGACTGGACGTTACCGTTCCAGGTATCACATTTTAACTTACATCGAGTTCACTGGTACAGACCGAACAAGCAAGGTCAATAAGTAGTTTATTATATGGCCATAAATGTTGTGAACGTTCTGTGAAAACTCGACCCATCTTTCTTGCGAACTAAACGAAAATGGCAGACATTTTCCCATTTTTAAAGTACTTTCCGTTGAGCTAGAATCCTGAACTTTCTACCCCAAATAGTATTTTTCAATTGCTTTTGTTTGACATATTGTTCAAGATCGTACGTTAAGTAGTTGAATAAAAAAATCATCTGAAATTCTAATACTTGTGAGAAATAAATGTTATATTATTACGAACAATGTTACGAACGTTTTGGACATTTTAAAAACTTTCACAAAACGTGGAAACTCGAATGAAAAGCTTATAAAATTTCTAACAACATACCTGCACGATATATTTCAACAATGAGTACTACTGACATGAGTCACATGACTGCCATTTTGTTTGTAAAACTTACGGTCCCGAACGGCAGATTCCGCTCTGAGCGGGCGGAAATATCCGACCGCTTATATGAACCAATCAAATTACAGGATTTTCGTATTCGGACCTCTCAGCGCTGCTGCGACGACTAAGTAAGACATATAATAATCTGAGTTATATACCCCGAGGGGCCGTAGGCCCCGAGAGAATGTATCTGGCATAAAGCCGACATCCGAGGTATATAACTTACTTATTTAATAGTTGAAGAGGTTTTCTAAATACATCAATTACCAAATGTGGCCATGCATCGTGTGTGTAAAGGCTGACAATTTTTTACGGTAACTATCTTTATTTGAAATGTGATCGCCAATTTTATATCTAAAACCTCATTTAGTGTAAATCATTACAAGCGCTGGACGCGATCTTTTATGCTTTTGGATAAGACAGATTGTTTTGTTTTAAATAACAATTGGATATGACCGGTTCAATGATTACCATTGATCTAATACAACTTCACGCAATAAACTATTATTATATAGTTGTCTATAAAAACAACAACAGTGTAGACTTGCGCATTGATTTAGTATTAGTCCCACATTTTATGTTCTAGTTTACACAATGAAAGTTTTGCCTCTCGTTTAGGGCGCTGCCGCTACAAGCGGGTTCAGCGTAATCTACTTCGAGATAGGCAAACGCTTGTCTCTACTTCTCGATTGGGGGCGCTACCAGTGTACTCTACCCAAGATGGTTTACGCAAGGTCTCGTTGAATTGGGCAATGATATTGCTTATTTGCAAATTCATGGGATGTATCTATTACATACTGGTAAGAGGTATAGGTATATATCTGTATATACACCTCTTCAAGAGGTATAGGTATATATCTGTATATATACCTCTTACCAGGTATTTATCATACATACATCCCTACAAAAAATCAAAGGAAACCGACTCAACTATTAAATAATATATGTTATTGCCTCAGTCCATTGCAAAACCACGCAACATATGTCACGCATACAACAACATTTTCAGCTTCAAAACTGTTTCGCAAAAAAGTGGTGAACTTGCGATGCGCGAGAAAGGGAAAACCACTAGCGATAATGTGTCAGAACTAGAAAGCGGTGCCCTGTTTAGCGTAAAAAATGTCGGGTGAAAAATACCGCAATAAAAATGTCGCGTCGAAAATACCGCGTCAAAAATGTTGTGTCAAAATTATTGCGTCAAGAACGTCGAAATGCTATTGATTCCGCACGAACGAACGAGGCAATGCAAGAGTTATATAATTAAATCTACAACTTCAGCTCATTTGTTTTATTGTTCACACAAGAACTACTGAACTAAAACGCTTTTCTACATTTGTAAACGTAAACATAGGTATAATCCCAAGACCGGCTTACTTCGACAATTATAAGCGCTATAATTTATAACATAGGGCTTCAAAGTTTTAAATTTAAACATTATAATCCCAAGACTTACTACAGCAACAATTAAAAGCGCTATTTATAAACATAGGCTCAAAGTTTTTAAATTTTAAACATTATAATCCCACTGACTTTACTACAAACAATTATAAGCACTATTTATAAACATAGTTCAAAGTTTTAAATCTAAACATTATAAGCCCAAGACTACTACAACAATTATAAGGCGCTATTTATAACATAGGTTTCAAAGTTTTTAAATCTGGGACATATGTAAGCCCAAGACTTACTACAACAACAACAATTATAAAAAGCGCTCATTTATAAGGACAGTTTTTAATGTTTTAAATCTAAACATTACAAACCTCAAGATACTTACTACAAACAATTTAATAAGCGCTCATTTATAGAGACATGTATGGTGGTTCGTGGTGTGTGCTAATCCTTAAACACTGTCCCAAGCTCCGAACCCTAATCTTAACACTCCAAACGTGCCATAACCCATTGTATAATATATATATCATATATATAGTATATGTATACCCTGAAGTGTTATACTTCTGATCATTGTCCAGGCAAACCAATAGAAGAAATGTAGGACCTGTAGTTTTGGTATAACTCCAGTCTTCCATACATGAGATGAAAATTCAGCCTCGCTACTTTTAGAATACAGTGAAACCTACTATTAAAAGTGCTTATTACGGTGTAAAATTAAAGTACTTGTCTTATATTAAAAGAACACTTAAAATGACGAAAGTAACATCTTTTGCAGTTTTTTCGTTTTCTTGCTTCCATTGTTGAGATATTTACCCTGGTTGTTTTGATATGCAAATTAGATATCTAGATGTCATCACGTGTCATAACGATTTATCGAATAATAGAAGGTTATCCAACCGCCGTCCCAGGGCCATTTGTGGGTGCTGGGCAAAAGAATGGAGGCCAAAAACAAAATGGCCGGAACAAATGGGGCCTGGCACAGCAGCTGCCCAAAAATTGCGCCATATATTGCTCTCATGTTTTAACTCTTACCCAATTTTCACAAAGTTTATTGCGCCTAGTCAGGCTTTCGATTGACTTGCAAGATTTCAAAGATGTCGACCTCAAAACGTTAAATGTATTTACTTATACTGCCGTTCGATATGCCTTTGGATAATTCCTACACTACAGCGAAATTATCTTCTTTTGCCCACCGTCAATACTAAAATACTCTTTGACCATTGTTCACCAAGTCTTTCCAAATCGTTTCTTCTCCAGGTTTAGGGGGGGAAACAATTTGGTTTGCCTGTCATGAACTGCGTTTGTTATGGCAGGGCACAGAGGACGGACACAACCCATACACTACATATTTCTTCCGACGTTTTTTCCCTGATGTCTTTGCCTCTGCTTTTCTCATCATATTTCATTCATTTTGAAAAGTTGGTTTAAATTTGCTCCGTCCACTTATTTATAGAGTTGAGACCTTTAAACTAATGCCCGCGAGTTAGCCTGAGCGCACTGCTTTGCTTTCACAATCAGAATACCTTAAAAAACACAATCACTAATGTTATCTTGACCTAATCAGATGTGGGTGATAGTTCAGGTCAAGGCCATTTGTTCCAGCCATTTTGCTTTTTTCACCCGCCATCTTGGCCCAGCCCCCACAACATGGCGACTGGGGACGAGGTTGCATGGAAGGTTAAATATCTTTGCTATTCATTAAACCAAATTAATTCGACGGTAAAGCGCCCGTGGGTGTGGTTTCCTCTCTCACAACACCAAACATGTAGATTTTCAAAGTAATAAGGCGTACCTATCGAGCTGCTATTTATAGCCCATAAATGAGGACAAACAAACGGAAAATTTGACTTCCCAAGATGATTGCAAATGATCCATTATCTCATTGCTCGTAGGACTGCTAAGAATTGTGGGCTACAAAGCAGTTAAACATTATAAATTAGTGACGTCACCACGACGGAGCGCTATTATGTTGGATAATAGCTTATAGATATAAGAATATTCTCCATATGGCTCTTTATATAAAAATAAAAAATACACCGCTATGATGTTAATTTGTGACGGCAATCTTGTTTAATTTGCTTATCAAAAAACCAAGCAAAGCTGAGAAGAAAAAAACGAGCAAAATATGTTACTCTGTCATTTTTAGTGATATTTCAAATAAGACAGAGTTGGATTCAATGACTATAAGGCGGAGGTTTTCTTTTTCCACACCTTGGTAGGAATTAATAAAGCTTTTATTGTCTGTGAAGTGAAACAGTCAGTGAGAAAATATGGAAATCACAACAGATTAACGACTAATGCAGGATTATTGCCAATCAACTTTTGACAATGTTAGGTTTCCCGCTGCCTATCATGGGTTACCGCGGAAAACATCACGCTAAAATTTTTTGACTGTCACGCAAAAGACTGCTCACCCAATCAGAAACCCTATGAACTACGGACTTTGATACCTGATATATAACAAAATAGTAATTATGGTTATTAAATGAGCTTTCATCTAACAATAACGCTGTTTTGTGTGACCAAAAGATATTCTAAAAGTTGCCTGGCCTTGATTTTCATTTTCAGTCCTTCTTTAAAGAATAGTTGGTCTCCTTTCCAGTTACAACCAGACAACGCAGTTGAGGCATATTTGCTGTTAGCACCACCGAATGGATACAAACCATTTAAGAGTGTGCAAGTGATGACAATCCTTGTACCACCAGGCGCCTTTGTAATTCACAGCACAGCTTCCACCACTCGATTTATCATCTATCTTTATCTTTAGTGTGTAAAACGTCATTCCATTGTGCAGAGCAAGTGTGTTAGTCAGCTTCACCTTGTAAGGAGTAAAAATGCACCATGTCCGTGTAAAGACTCGTTCAAATTTTCGATCTGGAATATATCCAACACTCGTCTGTGGTTCTTTCTCCAGTTTCTAAATACAGTCCAGGAGGTTGATACATACGAGGCAAAGCGGCGTGTTGGTTTTAACCAGTTGAACAGCATTTAGATATCGGAGGAACAAACCACTGACGAGTGTTGGATATAGCTTTCTCAAACGAAGACAAAATCGACCAAAAACGTTTCCTAAATGTGTGCGTAATCTTCTTCCGATTTTCTAATTGCTGCTTATAATAATATTTATTTCTTTTAAATTTTTTCTCATAAATTATTAATGAATTTGAGAATAATGAGATCTGATGCCCCCGTTTACACTAGAATGTTGTCGGCTCGGCACTGCCAAATTACGGCTACGGGTACCTCTTGTTTTTCGGCACGGCACGGCACGTTTATGGAGCGATTATAGTATATCAATTTGCTGTGCCGTTTTTAAAAATTGCGGCCAGTGCCGAGTAAGTCCAAAATGGTTGAATTACGCGTTGGCCTTGTTTTCAAATCCCAACATGGCGTCTGTTGAGTCAGCAAAGACTATTCTGTACATTTGTTATAAAAGCAGAATATAGAAGACTTACAATTACAAATAGATTCAATTACACAATACAGGGTTGACCAATTGGGCGTGCACGAAATGACATTTCTAAAGAAGGGGGTGTCATGCCCCGGAAATTTTTTGAACTTTAGGGTTTTTTGAAAATTGCCATTTCCTCCATTTTAGGGAAAGAATTTGTAGAATTCTGAAGATTATAAAATACGAAAAATTAAATATTTACATTATTTTTTTTGATGGATTGCGTACTCAAACATTTTAGTCAGTTTGATTATGTATTTATTGTGCATACAAGTTATGTTAGTGAAAATGGCGTGCGGTATAGATTCTTTATTCGCGAGTACACAAAAATCACGCTGGGAAAACGCGTGGCCAGGCATCACGCACTAGCGTTGGAGATTAGGTAGAACGATTGACGTCATTGACGTGGATTGGCCAGGCTCAAGCCTGGTCTGGCCCGCCCTTGGCTACGCCACTGAATGTCCAAACATTAATTGAAACCTCGGTACAGGAAAAAGAAAATGCTGTTCATTGCCTTTTTTCTACTTGTTGATGAACGTACCAATGAGAACGATTTTGTGGATGCATCCTCGAACAGATGCATGTTTTTTTCTGGCTGATTCAATTCTATATTATTGTTTTATACTACCGACGATTTCACTGGACACTAGTAAATTTCGGGCATGCGCAGTTTCATTTCTTTTCTGGCCACGGCACTGTCGAGCGTTTACATTTGTACTAAAAAATGGCACGGCACTGTCAATTTGGGCTGCCGAGACCGACCTTTTCGGTGAGTGCTCGGCACGGCTAAAAATATGGCCACGGGTGTCTGCGGTGTTTTAAAACAGCGCCTGCATCGTTTACACTGAAGAAAAATAGGAGTGCCGTGCCCAAAAAAAAGCGGTTCCCGTACCGAGATTTCGGACGTGTCGTGCCGAAAAACGTTATAGTGTAAACCTAATATTCTTTCCGATTTCTAAATTGCTGATTGAATAATATTTATTTCTTTTAAATTTTTCTCATAAATTATTAATGAGTTTTTAAATAATCTGATCTGAATCTCCTTTTAATGCTATGTGTTTTACATATCAAAGTAAAACCTGTTAGCGTTCGCCAGCAAACTACTCGACACTTTTGTAAGTCAAAGGTGTTTCGTAGTGTGGACGTTTCTCTCTGACGAAGGACCTTCGCTCGAATCCAATAATCTAGTTCCATATTTCGGCTAGTATGGCCCCACCTTACTATATTTCATACTCTTGTAAGTCATTCTAGTCAATCACATACATACATCCGGACAATAATCGGATCCGATTAATCAGATCGTGTGAACGTGCTATAACAAGACCTTTACCATCTTTGTACAATAACCTAAATCTTTGCGTAGACAAGTTTCTACAAATGTCGCACTCAGTAGAAAGCAATTTCTTCTGCAATACTGCAATTTGTGGCGATCTTGTCGTGCACAAATGTTGACATAGCATACGACACGGTTTCGAATTTTCTAATACGCAATTTCAAACAAATATCTTTGTACCAGTTAATAACTTTCTCAAATAAAACGTTCTCTCACCTTGAATAACCTCCAACTGTTTCAACTTATATAAGGGTCCGTTTCTATTCTGCCATGGGTAATGATGCTTGACTTTGAGTAACGGGGTTGGTTTATCAAAATCTTCCAGAATCAACTCTCAAAACCATCTTGACTTCTTTCTGACAAACCGATGTATCTTGTCCAGTCCAAGCCATGGAACTCTCTCATATGAGATTACCAAATCCTGTTTTGTAATCAGTCCAATTTAGTTAAAAAATCCTCGCCTTCGTCCATTCGTCTTTGAAAAAACAGTCCAAATCCTTGATCAGTTGTCATGTCACACCTTACATCAAAAGCTCCTTATGGATAATCTGGATCAGTTGTGTATACGGCATTTTTTTTTACTCCACTTTTGTACAATTCATGCATACAACTTTTTTGGTACTATGTGTAAAGATTAATTTTAGAATGTCATAACAAAAATATATCACCAGTGCAAATCCAAACTTAAACGTGCATATGTTGCTGTATGTTGTAACAAGACACATTCTAGAGCATATATACAGGGATATCGTATGTGTCTCCAAAACATTTTTTCGCTTCCGATAACTAGAAGCTCTCTCGATCATAGGCACACTCGCGGCATTATTCGTATATAAAAGCTCTGGCCCCAGGTCTTTTAATGTAGAATTTTACACTGTGTATTTACAAAAAACAATACATTTTTTCCCTGTATGTACTGTAAATTATAGATTTCAGATGATGATTACTTTGACTGAACGGCTGTCAACTAAGCACATGAGCGGCGTGGCCCCCCAGCGACCACGGGAGATTTCCTGGTAGGCCTCTCAGTGTCGGTACCTTGTGGCCCCGAACAATTTGTGACTGGGTGGGACCAAATAATTTTTAGATGCCTAGCTGGTTGGCACCTCAATAATTTTTAAACACTGCAGCCTAAAACATGAAGTGCAATTTAGATTAAGAGGAAATATTGCAAGCAGTTTCTATAGCGTTTCGAGCTAGGCCCTTTATAAAAAAAACGTACAGTTCAATTCGATTTAAAAGACCTTTTCTATTTCGATATTTTTTTTCCAATTCATCGTTACCCTAAGCAGCACATTAATTTTTATTTTATTTTTTAAATTTAAGTATATTTACAAGGAGGTGGACAATCAAAAAAGTGGCCATCATTGAAAAGTATGATTAATGCGCATTGTATAACTTTTATTAGAGTACAGAAAAATATGTAAAGTTATATGATGTTTAGAATGCATGCGTCAAGATCTGCTTAAATATTGATTATCAAATTCTAATTTTGTACTATTGATTTAAAAAAATATATTAATTTTTCATGATTTTCAATCTTGTAACAAATGAAGTGAATCTTAGTTCGACTTATTCCAATTGGTCTTCAAAATGATTAATGGAGTTTACTATATGAAAGTGTTATAACAGCAAAATAGTTAGCTATTTTGTTGCCATTTCACTTGATTTCACTACAGCTTCACAGCGTGGCATGCTTTCAAAGTTAATGTATTTTTTAAACGAATAACAAAATTAGAATTGGATATCATATTTGAGTAGATATTGACGCATGCATTCTAAAATATATCACTTTACATATTCTTCTTTTCTCGAATAATAGTTATTCCACATTAACCTAATTTTTAATAATGATGGCCACTTTTTTTGTCCACCCCCTATAACGAATCGTGTTCCATTTAACCGGACTGACCGGTCCTAACCGTGTAAATGGAAAGTCCCCTTAGTTCGACTTATTCCAATTGGTCTTCGAAATGATTAATGGAGTTTACTATGAAAGTGTTATAACAGCAAAATAGTTAGATATTTTGTTGCCATTTCACTTGATTTCACTACAGCACTATTTCTCTGTTTTTAAACTTTTAAAATTTCGCTAAAAGGTGTTATTAGAACGCAGGAAATGTCATTTCAATCAGACACACAAATTTCAAAAATTTTCCAAGGATGCATGCCCCCGCATCCCCTAACCTAAATATGAGGACACAAAACAAATTTGAAAACGAGCAGTTCTAAATTCTTGCTATGATGACCCTAGACTTTGATCAAGTCTGTCTCTCGAGGGGACGAGGGGTCGAGCGGGCCGCGCGAGGAGAATGGAGAGAGGGAGAGAGACAGACTTGGCTCACTTGCAGCGTTTCAAATCTAATTATCACACATCAGATTTTGGCGCGAAAATTTATGAAGTTGATACAATGTTCCATTTTCCGGTTTTATCACCTTCGCCCAATGCCCGAAGTGTAACCTTGCTTCGTGTTTCAGCGTTAACACAATATGAAACATGACAGATAGAGACTCAGAGAATACTCCAACGAAGACTGTAACGCGTTTAGCATTATCTGGTAGAGCAAGTGAAACAATATGTATTCTGTGTGGTATAATAAAGTCATTAAAGCTGATTTCAGAAGAAAAATTTTCTCACCCAACCTGAAGAAAACAGCTTGCGTCAATTTGGAATTGTTTTTGGGTCATGATATTAGCAACGAGGTTTCCCGATCAACAAATATAATCTGTAGAAACTGCGCTGAAAAAACCCAATTTGGTAAAGAAAGTAAGCAAAGTTCGAAGTAAGTTCAATGCGACCAAGGAGAAGATATTTGCCGAGAAAGAATCGTTATAGTCAAATAAACGCATGTGTAAGGACTCTGGACCTAGTGAGAAAACAAAGACAAGACTGTCGCGGTATGATACTGCAGGTAGTCGAGAACTATTTCCAGACCAAACAGCAGAAGAAAGTACTGGTCCCCGGCACACATTGGATATAATTTCATCGTATCCGAGTAAGCGCAATCCATATCTAACACTATCTTTAAACGAATTCATCTCAAAAAATCGGGACACTCACTGACAAATAACGAAGCCGAAGACCCCAAGCAACGAAATAAGTCACTTTTGGTTTTTCGGTTCATTGTAATGAGCAGTGATTAATGACGTAAAGAGACAAATTTGATCCAAGTCTAAAGACACGCCTCTGTCCCAAAAAACAGGTCGGTAAATTTTGGCGCGCTGCAAGTGAGCCAAGTCTGTCTCTCTCTCCCTCTCCCCATTCTCCTCGCACGCCGCTTTTCGGCGCGCTCGACCCCTCGTCCCCTCGAGAGACAGACTTGATAAAAAAAGTAGATTTTTCTTCACCAAAAGAAAAAACAATTGAATATCACAACAATTCCAATTTTATGGAATATCAAACTGCTGGAAATAACGCCGCCTATATGCTTAGGCTAAATATCTATGTTCAACTACCAAAACATATTACCTGTGCAGTTTGTTCCATTTCCAATAAAACCGCGATTACATGTGCAAGTATAAGAACCAGCGGTATTGTTGCAAGTTGCATTTTGGTGACAGGGATCGAGGTTGCATTTATCAACGTCTAAAATTAAAAAAACAAATCATTAGAACATGAAATAAAATCTCAAATAAAACTCGTTATACCGTATGAATAAAATTTAAGATCGACTATATAAGAGAATCTATAGCGATAATATTAGGGTAGTGTAGAAAAGAGTAGGATAAGAGAGAATAGGTTAAGGTAAGCTAGGATAGAGTAGACCAGGCCAGACTAGACTAGACTAGAGTCACTAGACTAGACTGTACTAGAGTGGAATGGATTGGGATGGAATAGGATGGAATGGAAGGGAATGGAAAAGAGTGGCGTGGCGTGGCGTAGAGTAGAGTAGAGTAGAGTAGAGTAGAGTAGAGTAGAGTAGAGTAGAGTAGAGTAGAGTAGAGTAGAGTAGAGTAGAGTAGAGTAGAGTAGAGTAGAGTAGAGTAGAGTAGAGTAGAGTAGAGTAGAGTAGAGTAGAGTAGAGTAGAGTAGAGTAGAGTAGAGTAGAGTAGAGTAGAGTAGAGTAGAGTAGAGTAGAGTAGAGTAGAGTAGAGTAGAGTAGAGTAGAGTAGAGTAGAGTAGAGTAGAGTAGAGTAGAGTAGAGTAGAGTAGAGTAGAGTAGAGTAGAGTAGAGTAGAGTAGAGTAGAGTAGAGTAGAGTAGAGTAGAGTAGAGTAGAGTAGAGTAGAGTAGAGTAGAGTAGAGTAGAGTAGAGTAGAGTAGAGTAGAGTAGAGTAGAGTAGAGTAGAGTAGAGTAGAGTAGAGTAGAGTAGAGTAGAGTAGAGTAGAGTAGAGTAGAGTAGAGTAGAGTAGAGTAGAGTAGAGTAGAGTAGAGTAGAGTAGAGTAGAGTAGAGTAGAGTAGAGTAGAGTAGAATAGAATAGAATAGAATTGAACAGATTATGAAGAGAATCCGTTGGTTTTTCTTTCTTTATTTCGAATCAGATATATACGAATATCTAAAGAAATTTTTCAATTGTAATCATTTGAAAGACTAAAGTAGATAATGGAAACGATGATGCATGTTTCAGATGAGAAACGTGAGTACAAATAAGCCTTCCACGCGAATTCAGACTAAATAATATCAGACCTTGTGTTAGTTATTGAGAAAATTCGACAAGCAAAGTTCAAAATCAAATGTATAGGGCAAACGTTGTGCGAATGTTGAGCCTATAGCCATCGCGCCTAAAGATCCGGTGTCGAAAAATAGGATTGTTCTCACCAAAAGCAAGGATAATTGAGTATCCTCAAACTGCTGGAAATAACTCCGCCTATGCAAAGACAAATATCTATGTTCAATTACAAGAACTTACCTGTGCAATTGGTTCCATCGCCAGTAAATCCACGATTACAAGTGCAAGTATAAGAACTAACGGTATCTCTACAAGTAGCATGTTGATGGCAGGGTTTGGACCTACATTCATCAACGTCTAAAAATAAACACAAATCAATAGAATATTAAGTAATAATGAATTACAGCACTCGTGTTTACTAACAAGGAACAAGAGTTCAATTTCTGACTCTATTCGAGTACTTATATTTGGTAATATAATTAAATGTTTAGTTGAAGATTTTCAGATAATATTTTCGTATCTTAAAGTCTTAGACATCAAAGCTTTCTCTAAATCTGCCTTGTCAGATTATTTAATTGCCTAAAACGTATTGTCTTAAATACAGTTACCTTTGGCTTCGCATGTTTGATCACTTTCTTTCATCTGCAATGTTTAGACAACAGAATGTTAGTTTATAACTGCGTGATATAGTGATTATATATATTATATAGTGAGCACGGGTGGCGTGTGCTATTAGGGCGCTGCCTCTCACCAATAGTTAAGCCCGGTTAGATGGGGTTAGTACTTGGATGGGTGACCGTCTGGGAATAGCCCCATTCTCGGGGTGGGGACTCATGTGAGTAGAGTTTAGTTGGTCTCTCCTGTGCTTCGAGGGTTTTTCGCCGGGTTCTCCGGTTTTCCTCCCTCCGTAAACTCAACACCTATAGGTCTTAGCTGTAAATGGAGGACCCCACCAGCTCTGCTGAAAAACGTATCCTCCTTAAATAAATAATAATAATAATAATAATAATTATATTATTACAGTAGTATATATATATATATATATAGGCCGGCGGCTGTGGGTCAAAAACTAGCCTAGAAATGAAGTTTCGCTGGACACATTTAAAGAATAAGATTTCTTTAGTGAAAATGCATTTAAATGCGATGCAGATGCCAAATCAACTAATTGGCCCCGGAGTTAACAACCAGTTTGGTCAAAAAGGGGTGTGTGCTAAATAATAACGTCCATCTGTTGTTGGAAAAAATATAAATTTTGGAAATCCGCAAGTTAAACATTTCTGCCAAATAGATTATATAAGTGG